>JAJOZX010002223.1:0-275000 GCA_023014485.1 Bathynomus jamesi
TAAAGGGATAAAGGAAGAAAAGTTCATAGTAATTGGTAAATGTCGCTTTCGGTAAACGGAAGTTTCAAAAGAGGAATTAGTTTTTATTATCTTATGTCCAAAAAGGACAGAGGCTATTAGATTCAACGTCTGAAGTAAATTGAATGTTAGGGTGCTTAGAATTAAGGTAATTACGAAACAAAGGGATATGGTCTGGTGATTTTAAACAGGAGAAAAGTGTCATCAATATATCTTCTATAAAAAACCGGTTTAAAGTTGGAAGGACACTCATTCACCATTTGACTTCATGATGACACAGAAACGCGTTAGCTAAGGTGGGACCAAGAGGCAGACCCATTTGAACACCTTCAGTCTGTTTAAAATATTCACCGTTGAATATAAATATAAGGTCTTCCACGGAAAATTTTTAATAGTTCTTTCATTTGGCCCTCTATTAAAACCCTGCACAGTATCAGTATTATTAAAAAGATTATCAATACATATATCAATAGTTTCTGCAACAGGCACATTGGTAAATAAAGATTTTACATCGAAGCTAGCCATTGTGTAAGAATTATTATTTAATGAGGTAATTTCTCTAACGAAAAAGAATCCCGTGCGTATACAAATTATAAGTTATAGGTGATAGTATGGGAACCAAGAATTTTGAAAGGTTATAACTCAAGTTCCTAGAGCCGATAAAATTTGGCCTAAGCGGACAATTAGGTTTTGGTATTTTTAGGGAGTCCATACATAATGCCTGGGCTGATCCAAAACAAATAATTTAGTAAAAACCGTGGCTGAGATTATATTATTAGATTTAAGTTTTCTAAGATACCTATTAATTTTTATCTTCCTGTTTTAAAATTAAAGCAAAATGTCACCAGTTACTTTAGTAAATCTAGTTGCATCATTTAAATATCTAACATTTTATCAACATAAACATTCCTGTCCAAAAGAACAACGCCATTGCCTTTGTCTGGTCTTGTAACCACCAATGACTTGTCCAAAGACAGATTTCTTAGACTTTGAAACTCTTCCACCTCCATATTAGATCTATTGCCATAAGGGTTAAAAGCATAAAATGAGTAAAAGCTAAATTACGTAAATTATTAGATAAAAAGTTAAAACCTTTACTATGTGGGTCAAAGAATGAATGTTTAAAAAGGTCCTTAAAAAATAACTCAAAATTGAGGAATAATTGTAAAAAATTAAGTTTCTTTGGAGTAAGAGAGAATTTCAGGCCTTTACAAAGGGCAGATTTTTGAATATCACTGAGAACTTTGGAAGAATAATTAAAGATGAGATCATAGCTGCTAGATTATTACTCGTATTATATCCTAATTTTTGGAGTTTTCCTGTTCTGAACAAAATTCCCCTTGCATACATTTCAAATTGCCCGTCTGAATGACGTTTCAAAAGGTGTGTTGAATCTATACCAGACATCAGAGACTTAAAATCACAGGTAGACCGATAAGATCCCGATTACATTCATTAATGAGCCTTTTCTTAAATTTAATTTCTGCATCTAGTAATTGTTTTTGACAGTTCCTATAGTTTCACTTTTTTGTAAATGAAAGTTACTAAGTTTGAACCTCAAAAAGCCAGGAATCAAACCCTGGTTTTCTGCAGCAAGTAAGGAACCGCAAATCACACTGAAGTTTTCTAGCCTTGTATCAGTTTTTCAAGTCTTCTATCATGTGCAATGCTGGTCTTCCATAGCGTTTGGTGATTATATCGGCTATTGATTGGTGGCGTGGAAAACGCAGTTTAATAATGAACAGGAACACCAGAGAAAATACAAACATCCTTCAAGGTTTAATAGTACCAACGTTTCGGAATGCACTAATTCCATCTTCAGGGCTAAAACAATAAAATTCCAAATCACATACAAAATTACAAAATACAAATTGCTTAATAACAATTTAAAATAAACTTAAAAAAAAAAAATTATAAAAAGTAGCTAAGAAAATGTAAAACATTAAAACTAAAAGGTAAATAAATGTGAAGTTAAAAAGTTAAAATTATAAAAAGTAAAAGCATTAAAACTGAAATGTAAATAAAATAAACAAGTACCTTAACCAAAACATAGCAGATCTATCGATGATTCGTCAGAATTTAGGTCTGGTTTTAGTTTATAAATAAACAGAGACTCCATAATTTTAAGCTTAAGGTCAGAGCTTCCAGCAGCAAGTACGGTGAAATTAGACTGTGAAATTGGGTGGTTATTGTTGTGCGAGTGATTACGTATGAGAGAATTAGGTGGTTTGCCAAGGGGTAAATTTGTACGGACCGATTTACCGAGATGTTCGTAAATACGAGATTTTAAATGTCTTTTAGTTTTACCTATATATGACCCCATACAGTGGTCACACTGTATTGATAAACTATAGATGACTTAAGAAGTGTAGGTATAACATCTTGTATTTAAATAAATGATAAATCGATTTAGACGGGTGAATATAATTTTTATACACAGTTGTGGGTAGAATTCCTTGAGCAATTTTAAAAGTTTATTTCTAATGTTAAAACTTGAGGTTCCCATATAGGGCAAAGTGAAATACAGGATATCTTTGGGGACTGTAATTAAGTTTCTAGTTGTAGGGCTTATTAGTCTGTTTAAGGTTCTGCCTATTGTAGTCTCGACCAGTCTAGAAGGGAAATTATTCTTGGCAAGGAGTTTTCGGATGAAATCTAGTTCATCGTGTAGTTTGAAGTAATCTGAACAGATATTGAAAGCTCTATTGGTCAGAGTCGAGATTAAATTTCGTTTGAAACCTAAAGGGATAAAGGAAGAAAAGTTCATAGTAAGATTGGTAAATGTCGGCTTTCGGTAAACGGAAGTTCAAAAGAGGAATTAGTTTTTATTATCTTAATTCCTCTTTTGAAACTTCCGTTTACCGAAAGCCGACATTTACCAATCTTACTATGAACTTTTCTTCCTTTATCCCTTTAGGTTTCAAACGAAATTTAATCTCGACTCTGACCAATAGAGCTTTCAATATCTGTTCAGATTACTTCAAACTACACGATGAACTAGATTTCATCCGAAAACTCCTTGCCAAGAATAATTTCCCTTCTAGACTGGTCGAGACTACAATAGGCAGAACCTTAAACAGACTAATAAAGCCCTACAACTAGAAACTTAATTACAGTCCCCAAAGATATCCTGTATTTCACTTTGCCCTATATGGGAACCTCAAGTTTTAACATTAGAAATAAACTTTTAAAATTGCTCAAGGAATTCTACCCACAACTGTGTATAAAAATTATATTCACCCCGTCTAAATCGATTTATCATTTATTTAAATACAAGGATGTTATACCTACACTTCTTAAGTCATCTATAGTTTATCAATACAAGTGTGACCACTGTATGGGTCATATATAGGTAAAACTAAAAGACATTTAAAATCTCGTATTTACGAACATCTCGGTAAATCGGTCCGTACAAATTTACCCCTTGGCAAACCACCTAATTCTCTCATACGTAATCACTCGCACAACAATAACCACCCAATTTCACAGTCTAATTTCACCGTACTTGCTGCTGGAAGCTCTGACCTTAAGCTTAAAATTATGGAGTCTCTGTTTATTTATAAACTAAAACCAGACCTAAATTCTGACGAATCATCGATAGATCTGCTATGTTTTGGTTAAGGTACTAGTTTATTTATTTTACATTTCAGTTTTAATGCTTTTACTTTTTATAATTTTAACTTTTTAACTTCACATTTATTTACCTTTTAGTTTTAATGTTTTACATTTTCTTAGCTACTTTTTATAATTTTTTTTTTAAGTTTATTTAAATTGTTATTAAGCAATTTGTATTTTGTAATTTTGTATGTGATTTGGAATTTTATTGTTTTAGCCCTGAAGATGGAATTAGTGCATTCCGAAACGTTGGTACTATTAAACCTTGAAGGATGTTTGTATTTTCTCTGGTGTTCCTGTTCATTATTAAACTGCGTTTTCCACGCCACCAATCAATAGCCGATATATTAAATATATATATATATATTTAAATATATATATATATATTTAAATATATATAATATATTTAAATATATATATATATTTAAATATATATATATATATTAAATATATATATATATTTAAATATATATATATATATTTAATATATAATATATATTTAAATATATATATATATATTTAAATATATATATATATATTTAAATATATATATATATATTTAAATATATATATATATTTAAATATATATATATATTTAAATATAATATATTTAAATATATATATATATTTAAATATATATATATATTTAAATATATATATATATTTAAATATATATATATATTTAAATATATATATATATTTAAATATATATATATATTTAAATATATATATATATTTAAATATATATATATATTTAAATATATATATATATTTAAATATATATATTATTTAAATATATATATATATTTAAATATATATATATATTAAATATATATATATTTAAATATATATATATATTTAAATATATATATATATTTAAATATATATATATATTTAAATATATATATTATTTAAATATATATTATATTTAAATATATATATATTTAAATATATATATATATTTAAATATATATATATATTTAAATATATATATATATTTAAATATATATATATATTTAAATATATATATATATTTAAATATATATATATTTAAATATATATATATATTTAAATTTATATATTTAAATTTATATATTTAAATTTATATATTTAAATTTATATATTTAAATTTATATATTTAAATTTATATATTTAAATTTATATATTTAAATTTAAATATTTAAATATTTAAATATATATATATATATATATATATATATATATATATATATATATATAAAACTATCTCAGCAGTGGGCACTATTGAAGAGACTTTTGTATCTTGTTTTTTGAAACATCGTAAAGAAAATATGCATTTCATCTTGTTCATTTTATTTATGTAATAATAATATTTCAATGCAAACGTGAATAGAATGTTGAAGGCTAATGTATAAATTATGTTACCCTTGTTTCATTTTGTTTCGTCTGTTCAAATCGAATCGTCAATTTTTATACAATTTTGTTTTGTTATCCATCGTGGAAGACAAACACACTGAAAGTCTCCAGTGACCAGCAGATACTATATCACTAGCCTATGACTGCAGCTGTAAACAAACACACACAATAAATATATATATATATATATATATATATATATATATATAAAATATACCGGGTGATTACAAATGATCTTCCCGATTTTAAACATTTATTATGTAAAAACTAACAAAAGTACAGCGAAAAGCAAGACATAAATAAAGAAGAACTCCAAAAGTTTTATTTACAAGCTATTGAAGTTCAATATGAGCTCCTTCTGTGGCTCCTTTTGAGGTTAGAACATTCCTGAATGAGCAATTGCCTGATCGTTGAGATCGGCCGTGGGGGCCCATTCTTTGGCCCGCTAGTTCGCCCGATCTAACTCCTCTTGACTTCTTCCTCTGGGGCTATGTTGAAATTAAGTTTTTGTTCCACCAATGGCGACAACTTTGGAACATTTGAAGAAGATACGTGAGGCTGTCCAGGATCCAACTCATTTCAACCATCCTGACCTTGGGAATCCTCACATTCAAAAAGACGAATAAGATGTCGGAGCAATTGTTGATTTACTGGAGAACGACTGGACAAATCCGTTTGGCCAAGACCCTTCAAACCTCGTCAGTATCTCGACTGGAGTAGCTGCTACACCTGAAGTTTCTGGTGACCTTCTACAGGCACTATGGAAAGGGAGAAGTTTTACCAGAACTTTCAAGAGTAACGCCTTCAAAAGAAGATAAAAGTTTCTATGACACCATCAAGAAACTGAATTTGAAATCGTTTGCTGAAGTCAAGAAGAAAACTGAAGGGCATAAACAAAGAAATAAGCTTGAAGGTTGACAGGAGGTTGTTCGCTACCATGATACTAGCTTCTAAGAACAGGAAGCTTAGCATGCAACTTCTGTTTTGCCATCTTCTTGGGCCGTTGCCATGGTTGCTGGCAAACGTTGACGGAACTATTAATTAAGAAAACCAAGAAAGCTGCTCTTGCACAGCACCTGGAAAGTATGGTGGACCTAGCAGATAATGTTTCTGAGCCACGTGTAACATTGACTGACGTTATGGCTCTCATACAGGAGCTGCATAGAGAAAATCTTACTTCTGAAGAGCTCTCTGATCACATTTTTGAGTCATCGCTGCACGCTGGTCAAGGAAGTGACCGCGGTGATGTGATCGCCTTCGATATCTACAGGGATCAGTAGATCAAATCTGCTGATCGTGTGAGCCGAGGTTCACAGGAAAGTGTTACATTCGACAAAATAAGACCGGGTCACAAAAAAAAAAAAAATTGGAGACGCTTGCTGGCTTGCAGTGACAAAAAAAAAAAAGCTCACCAAATTTCTAGCAAAGTCGTGGAGAATAAGAATAAAAAATGGAGAGTCTAAGCGACCAAACAACGCTCGTCAAGTGAAGAAAAATGCTTCAAGCTTACTCGCAATAAGTGAGATGTCTAGGCCCTCAGATCGAGCCACAAGGAAGCCGACACTCGTCTGCTTCTACTGCACAACACGCTGCAGAGAATTACCGGCCTCTTGTGTTTGTGGCAGATAATAATGTTTGCATCATCTGTTTCAGTCTGAGCAGTGCCATTGACAGCAAAATTTTCATCAAGCGTGGGACAAATTCTCGCGTCTGGATGATGATTCAGTTGACAAAATTGGTTGCAGCATTGGAGAGTGAAGTGTGCTCATTGTTGCCAGGGCGTCACTCATGGAATGGGTGTGACTCAGTGAGTGCTCTTGCAATCCAAGGAAACATAGCTCTTAAAATTATGCAATAGACTCAGAAATACTGATAATGTTCATCTCCCATAGGGCATCGTAAACCCAGCCACAAGAAATTTTCAACTAAATCCAAGAGTTCACATGTCAGCGATATGTGCTGCCACTACTCCAAAAAACTCATATATGTGTGTGTGTGAACTTTCTCCATAAGAAATGCTTAATTTTATCTTTTTATTCAGTATATTACATCTTTCAGGGTTAAAAAATTTGTTTGGTTTCCATTTTTAAACAAAATCTATTTAGAGGAAAACCTCCATCATCATTTCAAACGAAAACAACTGATATCAGATTTTTGAAAAGTAACTAACTATTAGCATAAAGAAAACATTGTCCTAATTATATTCATATATTGCGCACATTGTTCTAAAAAAATATATATTTTTTCAAGGTAAAATATTTGCATTATATTTACATTTGGAAAGCGTAAAAAAAAAAAAAAAAAAAGCTTTTATTTGGTTTCGTACAAATAAATATGTACGTGATTTTAGGTAAATAAATTTGAATGAAAAATGTTGTTTTGCTCAGAAAAATGTTTATCTCCGGCCGGAAATAGTTTAAAAAAAAAAATATATATATATAAATTATATATATATATATATATATATATATATATATATATATATATATATATTGTATCTTTCTTTGTATTATAATGGAGATGCGTATCTCCACCGGTATGAGAGATATATTTTCTGAAGTATCTCGTATCAAAGACGCATTTAAACTGGTATCTCTGCTCGTCTTTGCGCGTTTGTGGGTACCTATTCAATTTTATTTGGTTTTATAATATTTTTAAAGGTATTTTTTTTAGTAGAAACGTATGAATGGCGGGATATTATATACGAGATGATTAATCAAAAAGTTTTGAGAGAAACCAATTAGATTTGATGGACGTGCGACGTTCATAATAATCAGTCAGGAGGGCCAGAAACTGGCACAGCGGTGGTCAGGCCAACTAATGAGGCCCATTACCTTAAGTTTTGTACTAATTACAGTATTAGCATCATCGGGAGTCAAATCCTGAGCGTCGAGTATCTCTACTTCGTTTATAGTGAAACGGTGTTACGCTGGCATATATATAGCAAAGTGGAAAGACTAAGGTCGGGGGTTCTAATCCCGATGATGCTAGTAATAATAATAGTACAGGAGTTAGAGCAAAGGGCTGTATTAGTTGGCCTAAGTGCTATGGCAGTTTCTGACTCACCTGACTGATTATTATTAACCCTCCTGCATTCGAGCCAATGGACAACATTTAATTCAAATCTACCTGGCAAACACCAGGGTACCATTAGAAAAAAATATAAAAGCATAATCGCGCATTTTCGCATATGCAAAACTTATCCCCATCAGAATTCGAACACGGACCCTTAGACTCAGAGAGACGGGCATTAATTAAACCTTAGTCTGGGAGAGGATAAAAAATTAACAACCTGGCAACATTTTATCACTCGAGGAAATGCAACACTTTCGTGTCCAGAGGTGTTGCACTTATTAATCCCCTGCACTAGAGTCAATGGGTAACATTTGAGATCTGCCTGGCAAATGTGAGGGTACCATTAGATTGAAATATAAACGCATACGTGGTATGCAGGGGGTTAATACGTAAAACACCTCTGGTTGCGAAAGCAGTTTTTTTTTTTTTTTCGAGTGATGAAATGTCGCCAAGTTGTTATCTACCCTATCGTATCCTAATGGTCAATGCCCGAGTGTCCGAATCAGAGGTCCGGGACCTACAGCTTAACGTCGGATCCGATCCATTTACGTGTCACTATATAATATGATTCCAGAGAATTGTCACACTTCCAACTATTGACCAATACAGACTCGACATTTCTTAATTTCGCTGATCTAATGGGAAGCGGTGTTAGAACGTGGCTATGCCGTAGTGCCAAACAAGAAAACCGTAACTAATTTATCTTTCAGCTCGGTGAATGCGCATCTCTTCCATTTTCGAAATGATGTTTTAGGTTTTAATAAAGTATAGACCTATGATATATTATATAAAATTGTGTTTAGATCACTATTTTTTAATTGTTTTTTATTGCAAAGCTAACGAGGTGTGTAACTTTCATCTTCCTGAATACGGACCTAATTCATGAAGCCGTTTTAGCTGATGCTCCTCCGAAGAATTATTTTGACCCTAAATTGCATCTGTATTCTTTCTAGTTTAGCAATATGCCTTTTTCATGAGGTTGTAAAGAGCGAATATGCACTATTATAAAGTCGTTTTAGACTTTTTAACAAGAGAATTATTTCCTTGCCTCTGCCTTTTAAAGTGTGTGTGTGTGTGTGTGTGTGTGTGTGTGTGTGTGTGTGTGTGTGTAAACTTCTAGAACTAGTGGAGTGGGATGCTTGAAGTATTTGAACTATATTTAAACTTTTTATCCCATTTCGTTCTGTACAATTCTTAATGCGAAAAAAAAATCCGCCATCCTCATTTCTGTGTACAGTACAATTTACACACCTTTATTAAAGAATGAAGCCTGTTAATTAACTGAAAAAATGACCACCATTTTGTTATCAGCTTGTGTGAATTAGAAACGGAAAAGGATTCGTGCTCGTATCGATTAGAGCTCAATTTTCCAAATTTTCACTTCACGCTGATTGAGTATTGTTTAATCTACACAACATTCATCATCTGTCACAGAGGTGTAATAAAATTAGGTATGACATCAATACATAATTAAATAGCAAGGGAGAGAAAAGAACCCCTTGTTGTGTACTACACACACACACACACACACACAATATATATATATATATATATATATATATATATATATATATATATATATATATATATATATATATCAGGTCATCCCATAAGTAATGTCGTTTTTTACGATAGATTAAGTTTAAACTAGTCCTACTCGGTTTAAGCATAAATTTTCCGAAGGTTATATCTAAGAGGAGATCTATCGTGTTTCGCTACATACTTTACAGACCTTGACCAGTGAAGACGCGTGTTTTGCTTTATGTGAACCCCTCATAAACATGGCGGTATCAGAAGAGCATATCAGGCATACAATGCTTTACGAGTTCAAAAAAGGGAATAGTGCTACTGAAGCAACGCGAAACATTCAGGAAGTTTATGGCAACGATATTCTGCATGTGAGGAAATGTCAAAGATGGTTTCAAAAGTTTAGGGATGGTGACTGCTGTTTGACAGATGCAGCACGCTCTGGACGCCCTGCTGAGTTTGATGATGACTTGCTGTTAGCCGCACTTGAAGAAGACTGTTCAACAACTGTCGAAGAATTGACCCAGAAACTCAATTCATCCCCGTCCACCATCCATCGACATTTGCAACAACTCGGGAAAGTGCCTAAGTTATAAAAATGGGTGCCACATGAATTGTAGGTCGACAATCTGAGGGTGCGGGTAAACATTAGCACAGCTCTTCATTCCCGTAAACTCCAAGATCCGTTTTTGCACCGTTTAGTGACTGGTGATGAAAAGTGGATACTGTACCAGAATGTTAAGCGCCGTCGACAGTGGGTTTGTGCCGGAGAACCAGCGACACCACGGCCAAAACCAAATCTTCACCCTCGGAAGGTGTTACTTAGTGTTTGGTGGGATAAAGGTGGTGTAATACACTTTGAAACCTTACCATACAACCAAACAATCACCGCTCAAGTCTACTGTCAACAACTGAATCGATTGAACACTGCACTAAAAGAAAAGAGACCTTCTTTGGTTAATCGGAAAGGAATCGTGTTCCGCCACGACAACGCACGTCCTCATACCGCTCGGATCACTTCTGCAAAAATTGAGGAGCTTGGGTGGGAAAAACCCACATTCTCCAGACCTTGCGCCTTCAGATTATCATCTCTTCAGGAGTCTGCAAAACTATCTTGACGAGAAACAGTATACTTCTTTAGATGACCTGCACACCAGTCTTTGTACGTTTTTTTCCTCAAAACCGCCTGAATTTTATAAACATGGCATTGAAAAGCTTGTAGGACATTGGCAGCGTGTCATTGATTCCGATGGAAAATACTGTATATACTAGATAAAAAATTTCAGTTGAGTTTTTTTTGGTCCTTCAAATTCCGATCTAAAAAACGACATTACTTATGGGATGACCTGATATATATATATATATATATATATATTATATATATATATATATATATATATATATATATATATATATATATATATATATATATCTGCTCCGCAGGGGGTATAAAAGTTATGCACGTTCCTTCTGGGTGTTGTAAACTTTATACTTGGGGTGTGACAGCCCTCCGGTCCCGAGTCGTGGGATTCTAGAGAAATTGGCTGCCAATTCCTTTAGGTTCTCTCTCTTTCGGGAGAGCGGGTGAAGTCTGTTGTACAAACCTGTCCCCGCGGGTTACTAGGACCCCTTCCCATCCCTACTCTCCTTTTAGCTTAGGTTAAGGATGCTCTCCTCTGACTAAATACTAAATTCCCCCCCCCTACTCTTACTATTAGGACCCTACTGCTACCTCATGCGTGGGAAGAGAGGCTTTGGAGCCTCTATAAACACCACCATTTCACTTCGGTTGTAGGTAAATAATTAGAGGGGATAATAGCGGGTAGGATTGTTGACCATTTGGATTCCTACAAGCTACTTGGGGACTCTAATATGGGTTTAGACGGCATAGGTCATGTCTCACTAACTTCTTTTCCATGTCATGTTGAGTGAGTATGATAAGAGTAGGGCAATTGATGAGAAAGCCTTTGATAAGGTACATCACCACCGGCTAATGGCCAAAGTGCGCGCGCTGGGTATGGTGGGGAAGTAGGTAGGTTGATTGAAAACCGGCTGAAGAATGCCACAAAGTTAATCCCTTCCGTTAGGCATATAGGCTACAATCGACACTTACGTGACGCGGGTTCAAAGATGTCGATTTTAGAAGCATGTTTAGTTTAAATGATAACCCAACTCGTAACAATGGTTGGAAGTTGGATTTGAAACGGTTTAGGATTAGTGTGTGTGGGAATTACTTTACCTATAAGATCTGTGACACGTGGAACAGGTTACCTTCAGAAGTTGTGAACAGTTCCTCTGTGGATCATTTCAAGAAAAGGTTAGACCAAATCCTGCACACTATTTAAGTGTGTAGAAAATTTTCCCCTTGTTTTCATTGGTACCACCTCGGTATGGGTCACAAGGCCTTTTGAGGTACTTCTTCCTCTCTCTCTTTCTCTCTCTTTCTCTCTCCGCAGGGGGTATAAAGGTTATGACATTTTTTCTGGATGTTGTAAACTTTATACTTGGGGTGTGACAGCCCTCCGGTCCCGAGTCGTGGGATTCTAGAGAAATTGGCTGCCAGTTTCTTTAGGTTCTCTCTCTCTTTCGGGAGGGCGGGTAAAGTATGTTGTACAATCCTGTCCCGTGGGTTACTAGGACCCCATCCCATCCCTACTCTGTCCTTTTAGCTTACATTAAGGATGTTCTCCTCTGACAGAGGGGGGGGGGCTTTTCTTTTAGTATAAAGTATTTTTCTCTTCTTTTACTATTAGGACCCTACTGCTACCTCATGCGTGGGAAGAGAGGCTTTGGAACCTCTATAAATAACACCATTTAACGCTCGTAGGTTGTGAGAGACTGGGATGGAGGGGTCCCAGGCGTAGGGGCGCGATGAATGGAGTGTGGCTAGTGCCCCGTTAAGCCCATTCCTAACGCGTAATGGCCTGACCAGCCCCCTGCGACCGTTCTTTGGTGACCAATTGATGGTGCTTGGCTGTACTGCTCTGAGGTGAGAGAGCTTTACTGCCCAGCTGGCTGCCAGGCCAGCGTAAAGTCTCGGGCGTAGACTCTGGGTCTGGTGGGATATCCCTTGAACACTGGATTCTAAGAGTTTGGCCGCTTGTGAGTGACTAGTAAGACTTAGTAAGGGGCTGCATCTCGCTGGCGCTCCTGGCGGAAAATCCGTGATGCCTGCGTCGCGAGTGTTTGTCAGTTGGTAGCTGCGACACGTTTGGGATTGTCCGGCCCTGGGGAGACCTTTGGTCGGTGCGGCAGCAGCGAGAGGTGTAGTCTTCTGGAAGGGATGAACGTCACTTGCAAGTAGGTGGATGCGTCTACGCGCGGGATGAATTCACCCCCACCCCCTTTTTTATATACTGGTCAGAACGTTTTTGATAGTTTTCATTGCTAGAACGCTTTATCTTATTCAGAGTATTCAGAAAAAAAAAAAAAAAAATGGCAGGGCCAGCTAAATTGAAAGCAGAATGCTTTAAATGTAAAGTTAATCATTGGTGCGTTGACTTCCCTGAAGGTAGTATCAGCGATATCACATCCCTTAGTGTATGTTTGTTTTGTAAACTTAGAGACAACCACGAAAAGGAAGTTAAAGAGCTAAAGGAATTAGTAAAAAAGCTTAGAGACAACCACGAAAAGGAAGTTAAAGAGCTAAAGGAATTAGTAAAAAAGCTTGAAGCTAGGGTCGTCGCACTGGAAATCCAACCCAGTGGACAAGATCAAACTAAAAACACACCAGCAGATTTAAACTGTAAGATTAAGCATCTAGAACAAAGCGTGGCACGCTTGGAAAACACTGTGACTATTCCGGAAAATAGAACGGAGGAACAAGAATTCAAATTGGTCAAAAATAAAAGACCCTCCAAACCAAAACCAAAACATAAGGATTTGGAACCCATTACCATCAAAAATAAGTTTCACTTACTTGCTGATGAGGAGGATGAATCCTTTTTAATTGGGGATTCTATGCTAAGGAATCAAGGGGACTTTTTCGGAGCAAGACGGGTGACCAAGAGAAAACTCCGATGTTTTCCGGGTGCCACAAGCCAGATAATTAATAGGGAATTAGGCAAAATTAATATCAAGAATAAGTTGCCCTATCATTGTCCATGTTGGTGGCAATGACGTTTTTCTGGGAGGGACAGGAGGGCAGACAGAGCCCATTATAAAAGAATTTAAGAACCTAACTGACAAGGTTAGGGATAGGACAGACATGGGTATGGTCGTAGGAATTCTCCCTCGAATGCGTGCTAGTGATTATACTCTAAGTAAAGCCATTAGCATAAATAAAAGAGTTAAACGCATGTGTGAGGAAAAAGGCCTAAAGTTTGTCGATTTTTGGCCTACATTCTACGGAAATGGGGAATACTTTGGTTCGGACGGGATACATTTTAACCAGAAGGGGAAAAAGAAGTATGGTGATTTACTGAACATTAATTTGTATAATCTTTTTAAACTAGGACCCCCCAAACCAGTAATTGATCCTGCTTCCCAAACAGTTAAACCTACTCCCCCAGCAGTTAGTCACCCTCCCCCAGCAGTTAGTCACCCTCCCCCGCAGTAGTCACCCTCCCCCAGCAGGTAGTCACCCTCCCCCAGCAGGTAGTCACCCTCCCAGCAGGTAGTGACTCTCCTTCCACGTTGGAGGGGACTCAGGCTCCTGCGGAGATTGTCCCCTCGTTAGTGAGGGGCTCTTCAACTCCCGACAGCCCTGGCTGTTCGGGAAACGGGTCGTGCTAGGGGCGGTCAGAATAGGGGAGGCTCCCTCCGTGCAATGCTTTTTAATGCTAGGTCGATCAGGAACAAGTTTGGCGAGCTACGGGCGCTCTTAGCATCAGAATACCAGGATATCGTTGCTATCACCGAGTCCTGGATTCATACTGATCGTAGGGACTACGTTGGGGAGTTCGAAATTCCCGGGTATAGAATGTTTCGCAAAGACCGCACCCGTGGGGAGGGGGGTGGGGTACTAATATACGTCAGACACGTTGAGTCCGGTTGACTGCCAGTTCCGGTCGGAACGGGAGCTGCTTGGCGTCGATCTGAACGTGGGAGGGACGAACTATAGGTTAATCTTGGTGTACAGACCTCCGCATCTCCTCCTCGAGGAGGATACAGCCCTGTACACCGAACTCAGTAGCCTGCTAGGGGATAGGGTGTGTGTAGTTTTAGGAGACTTCAACTGTCGCGGCATAAAGTGGGAAAACAGGACTGCCGATGCTGAAGGGAGGAGGCTAGTTGACTTTGCTGATGAGAACTTCCTCACTCAGTGGGTCAACGAGCCTACACGAGGCGAAAGCGTTCTAGACTTAGTATTCACGACCGAAGACAACCTCGTCACTGGCCTCACCGTTGACGAATCATTGGGCGGGAGTGATCACGGTCTTATTAGGTTCCGTGTGCGTCCCTCGGGTGAAGCGTAGTAACTCGAGAGGCAGTAAGCTCGATCTCCGGCGGGCGAACTTTGTTAGCCTCAGGGATAGCGTAGGAGAGATGGGGTTAGAGGTTGGCGGCGATGTTGAGGGAGTGTGGAGTGCATTCCGGGACGAGTTTATGGTGCTGCAGTCTGCTGCCATACCCTCAAAACCGGTCACCCCTGCTTCAACGCAGCCTAAGTGGTTCAATCGTGACATCGCTTCGGCTATCCGAAATAGGAAAGTAGCGTATAGGAGGGCGAAGGCCAATCGTTCCCACGAGAACACTGAAGCGTATGTCCGCCTGTGTAGGGAAGTGAAGGCGAAGGTTAGGCTAGCGAAACGTAACGAAGAACTACGGGTGGCAAGCCTCTGCAAGGGGAACCCTAAGGAATTCTTCAGTTATGTTAATAGTAGAAAGCCCATTAGAAGCATGATAGGTCCGTTAAAGGATGGAAGCGGCGTTCTGCGGACCTCCGACGCGGACATCGCTAATGTGCTTAATGAGTACTTTGCGGGAGTGTTCACCAGGGAGGATACCCGCGTCATCCCCGAGCCAGGCGTGAGGCACGAAGGTGCTGGCCTGGATAGTGTTAGATGTACCGCGACAGTCGTTGCCGATAGAATAGACAAACTGAGCGCGTTTAAGGCTCCTGGGCCAGACCAGTTTCTCCCCAGAGTGTTGCGAGAAGTGCGCGACCAGGTGGCTCCCCACCTGGCTACAGTCTTCAACAAATCGTTGGAGATGGGCCAGGTGCCTGGTGACTGGAGGGAAGCCAACGTGACCCCTATCTTTAAGAAAGGGGATCACGAAAGTCCAGGGAACTATCGTCCCATTAGTCTCACTTCAGTTGTAGGTAAATTATTAGAAGGGATAATAGCTGATAGGATCGTTGACCATTTGGATTCCTACAAGCTGCTTGGGGACTCCCAACATGGGTTTAGACGGCATAGGTCGTGTCTCACCAACTTGCTCGAGTTTTTCCACGTCATGTTGAGTGAGTACGATAAGAGTAGGGCGATTGATATACTTTATCTCGACTTTCAGAAAGCCTTTGATAAGGTACCTCACCGCCGGCTAATGGCGAAAGTGCGCGCGCTGGGTATCGGTGGGGAAATAGGTAGGTGGATTGAAAACTGGCTGAGGAATAGGCGGCAGAGGGTGGTAATTAAAGGGGCTAGTTCGGGTTGGGCCTCGGTCACTAGTGGGGTTCCTCAGGGTTCCGTTTTGGGGCCGCTGTTGTTTATCATTTACATAAATGATATCGACGGTGGCATCGTCAGTCGGATCGCCAAATTCGCTGATGACACCAAGCTTGGGGCCAATGTTGGGACGCCCGAAGCGATCGAGGAACTGCGTGCGGACCTAGGTAGGATAGGAGAGTGGTCCGAAAAATGGCAAATGCCGTTTAACTTGGGTAAATGCAAAGTGATGCACATTGGCTACGCCAATCCCAAGTCGGACTACTCGATGTTGGGTAGTAATATCGAGGTGACTGATTTAGAAAAGGACTTGGGTGTGCTAATTAGCAGCGATCTTAAGTTTACGAAACAGTGTGTAGAGGTGGAAAAGAAAGCCCAGAAACTATTGGGTTATATCAGGAGGCAATTTCAGTTTCGGAACAAGGAGATTGTGCTCTCACTGTACAATTCCCTTGTTCGGCCGCACCTGGAGTATGCTGTGCAGTAGGGCGGCTCGTTTTTACACTTTTTTCGATATTTGATTGGGGGTAGTGCGGAAAAGTTGCGATTTGAAGAGAAAATAAAGTGTGTAAAATTTTTTTGATCTACGTCAATACCTTCCGGTGGCGGCGAGTCCTTAAAAATCGAAAAATAGGCCTAACGGGGTAGATTGGAAAATGGTTTTAAAGACTTGCAAAATAAAAAATAAAAATTTCAGCACAATCTGTTAATAACTTCCGGTGGCGTCTTAGCCGTTAAAATATCCAAAATATTGATTTAAAGCAAGTTTTAACAAGATGTTATTCAAATGTTAATTCCGGTATATTTCTGTGCAAACAACAACCTGAGAACACTATTAGGCTTGAATAAATTAATAGCAGTCATTGAACAATGAACATTATATAAAAATTATATAAAATTATATAAAAATTGTGTGTGTTTTTAGGCCTATTTTTCGATTTTTAAGGACTCGCCGCCACCGGAAGGTATTGACGTAGATGAAAAATTTTTTACACACTTTATTTTCTCTCCAAATCGCAACTTTTCCGCACTACCCCCAATCAAATATCGAAAAAAGTGTAAAAACGAGCCGCCCTACTGTGCAGTTCTGGTCGCCCACCCTCAGGAAAGATATTGAGAGGCTGGAGCGAGTGCAGGCGAGGGCCACAAAGTTAATCCCTTCCGTTAGGCATATGGGCTACAATCGACGGTTACGCGCCCTGAACTTGTTTTCGCTTGAAACTCGGAGGCTGCGCGGTCAACTGATCGAGGTTTTCAAGCTCTTACGCGGGTTCAACGATGTCGATTTTACAAGTATGTTTAGTTTAAATGATAACCCAACTCGCAACAATGGTTGGAAGTTGGATTTGAAACGGTTTAGGACTAGTGTGTGTGGGAATTACTTTACGTATAAGATCTGTGACACATGGAACAGGTTACCTTCGGAAGTTGTGAACAGTTCCTCTGTGGATCAGTTCAAGAAAAGGGTAGACGAAATCTTGCACACTATTTGAGTGTGTAAAGACATTTAGGACCTCAGTCTGCGGAAATTTCTTTTCGTATAAAATAGTTAATATCTGGAACCAACTTCCCTCACAGGTTGTTTCCAGTCAAAGTGTAAATGTGTTTAAAAATAGGCTAGACAAAGTACTGAATACTCTCATAGTTTAAGACTAAAACATAAGAAAACTGCAGGAGATCGCTTGCACGGTGTCTCTGTGAGCAAGCTAAATATAGAGCTATTTATATATTCTCCACTTTCCTGTAAAATTTCATTGGCTACTTTTCCAGGGTCAAGGTATTTTCTTCAACCTTTTTCTGTACCTGCCTCTGGCAGGGAGGGAGCGGAGGGTGGGGAGAGAGCCTTCTACTTTTCTATCCAGTTTTCTGCTACTGCTAGGATAGTTGAAAGAAAAATAAACTTTTACAAAATTTTCCTTGGCACCTGTTGCCATTGGTACCTCCTCGGTATGGGCCGCAAGGCCTTTTGAGGTACTTCTTTTCCTTGTAACTCTCTCTGTGTGTGTGTGTGTGTGTGTGTGTGTGTGTGATTTTTGGTGATTTTAATTGTGGTAATGTAAATTGGGAAAACAAAACAGCTGATACTGAGGGCTCAAGACTGTTGGAATTTGCCGATGATAACTTATTAAGTCAATGGGTTGACGGGCCTACTAGGGGTAATAATAAACTAGACCTCATATTCACGAACGAAGATGACCTAGTCTCTAACCTGACTATTGGTGAAAATTTAAGTAACAGCGATCATAATTTGATTAGGTTTGACCTCAGGGTTCCAGTTAATACACGCGAAAAGACTCGTGAAAGACTGGATTTCTCGAGAGCTAATTTTGAAAGCTTCCGAAGTAGTTTAGAGACACTTGAAGTTCTAATAAGTGAGGATGTCAATGTCACTTGGAGCTCATATAGGGATCAATTTAGAATATTACAGAACACTTTTATACCCACTAAAATGGTTTCCTTGTCAACAAAGTCA
The DNA here is from genome assembly GCA_023014485.1 of Bathynomus jamesi. Classification (NCBI taxonomy): domain Eukaryota; kingdom Metazoa; phylum Arthropoda; class Malacostraca; order Isopoda; family Cirolanidae; genus Bathynomus; species Bathynomus jamesi. Next base: position 18,715 of record JAJOZX010002223.1, read on the forward strand.
CCGAAATGGTTTAACAACGAAATTAGGAGGGCTATTACGGGAAGAAATAGAGCCTACAAACTACTTAAGTCGCATTTCAACCACACTAATTCAAAAAACTCTATAAACCTACGTAGGAGGGATAAGTCCTTAATTAGATCAGCCAAACGTGAAGAAGAAGCTAGAGTTGCCTCACTCTGTAAAGTTAACCCTAAAGAATTTTTTGCCCATGTAAATAGCAGAAAGCCAATTAAAAACTGTGTAGGCCCCTTAAAAGATAGAAATGGCGTACTGAAGTTCGGTGATAAAGATATAGCTAATGCGTTAAACGAGTTCTTCGTTACAGTCTTCACGGAGGAAGACAATAGAAGTGCCAAGTCCTCGGATTACATATGATGGTGACAATCCCGTAGAGACCATAAGTTTTACGAGAAATGAGGTACAGCAATTAATTGATAAGATGAATAAATACAAATCACCTGGTTCTGACTTATTTCTTCCAAGGGTATTAAAAGAGGTTAGCCACAATGTTGTTGATGACTTAGTAACCATATTCAAACAATCAATCGAGTTAGGGAAAGTTCCAACCGACTGGAAGTTAGCAAATGTAACACCTATCTTTAAAAAAGGTGATAGGGAAAATCCTTGTAATTATCGCCCGATCAGTTTAACATCAGTTGTCGGCAAACTGTTGGAATCCATCATTACAAAACGTATTGTGTATCACCTTGAATCTAACAATCTAATTTTTTATTCTCAACATGGATTTAGGCGACATAGATCCTGTCTGACAAACCTGTTAGAGTTTTTCCATAATATGCATACACTGTACGATGCAAGTAGGGCAATAGATATAGTGTATCTCGACTTTCAAAAAGCCTTTGACAAAGTCCCTAGGAATCACTAGGCTCGTTTCCAACTGGATTGAGGATTGGTTAAAAGATAGAAAGCAGAGAGTGGTAATAAATGGAGTGGCTTCGGAGTGGGCGCCCGTCACCAGTGGTGTCCCACAGGGTTCCGTGCTGGGTCCTTTACTTTTTATCATTCATATTAACGATATAGACATCGGGCTTCTAAGTGCAATCTCCAAATTTGCAGACGATACGAAATTAGGAAGTAGTGTAGGTACTGAGGAGGGTGTAAGAACGCTTCAGAACGATCTTGACAGGTCGGGCGAATGGTCTGCTACGTGGCAGATGCCATTCAACTTGGACAAATGTAAGGTAATGCACATAGGTTATAAAAACCCGAAGACCGATTACTCTCTCTTGGAAGGAACTTGACTGAGACCGATCTAGAGAAAGACTTAGGAGTCTATATCAGCAACGATCTGAAACCGTCGAAGCACTGTGCAGAAGTCGAAAAGAGGGCCTTAAAATTATTAGGTTATATTAAAAGACAGTTCCAGTTTCGGAACAAGGAGACTGTAATGTCTCTTTATAATTCTCTAGTCAGACCTCAGCTGAATACTGTGCGCAGTTTTGGTCTCCATCCCTCAGGAAGGACATAGAAAGGTTAGAAAGAGTACAAGCAAGGGCTACAAAATTGATCCCTTCACTGAGAATGCAAAGCTACCGACGGAGATTGGAGCGCCTAAATCTGTTTAGCTTAGAGACGAGGAGGTTGCGAGGTCAGCTTATTCAAGTCTTTAAGATGCTCAAAGGAATAGACAGGGTAGATTACAGAAACTTATTCTCACTTAATGCCAATCCGACAAGAAATAATGGGTTTAAACTGGAACTAAAGACATTTAGGACCTCTGTCTGCGGAAATTTCTTTTCCTATAAAATAGTTAATATCTGGAACCAACTTCCCTCAGAGGTTGTTTCCAGTCAAAATGTAAATGTGTTTAAAAATAGGCTAGACAAAGTACTGAATACTCTCATAGGTTAAGATTAAAACATAAGAAAACTCTGCAGGAGTTCGCTTGCACGGTGTCTCTGTGAGCAAGCTAAATATAGATATATTTATATATTCTCCACTTTCCTGTAAAATTTCCTTGGCTACTTTTCCAGGGTCAAGGTATTTTCTTCAACCTTTTTCCGTACCTGCCTCTGGCAGGGAGGGAGCGGAGGGTGGGGAGAGAGCCTTCTACTTTTCTATCCAGTTTTCTACTACAGCTAGGATAGTTGAAAGAAAAATAAACTTTTAATAACAGGAACCTCCCAGAGTGGACCGAAAGGTCTTTGAGGCTTCCTCTTGTCCTTGTAACTTCCTTGTAACACTCAATTACAAAACCAGCTGACAAATATAGGAATCCGAGAGCCGGACAGAAGGTACGAACAAAGGCACTTCATGCGTTATCGGGACAGAAGGTACGAACAAAGATAGAGGTAAATTCTCGCAGAACCACAAGGCAACGAAACCGGCACCCCTATTGGAAAACAAATTGGAACCACCTGTATGCGAAAACGAAAGGGAAAAAATAAAAATAATCCCAGCCAACATACAGGGCCTTAAATCAAACCATTCCACGAACAAAGTTGTATACCTGAAAGGACCCATGCAAGAAGCCGGAGCAGACTTTGTATGTCTCACGGAAACTCATCTAAAGGACTGCCAGGCGAACTGTGAAAATTGTGAGTCCAGTATTGACAAAAAAGAAATACAAATTGACAACTATAACATCCTCCGAGCTGACAGAACAGTGAGACGTAAAGGAGGATGTGCTATTTACACACGCGAAAGGCATATGGCAGAAATGACTAAGTACCTCAAACAGCTACGTAGAATGTGTAGCAGCAAAAGTTGAAAAATTAAATATGGTACTAATTGTAATGTACAGACCCCCAAACACGCCAACCTCAAAATTTTCAGATTCCATTACAGAGGTAAGAAACTGGGTAAAAGATCCTCTCTCTCCAACCCCAAATATTTTTCTCTGATGATTTTAATTTCCCATTCATGAAATATAAAAGGATAGGAAAAAATATATGTATACACCAGGAAAAGGGGAGCTCACGAGAAGACCAGGAGCAGGTAAAAATGCTACTAGTTCTAGTTGATGAATTTATGTTAACGCAAGAAATAACAGAAAACAAGAAAAAACAACTGCCTAGATTTGGTATTCACGAACAACAATAATCTAATTGATAATATAGAAATATTCCCAACTATGATATCAGACCACAACATCATTGAAATAACAACAAATATAAAGGCAACAGGAAAGGAAAGAACACGCACAACAGAAAAGCAATTTCGAAATTTTTAATTTTCACTCCAAAACTATAAACTGGGAAGATGTGACATCCAGCATGGAAGTAATAGATTAGAAAACCATTTCTGAGGCCAAGACAACGGAGGAGATGCTAATGACGTTAGAGGAGAAGACGTTAGAAATTGTGGAAAAACATGTCCCAAAGATACAACAAAGAGGAGAGAGAAGCAGGTTCGAGAGACAAAAGAGGGCATTGTTTCGAAAGAGAAAAAGAGTGACCGCAAAATTAAGTAATTGTAAAGATAACATCAGAAAAATATTAAATGATAAACTGCAAAGTATCGATGTCGTCATACAGGAACTAATAGAGAAGCATACAGAAAAAGACGACGACGACGCTATAGAAGCGATAAAGGCTAACTCAGAGTACTTCTATAATGTCACAAAAAGAAAGTCGAAAACCATGCGACTTATCGGACCTTTAAAAAATGAGAACAGTGATTTATCTGATGATCTAACAGAAGTATCTGAAATATTAAGAGCTCAGTACGAATCATCTTTCAGTATCCCAAAAACTGACAAATTGATATGCGATAGAAACGCGTTCTTTGAAGAAGAACCACAAGGGGAAAGTATAACGGATTTCGACTTTACGACGGATGATATTACACAAGCCATAGGGAAACTAAAAACACACTCAGCGGCAGGACCGGATAAATGGAATGCCACACTGATCAAAAACTGCAAGAATGCAATCGCTGAGCCCCTATACTGGATATGGAGACGATCACTAGACACGGGAGAAATACCGGGCATCCTGAAGAGCGCAAACATAGTCCCAATATATAAAGGAGGAGATCGATCCGAGGCCAAAAACTATAGGCCAGTGTCGCTTACATCTCATCTCACTGAAATATTTGAAAGAATAGTTAGACAGAAAATCTGACTTTTTGGAAACTCAGGAAAAATTAAATGATAACCAACACGGGTTTCGGTCAGGCAGATTATGCCTATCACAACTAATGGAACACTACAACAACATTATTGATGCACTTGAAAGTAATGAAAACTATGATGTACTATACACAGACTTTGCTAAAGCGTTCGACAAGTATGACCACGGAATCATAATACATAAACTGAAATATATAGGAATAACAGGAAAAGCAGGGAAATGGATATATAATTTCCTTTGTGAGCGGCGGCAAGTCGTTACAGTACAAGGAGTATCTTCATCAGAATCAGACGTCCTCAGCTCACTATCACAAGGAACAGTATTAGCTCTTCATAATCATGCTAACTGACATAGATGAGGACGTTACCAGAGACAGCACCGTAACATCCTTTGCGGATGACACAAAGATCAGTAGAAAAATAAGAAACCCAGAAGACATAGGATCTCTACAAACCGACATAAATAGAATCTACAAGTGGACGGAAGACAACAATATGAAGTTTAACACCGAAAAATTTCAGCTATTACGATACGGAAAAAGAGAGGACCTAAAATCCATGGAATATTATACCCCAAATGGACAGGAAATTCGGAGAAATTCCAGAGCAAAAGATTTAGGGGTTGTAATGACAGATGATGCGAAATTTGAAACACAAAATAAGATAGCAGTAAACAGAGCAAAGAGAATAACGGGACAGATATTGAGAACCTTTAAACGAAGGGATAGGAATGTAATGATTCCTCTACTGAAAACCCTGATCATACCCAAATTGAAATACTGCTCGGTCCTAACATCCCCATATAAAAAAGAAGACATTAGACAGCTGGAAGAGATCCAGAGAAGCTTCACAGCCAAGATCAATGGGTGCAAGAAACTAAATTATTGGGGAAGGTTACGCGAACTAGACCTATATTCACTGGAAAGGAGAGAGATATATACACCATTATTTACACTTGGAAAATAACGGAGAAACTAGTCCCTAATCTTACTCTGAACCCGATAACTCCCCAAACAACGGTGGAAGGTAGAAATGGTAGACTGTGTCGTATTCCCAAATTGAAGGTGAGACGGAACATCCTTAACCCTGAAAGAAAATAGTTTTGTAGTGAGAGGACCAAAACTGTTTAATCAGTTGCCCAAAGACCTAAGAAACACGAAGGGAGTTGCAGTGGACATCTTCAAAAGAAGACTAGACACCTGGCTCAGAACAATCCCCGATGAGCCGGGAGTACCTGGCTATGTGAGATGGAGAGCACAAGAATCCAACTCACTACTTCACCAGGCCAACTCGAGAGGAGGGGCGACAAGCTTGACCTTCGCGAAATGAAAAATCATCGCGCGAAACCTTTGTAAGGTTGTAAAGTAAGGTGTGTACACACACACACATATATGTGAAGTTTCAAAACGTATAAATAGTTTAATGTTTGAAGGGAAGACCAGTTTTTTATATATTCTTAACCAGTTGTATAAGTTGTTAATTTTAATTGGTTTAAATTAATAATGTTTAATTACGATATCGTAATTTAGTCAGACCAGAATTTCTTCATTGAGGCAGAATACAATTTAACTATTTTTGCATCACTAAATATTATTTACTTGCGTTTATGTTCATAAAATGATTAGTTAATTGCAGAAAATTCTGAAATTGTATCAAGTTTTGATATATGGGAAAGTTGAGGAAAAAAATCTTAACATTTTAATTTCTGCACTTAATAAATTAAATAATTTTAGAATAAGTTGATAGATAGATAAAAAAGATGATCAACGTCCACCGTCAACATTATGAGGATTTAATATCAGAGACGTTTCAGAAGTCAAACTCCCTTCATCAGTGGCTAAAGTAAAGTAAAGTAAGCTTTCTCAATAAGTTTTATACAATTTCCATGATGATTAATTATAGAAAATCTATTTATGGTCGAGGTTATTAAATTATTATTTCTTGTAAAGGAAAAGAGATGTACATTTTTTCTTACGAGACCACCTCTTGTTTATGTATTTACTCGAAGTTAATGCGTGTGTCTATCTGTCTGTCTATTTCTATATTTATTGGTTGTAATTGTTTTTATAGTTATTTATTAGTTTCGTCTTAGTTTCATACGAAATACTTTTGAAAATTAACGTACTGGATTACCAGCATTCGTAGCTCAGTTGGTAACACCGGTTTCCCTATTAGCGAAGTTGAGTTAAATTTAAGTCCGGTGTTTGAATTTCGATGATGCAGGTAATAACAACAACACTGGAGTTAAAGCAGGGGGCCGCATTAGTTGGCCTGAGCTCTGTGCCAGTTTCTGGCCTTCCTCACTAATCATACTCGAAATGTATATTTTGGGGATTGGTATTATAAGTACAGTAATAAAATATTACTAAATTAAAAACAACTAAATAAATGTATACCATATAAACATTCAGACGTTGTGGAACCAAAACACACACACACACACACACACACACACACACAAAGAGCGGTATAAGATTAATAATAAATAGCTACTGATATATTTTTGTGAACATTTGAAGGCACCGAAGAAATAGTTATACAATCTGCATAAATTAATAAAATAAATATTCTATTTACCCAAGTTCTTTTGTGGGTATATATATATATATATATATATATATTATATATATATATATATATATGCTTTTTATGTAAACCCATTTTAAGTGCAATAACCGTGTTTAAACAAAGTGGAATAAAAGGAATAAACGAGTAAAGTGAGAAACTAGGAACTAGTGGTACTCGAAGCCACGTCGCATGGTGAGAGTCAACGCTTCTGCCGATCACATCATCCAGACGTTAAAAAAAATAACTATCAATTTCTTTTTCCAAGTTTTAATTTTTTAGAAATTAAATTAAAAAAAATTAATAAAAATCGCGAATATATATATATATATAATTCTTTTTTTCCAAACTTTAAAACTTTCCAATTAAGAGTTTTCATTTCCAAAAGGAAAACAAAAGAGTACAAAATGTTGATTCTTGACTTCTTTATTTATTCATATTTTTACACAATTTCGTAAAGATTTAGTGCAAATTTTTAACAATCTTCTGTAGTGTGTGTGTGTGTGTGTGTGCGTGTGTATAAAATATATATATATATAAAATTTTAATTATGGCTTGTTTAACCTCCTTCGCAACATCTAAGGTCATATGAGGGGAGGGGACCTACAGCTTTACGTGGGATCCAAACCACGTGTCGCTACATAGTTTGGACGCAGTGGATGGTCTCCCATCCAACTACTATCTGACCCAATGTCGCTTGACTTCGCTGATCAACGGGGGAAACAGTTACTATATATATATATATATATATATATATATATATATATATATATAATATATATTATATATATATATTATATATATATACAGGATGGCCCATAAATAGCAACAAGTTATAATTAAAGCGAAAATACAAAAAAAAAAAAAAAAGTAAAAAGTTTAAAATAAGTTCAGAAATATTTATTGATTATTCAAAGTGCAAAATATTAGAATCTCGACAAATGTTCATTAGGGTGGAGCGAAAAATACTTTTTTTCTAGTATGAAGTTCTAATAGTGATTAAAAGTTGCATTTAGTGGACGAAATATGCTTGCCAAAATATGAGTTCATTTGTTTAAAATGTTCAGCTGCCACCAGGGGGCTAAAGTTAACACAATTTTGTGTAAAAAGGAAAAAAATGCTTCTATTTTAGGTTTGTCAAACTATTATAAAATTTTATCTTAGAATTATCTAATAGTTTGATTAAGATTCATAAATGATAGGAATTCGTTTTGTAAAAAGGCCTTTTCATATGCTTAATATCTTCAGCTGCCACAAGAGAGCTGAAGTTAACACAATTTAGAGTAACTGAGTCATGTTCAGACTACACTGAATGTTGTGGGGGAGGGTTTGGGGAGGGTTGTGGGGGAGGGTTTTGGTGTGAAGGAATTTCTTTCTGTGAGTCATTAGAACAGTGTGTTAACACTTGTCTTCTTAGGTAGTAGGCCTAGTCGCTCAGTTGATCGGAGAGTTTTTTAATATGATCCGAATATTATAAAACTTTATTTTAAAGTGATTTATATAGAGATAATATTGATTTTATTATAAAATGCTTGTTATAATGTATTATATAATTTTAGTTTATTTATATAATATATTATATATACTTATAAAATATATTATATATATTAATTATATAATGTTTTGATGTTACAGGATATTTTGTGATTGTGAATTTTTCTTAAAATATTATGGCATCAAAACTAAATATAAACATTTCACTAGAGAACATATGAAGTGTGCCATATTTGAAGTACCTTGTGAGATGAGTGATATGCAACTACCAACTTATAACTGCATTATGAAAGATTACCTGTTCACAAAACGTTTAGTGAAGGAGCAGATGAATAACAAGGAGCCTTCATTTTCTGAAACAGCAGAGGCAGTTTCCAAAAAGGTAGAAAATATTTGGAAGAAGGCCTCTTTGCCAATAGTTTCACATACACGCGTTTTACAGATGATGCGAGTGTACCATGATAAATGCAGGTCCTTATTAAAGCCATACAAGTCACGCAAGGATCAGCCTAAGTACAAAAATCAGCTTGAAGAATTTGAACTCTTCAAAATGCACTTTGTTTGACATCTGCACCTGCAAATGTAAGGAGTTTAGGAGATGCTCATGTGAAAAGAGTAAGAAAGTCCCTCCAAAAGAGCAGGATTTTTTAAATGACCAACGAACACGCAGAATAATGGTGATAGGAAGCATTGACATAGCACACACAAGACGATTACAAGCAAGAGAACATCGAAAGGAAATGGAAAAAGCACGTCTGGAATCCTCACAAACAACTAGTGCTGCTATAACCAATACGTCCAACTTACAAATCGAAACAGAGACAAGTGAACTTCAACAACTAGAAGAGATATCTGAAGATAATGAGGAAGATACAACCTCGACTCAATATGTAATATCAGAACAACAGATGCGTGAGCCACTGCCTTCATTAGCAATTACTTGTGATAGATTTAAAATGTCGGACAGAGCTGGGGCTGCTATTGCTTCTGCAGTATTGGCAAATCTTAAAATTGTTACTCCCGAAGACAAAGGGAATATTATAGACAGAAGTAAGCTAAGACGTGAAAGACAAAAACAGAGAAAGGAACTACAACAGATAGGAGAGCCAAAAACCATGCGGGGATTATACTTTGATGGCAGAAAGGATAAAACAATGATTCAAGTCCAGGAGAGTGATGGCTCTAACCACCAAAGAACCAAACGCGAAGAGCATATCAGCATAATATCTGAACCACACACTCTGTACTTTGCACATGTGACACCTTCCAGTGGCAAAGCTAAATACATTTGCACAGCGCTAGTGAATTGCTTGAAAGAAAGGAATGTTGATATAGGGAACATCGTTGCAGTTGGCTGTGATTCGACAGTGGTTAACACTGGTAGTATTGGAGGCACAATAAGATTACTGGAAGAAGCCTTTAATAAGCCATTGCAGTGGCTGATATGCCTTTACACCTTAATGAACTTCTATTGCGCCATCTGTTTCATCACTTGGATGGTACCACTACTGGACCAAGAGCATTTTCAGGAGAAATTGACCGAGCACTTTCAGACTGTGAAAAGCTTCCCATAGTTAACTTCAAACCCATTGAAATTCAAGAGGACATGTGTGAAGTTGATGTAGATGACATAAGTACTGACCAGAAATACCTTCTTGAAATTCACAAGGCTATATCAAGTGGAACATTCTCAAAGAGTCTTAGTCATAAGAGTCCAGGCAATATATCACATTCAAGGTGGCTCACCACAGCAAACAGGACTCTGCGGTTATATGCAAGCACAGAGAATCCTTCAGGCAATTACAAGAATTAGCTACTTTCATTGTTAGGGTATACGCACCAATGTGGTTTCAGATAAAGCTTAAACCATTATGCCAATATTGTGCTAAACATATGTGGCATATGATTGCAAGAAGCCGGTATCTCCGTGAAGAGCTTAGGAGAGTACATGACTCAGTCATTCAGCGAAATGCATATTACGCAAATCAAGAAAACATTCTCACTGCAATGATAGCTGATGAAAGGGAGCATGTGCGTCAGTTGGGATTTAGGCGTATCATAAAAGCAAGGGCATCCATTCAAAAAACAGATGTTATCAGGTATTTTAAGGTGCCAGAAATAAATTTTTATCCCAAAGACTATACAGATCTCATTATGTGGCAAGATTTTCAGATAGCAGAACCACCGATAACCAAAGGAGTTTCTCTTGATGATATTGAATCATGCATCAAACATGGTACTACTCTTCATTCAGAATTATTTCAGTTTCCATGTCATACACAAGCCGTAGAGAGATGCGTCAAGCTCGTTACATACGCTGCTGGATCAGTCTGCGGACCTACAAACAGAGACGGTTGGATTCGTGCTACATTAGAATCAAGGAAAAAACAGCCAAAATTTGACACAAAAGCAAATTACTAAATAGTCTTCAGCAAGAACCCTTTCTAGAGGGAGGTTGGTTGGGGAAAGGGTGGTAACTCCGTTAAGGCACGAAGTAACGTTTCTTTTTTCAAGTAAATACAGAATCATACTTAATTGTCATTTTTAAGTTAACTTCAGCCTCTTGTGGCAGCTGAAGATATTAAGCATATGAAAAGGCATTTTTACAAAACGAATTCTTATCATTTAGGAATCTTAATCAAACTATTAGATAATTCTAAGATAAAATTTTATAATAGTTTGATAAACCTAAAATAGAAGCATTTTTTTCCTTTTTACCCAAAATTGTGTTAAATTTAGCCCCCTGGTGGCAGCTGAAAATATTAAACAAATGAACTCATATTTTGGCAGGTATATATCGTCCACTAAATGCAACTTTTAATCACTATTAGAACTTCATACTAAAAAAAAGTATTTTTCGCTCCACCCTAATGTTCATTCCTTAGTAATCGATTTTCGCTTTAATTATAACTATTGGGACTTATTGGCCACAATATATACGGGTGTCCCAGGAGGAAATGTCAAGAATGCACCATTTCACTCTTTGGGTATTTCTAAGTAGAAAGTATATCGATATGGGTCTGATTCCCAACCGTTACCGAGATACAGGCCTCTACATTTGGGTAATTAAAACATAATAAAAAGGCGATCTTAGATACTATTTAATGACACTTGTGGTTTACAAAAGTACAAACATACAATACACTATTGCACTTATTGCAGAATGGTTTCAAAGTGACCCCCTCCTTCTTTAATGGACGCGGCGAGCCTCCGATCCATCGAGTCTTTTCAAGGAAAACACAGAAGTTCATTTCTGAGGTTTATTAACGCATCCTGTATACGTGCAACCAACTGCTCCCTAGTTTCGGGCTTACCCCGCTGACAAACGTTACTCTTCAAGAACCCCCAGACAAAAAAATCTAGCGGAGATAAGTCAGGCGAACGAGGGGGCCATGCCACAGGTCCTCCACGTCCAATCTACCTTCCCGGAAACCGTAGAGGCCTGTATCTCGGTAACGGTTGGGAATCAGGCACATGTCGATATAATACTTTCTACTTAGAAATACCCAAAGAGTCAAATGGTGCATTCTTGACATTTCCTCCTGGGACACCCTGTATATATATATATATATATATATATATATATATATATATATTAGTGGACTGGATGTCAGTTTTTCAACATTTGCGGATGCAGGTGCGGATTTTTAATTTCAATATCCATGGATGCGGATATTTAGTTAATCTATCAATATAATATAGAATTATGAATATATGACAATTTTTCAAATTTCGTGATATTACTATTATGGCAGGCAATGCATAAGAATAAAAATTAATATTTTCATTATGATAAAAAAAATAACTTTCTCGAGAGTTTCAGCCACAGAAAATTGAATGAAAAGTTTCATTCAATTTTCTGTTACCAGCTATTTATATTTTCAGGTTTATATATTTGTTTGTTCATTAATAATTAATACTTTACTTTATAAGCTAATTTAATTGTAAATTGCATAATTTATTAGAGGAAATATCCGCATAACATCCGCAGTCAGAAGTGCGGATGTTAAAAATGATGTGGATGCGGATATCCGGTCCACCACTAATATATATATTATATATATATATATATATATATATATATTACACTAAAATCACAGAAACACGTGATCTTATTAATAAGCAAACAACCACAGGGAAAAGGAAACACGAAGTCCGAGTGCTTTCGTGATATATTCACATTATCAAGGAGAAACAGAAAATACCTATTTTCTGTTTCTCCTTGATAATGTGAATATATCACGAAAGCGCTCGGACTTCGTGTTTCCTTTTCCCTGTGGTTGTTTGCTTATATATATATATATAAAATTTATTATATATATATATATATATAGTGATGTAGGTCGCATCCGCATCCGCGTCCGCATCCGCACTTTGGACTGCGGATGTCGTGCGGATGTGGACCGTTGAGATAAAACCATTAATAAGCGGAAATTATCAAATTCTACTATATTAATAGAACTAGTTCATTGTGCGCAAAAGTGATGCAAGCGACAAGACGAGAGGCTGTTCTTGTATGAAGTTACTCTCTTGCAACCTACTTAGATCCACGTTACAAAGCTAAGTTATTTTCACCTAGTACATTAGAACGAGTTAAATCATCACTTGGCAAAGCAGTTGAAGAGCTTCAATCTCTTGAATCTGTCGCTTCGCCACCCACCAAAAGAATAAAAGTTTCAGTGACAGAACCAACACCTTCAACAAGCAAATCTATCACAGAATCTGTCTCTCAGTTTCTTGAGTCAAGCAGCAATGACGAGACCTACGCGATGTCAAAAGATGTAGTAAAAATGATCGAGAGCTATCACCAAGAAAAACGCCTGGCTGCATGTGACAATCCTATTAGTTGGTGGAAAAATATGCAGAATATCTATCCATACTTGAGTAAACTTGCAAGGAAACATTTAGCCTGTCCTCCAACAAACGTACCAAGCGAGAGATTATTTAGCAGTGCTGGATTAATATATGATGAAAAGAGAAACAGACTGGCAGCAGAAAAGGCAGAAAAATTAATGTTCCTTAAGCATAACCTTCCTATAATTAAGTTTGAACATTAAACGATGAACATCTTAGTTTACTTTATTTTAATTACTCATTTATAAATATGCCTAATAAAACTTTAAACGTAATATAAATAGTTATCAAGCTAATTAAAGATCTCTTTCTATAAGGGTGGAGGAGGTTGGGGAAAGAGGTCGGTGGGGTGCATTTGAGTTGGGTTCACGTCCCGCATCCTGGTAACACAATTATGGTTTCTAATTGTGGCTGAAACAACAAAATATAACGAATTTATTTGCAGACGAATTCACTAATTGATTTCTATATTAGTTAGATGCTTGATATTATTTTATATGTTCAGAGAAAAGTACAGCAATTATTGTACAATTAATCAATTATACTACATTATAGCTACAGCTCTCTATATAATAACTTATTATATACGTTAAACACAACAAATCTCGAATATATCCTAAAAAATAACGAAAATGTAGACATCCGCATCCGCGGATGTTGAAATCAAACTCCTCATCCATCCGCGGATGTGAAAAAAATGACATCCGCTACATCACTAATATATATATATATATATATATATATATACAGGGTGTCCATAAAGTCACGCATCATAGGAAAATACATGTTTATTTTTGTTTTATTTGTTCGAAATGATTCCCACCAATCTCAAAACATGTTTGTAAACGAAAAAGCAGGTTTCTTTGAATGTTCCTCAACATATTTAGCCTCATGGAGACAAACAAATAAACATTGCTTATGTTCCTATGATGCGTGACTTTATGGACACCCTGTGTGTGTGTGTATATAATATATATATATATAGGGTGACCCATAAATCCGGTTGTTAGGAAAATTTATTTTAGATTAAATTTACAAAAGTAATAGAACTAAAACAAATGTTCACATTGACGTCTTGTTGTGGGACCTTTTTTTCCGTCGATATGGAAGTGAGTTAACACTCGTGAGGAAAAGGCAGAGACCTTTTCCTCAAGAGTGTAACTCGCTTCCATATTAAGCATTGCGAGTTATTCTACCTGCAACAAAAAAAAAAGGTCCCAAAACAAGACCAATTTGAAGAGAATATTTAATTTGAAACAAATTTTCCTCTGAGACCGGACTTATGGGACATCCTATATATATATATATATATATATATATATATATATATATATATATATATATATATATATGTGTGTTGTGTATATATAGGATGTGTGCGCGCGCGCGCTCTGGAACGAACCATCGGGTTTCTGCGTACAAAGTTTACCAAAGAAGAAATTAATTTTTGAATTGTAAAGTAATTCCTACAAAACCATGAATATTTCATTTTCTTCGCTTATGCGGTAATCGTACAATAACAGTTGAATCGTTGGATGGAAAGTAGTTAATTTCCGGTTTTTATAACCACACGAGCACCTTTCCCATACTATGTGAGCTGCGACGTTAGCATGTTGCAACGCCACTTCCAGTTTGTCTACGAAGTTGAGCGACAATGAGTCTGGGAAATAATTAAATGGGTGAGTATCATCCGCTTCCGGATGGTATAGCCACCCGTGGTTCGAGTAAAGCTGTAGGTCCCCTCTGCCACATGACCTTTGCTATTAGGAAAGAGATTCCACAATCCCCAAAACACCCTCCTACACCGGGCCACCACTCATTATGAGGTGTCACCGCAAAAATACATAAACATTTTCATCGGTAGTCATTGAATTTACATTAGCTACTACGGATGATGTCTCTTATTTTTTCAAAATTTTAATCACTTACGCTTGCGTTAAGGTTGGAGGAAGGGGGGGGGTCATTGAAAAGTTTAAAGAGTGCACTTTTTTGCCGTGTACAGTGATTATTTTTTCGAATTTCACTCGCGTTAGGATTTTAAGTAAAAAAAAAAAAAATCAAATTACTACTACTTCATGCTACCTGATGCTTTTACACACTCAGGTTAACCTATGCAAAACAAAAACCCAACGTAACGTAACCTAAATTGAACCCCCCAAAAATATCTTAGTAGTAGCTATTTTCTGTATAGAAAGAGAGCGATACAAAAGATATTGCTAAAAGTTATTTGATCTTATTCGGTGATATATATATATATATATATATATTAGGGTGCTTTTAAAAACTGAAAGTGTGAATTTCGGGTCACGGAACCCCGCAAATGATGAGGTTCCGGGAGCAAATAAAGCACATGATTTTTTTGGAAAATCATCAAATATTTAGAGGTTGCCCAAAGACCCAAAAGTTTACCCATATGCTCATTTATTTATGCGCCCTTTTTAAGTCACTTCTAGTGTTTATTAACCCATTGATACACAGCGTCCCCAAAATTAGAAATTGCATTTGTCAATTGCGTTCTGATAATCCATATTTCTTTACTTCAGTATACCAACAAATGAATTTTCTTTAATTCTAAATCGTTTTCTCTTAATTACTCACGTCTTTCATGCATTTACGTAATGGTGGCCAAGAAGCATCACAGTTCTCATAACGGTAAGTGTTATTTAAATAATTCATATATTTCAAACGTTTTTTTTACTTAGCACTGTAATGGATGGTATTATGAATTGTTTGTAAGTATAATGACTTGTTTTACCGGCAATATTTTTGTTTCCAAAAATAGTTATAAGGTTTAATTTTATGCGTATAAAATTTTGGACGCTCTCTGCTTCAGCGTATTGCAATCATCTTTTTTCGCATCGTCTGAGTGAAATAGTGTAGTGTACCGTAGATTATTTTAAATTTATATATGGATTGGATATACTGTAAATGGTTATGTATGCATGATTTCGCAAAATTATTATAATTTTAATACATATTGTGTTCATGGGTTATCAGCCAATCATTGTTTGAACACAGATTACGGTTACAAAGAGGGTGGCTTATTTCTACACATTTTCCTGAGGTACTTTATCCATGAATGGGTTAAATTAACTTACCAATTTCACTGTTTTGTCTTATTCACAGATAACTGGTGAACGATGGCGGCATGTACAAGATCGAAGAAATCAATCTGGCTTGTGGGGTCATCAAGTCCTACTATTGCCGGTCAGCAATTACCTTCAAGAGGTGATGTATTGAAGTACCTTTTCCATCTCCACAATGAAGAGAAGAAATCCTTAGCTGAGAGTGTGTCCTCGACATCACAAGCCATCATTGAAATCTGGGTGACAGAAGGTTTACCGACGAAACATCCGCACGACGTCAAGAAGCACGTCCGGAAATTGCATGACGAATGGCAGGGTTTGAAGAAGAGAATTTCGCGGAAAACGAAGACCAATTTGGACAACCAGGCTGCGTTCAGGTCAAGCTTGAACAACCTTTTCGACATTGGTCACCAAAATGCCCTAAATCTTATCAAAATTCAGGAGGACAAGGACTTCCTGCTTGCTCAAAGGGAGGAGGGTCGGAGAGGAAGGATTGGAAATGTCGACAAGAAGATTGCCAAAAAAGTCGCAAGGGCCCAAGAAAGAATGCTCAGGAATTGAAGCGGAAAGACAGGCATGTGCAGGAAATGGAAGAAATCTCTGCTACCGTTGTTATGGAAACCTCATCGTCAGCGTCATCAAGTGAGGAAACAAGTCCCGAAAGAAAGCCAGTTACATCGTCGGCTCCAAAACATCGCCGTGGGACGACGGCAATCAGTTCGGAGGTCGCTGCGGCATTGGACCGCACGCGGATGAGCGACAGGGCAGCTGCTCGTGTTCTCATCCCCTTTGGCATGCAAATGGGTCAGGACATAAGTGAGATGTGCCTCAGTCCAAGTGCTATTCGGGCCAGCAGATCCAGGTACAGATCAGCCCACGAAGCAGAGGTGAGAGCTTCCTACAAGCCTGAATGCCCTCTTGTTCTTCACTGGGATGGAAAACTTATGGCAGACTTAATGGGAAGAGACAAAATCGACCGTTTAGCCATCTTAGTTACCGGGGATGGGATGAGCAAGATTCTAGCCATCCCCAAACTCCCAGACTCCAAGGCAGAAAGGACAGCAATCGTCATCATCGAAACCATCGAAAACTGGGATCTTGGCCAGAAGATCAAAGCTCTTTGCTTTGACACGACAGCCACCAACACCGGCATCCATGGAGGAGTGTGTGCGCGAGTAGAGCAGGCTCTCGGGCGTGAAATGATTTACTTTGCGTGTCGACATCACGTGCTGGAACTGCTGCTTGAAGCAGTATTTTCTTTCCTTGTTGGAGACCTTTCCAAAGGACCTGAGATTACGATTTTCCAGAGCTTCCGTAATGTTTGGCCGCAACTGAAATTGAATGAATACTCCACTGCCGCGGACGAAGAGGACACGGCTGCAGTGATCAGTCCCTGGGCCGAGATGATGATTCATGAAGCAAATGACCATCTGAAAGTGAAGCATCCCAGAGATGACTACAAAGAGCTTCTTGAACTTGTAGTCATTTTCTTGGGAGGAGTACCTCACGGACGTCGGAGTCCTGTGTTCATGGCTCCAGGGGCTTTGCACCGAGCACGGTGGATGGCGCGTGGAATTTACTCTTTCAAGATTTGGATGTTCAGATACCAGTTCACGATGCACATGAACCAATGTCCTTCAACATCTCGTGGAGCAAGTAGCAGTGACCGCCTGATTTCTGGGTTGCGGGACTTCTGTCTCTTCGTTGCTCAAGATTACGTCCTTCCGTGGTTTTCAGCAAGAGAAGCAGCAAGCGCTCCACGAAGCGACTTAGCCCTCCTTCAAAAGTTGCAAAACACCAACGTCGCTGGGTACAAGAGTTTTAATCGGCATCTCTGGTACCTCAATGAGGTAAACGTGGGCCTTGCACTATTCGATCATGCAGTCGATGATGATGAGAAGCGGAAAATGGTAGAGAATATGAATTCCGTTGAAGGGTCAGAAGCTCCCCACCGACGAGTCTGGATTCCAGATCCAAGAGGAAAGACCCTGGCAGACTTTTGCTCTTCCAATACGTACAATCTGTTCACCCTTCTAGATCTTCCGGTCGATTTCCTGCAAGAGGATCCATCAAACTGGGAAAACAACACCAGCTTTGGTTCAGCAAAGATCAGGGTGGATTCCTTAAATGTAGTGAATGATGCAGCAGAGCGAGGCATAGCATTGATTCAAGAATTCACGAAGGCTGGAAGGACTCGGAACGAAGAGCAGATGCAGTTCATGATTCAAATCGTCGAAGAACATCGTAAAGTCTTGCCGACAGCCTCCAAAGCCACTTTGATGAAAAAATGAACGCCAACACTCGAGGTGTCATGTACTTTAATCGTTAATTATGAATTTAGTGAATATACTCACACGATATATTTGTTCTGAATACTTATTGGAGATGTATATTGGAGATGCAATTTATCATTTAAACTGAGAATTAAAATTTCCATTGCCCTATAAATTGAAAATACTTATCAGCTGTGGGCAACCTCTAAATGTTGTTGGATTACAAAGAAATTTTGCCTGTTCTGTTTTCTCAGGTATCCTCACAAAATAAAGGGTTCCGCTCCCTTACATTTTCATTTCGCATTTTTCACCATATACCATAAACACACCCTAATATATATATATATATATATTATATATATATATATATATATATATATATATATATATATATATATATATATAATATATATATTTTTTTTTTTTAAATTGTTTTTTTTATTCTTACCTTCAAGAATATTGTACTTTGTTATGGGATTTATATCCTGCCAGTAAAGTTTATCATTATAATATACCGTATAAGAGAGAGAGACCTTGACCTTTCGGTTCACTCTGGGAGGTCCCTGTTATAAAACTAGTGCATTTTTTAATTATTTTAGCTGTAGTAGAAAATTGGATAGAAAAGCCTAAGGCTCCCTCTCCTCCAGAGGCGGGTACAGAAAAAAGTTGAGGAAAATATCTTGACCCTGGAAAAGTCCCCCGAGGAAATTTTACAGGAAAAAGGAGAATTGTGTGTGCATTACACTATGCACACACACAAATCGTACTCTACATAGAACCTTTGTATGTTTTTATTTTATACAAAATATTTACAGCTCTATTTACCGAGGTATCTGGCCAACAAAGAACAAAGACCCCACGGTCCACTGCAGGCTAACCCCAAAAGAATTAAGCGAGAGGAAAAGCTCAAACTCTCCATGTCTACACCCATGTACGCGCAAAACCATCACGAAGAAATAGAAGTAAGGTTCCTGTCTCTCCAATTCGCGTCAACCACTGCCGACAAAGTGATGAAATGCTTCTACAGGAAAGGGGTTGAAAGCAGGAACTGAAATCGGAAATCAGATTTTCCACACCATGACCTCACCCGTCACGCGCACCCAGCCACCAAGTGAAAGAAGAGAGAAAAAAAGCGAGTGACAGCAGAAACGCAACTTTACTTCACCTAATCCATGCCATGCATTTTTTTTTGTTATTATGAAATTTTGTATTTCTACAAAATGTTTGTCTACTCTATCCTTAAACATGTTAACAAGGCGGCAGGCAAGTGTGTGTGTGGTGTGTGTGTGTGTGTGTGTGTGTGTGTCAGTTGAACTTATTCTAATACATGAATAGACATTTAAATCAATTCCTGGAATTACTTTTTGCAGATCGCTTTTTTTTTTAAACTAGGACCTATATATATATATATATATATATATATATTATATATATATATATATATATTATATATAGAGAGAGAGAGAGAGAGAGAGAGAGAGAGAGAGAGAGAGAGAGAGAGAGAGAATTATACGAACGTTTTAATTTGCCACATTTATACTGTATATACAAATCAACGTTTCGTCTGAATGTGAACCCATTTTATCTCGTTACAAAGCAAAACGTTTAAATTTCCTCAAGAATTTCGGTTCATTTTATTAATTTTTTTAATTAACTGATTTTATCATTTAATAGGAAAGGTTTTGAAGAGCAACAAAGGCATCTGAAGCTAAGTTTTACCCAGCCCTTTAATTTAAAACCCAACCCTATACGGGTTTCGCTTAAAAGAATTTCAACAAAAATTAACAATTTTATTATAACGAAATTTGAACACTATAAACGAATTGGAAGAGAACTTTAAATAAGATCAAAACTATCAAAGCATTAATTAATTAACTTAATCACTTTAGTGAGATTCTTTACATTTTATTAACATTTAAGTTAATATTAATAAAATGGAGTTAGTCTCGGTTTAGTAATTTTTTTTTACCGAATCTCGTAAATTAACTTCAAATAATGTTAAAATGGCAGGTTTTACTTTTATACATTTAACGATAATATAGATTAAAATTTAATTATTAAAGCTCAATAAATCTTTCATCGTAACCATTAGTGAGAGGTTGTATGGGGAACCCCGTTGGGGTATACATAAACCTCTTTCCCAGTGATAACTATAGTAATAATTATAATTATAATGTTTGAGGTGGTTTGACATCTTTCGTGACGAAGACGACCTATACATATAGTTTTATGTGGAATACGAACCACAGGTCTCGCTATACATCATCTGAACGTGGAGGATGGTCGCCCATACAACTACTTAACAGACCGAACGTCGCTTAGTATCACTGTTCTAACAACAGGAAAGGATGTTGCAACGTCGATATGTTGTAGCCCTCCCCAAGTGTTAATCTTTGCTGCAACTTGGACACATTATTTTAATATATATATATATATATATATATATATATATATATATATATAATTATATATATATATATATATATATATATATATATATATATATACGCATAACGTTAAACGACATGACATTGGGTCCGGGTTAATAGTTGGGTGGGGAACTGTCCTCCACTTCCAGATGATGTAGCGACCCGTGATTCGGATCCCGCGTAAAACTGTAGATCCCCTCTGTCATATACCTTTACATGTTGCGAAGGAGGTTAAGTAACCACATCAAAACAACAACAAAAAAGGTGAAAATGCGTTCGGAACATGCATGAAACACGTGGTAACTAGATTTTTTCATGTTTATATTACAAAGAATACAAATAGGCGTACAAGTTTTTTGGCGAAGATAGGCGTTTTGGAGACAATTTTATTTTGAATATTTTTTTCTTTCATTCATTTCACGTAAAATCATATCGTAAAATAGAGAATAAATTTTACTTTAAATATGAAATATTTTTTAACGAAATTAGAAAGCTTATATTAAAATATTTCTTGCTGGAGAAGATCAACCAACCAACTAAAATGAAATTTCAGATTCATTCGTTTTTAGTCTTTGATCAGCATACAGTATATTTCCATTTTTTAAAATGTTAAAGAACGTAAAATGAATTCGCGGAACAAACAAGAATTAATATCGTATATCAGTGTCAAATTTCAATTTTAAAGGAATATGAAAACCCTTCACTGACTTTTATAGTTCTCCCTCCCTCTCCCTCTCTCCCCCTCCCTCTCTCAAGAAAGGGAGACCTCGAACTTTGGCTGTAAAATCCAAAGTTGTGGTCAGATTTCAATATTTTTTTCACACCCCACAATTAAGTAAATTTCCTATACGGTGAGCGGATTTCAAAGAAAACTAATGAAAATTATGGATTTATTGAACATTTCTTTATGCCACTAGAAATTCTCCATTTACACTACTACTGCATTGTATGTGCAGATAAAAAGTTACAAAGTCCTCGCATATGGTGCTACCTTGATGTTAAAAAAAAACTGCTCGATATGTTTACCACGAACTTCTACAACCTTTTTCAGTCTAGGACGGAACTCATCTATGGCTTTATTAATTTGTTCTTGTGATAGCTCATCCCATTTTTCCAGCTGTCGTAAATGAGCGACATTTCTTACTTTGACCCGATAAATTCTCTCTGAAAAGGTTTCCCAAAGGCCGTAATCGACAAGATTTAAATCAGGACTGTTTTGGTGGCCAAATTTAATACCGCTACCTTGTATTCTTTTGATATCGCCTGTTTTATCGATTTTCTTGAGAAGCTTGTCCAAACCTCCTGCAGTTGGCTTACGTTAATTAAAATCGCTTCAATAATTATCAACTTGAACCTATGATTAGCAAGATTTTTCTGGAATATTCGCCATAAATCCAATTTCTCAACTAAAATGCTAAAAGATGGCATACAAACCATAAAATTACACAGTACTAACATACTAAAATTTCATGGTTCTTTGTACCATATTTGCCGAGATATGAAGGATTTAAAAGGGTTTTTTTTTTTTTTTTGCCAACCCGATAGATATATATATATATATAGTATATGGTTCTGGGATGATATGGTGTTCAGAAGTCAGTGGAAGTGGAAACAGTGAAATACAGGGTGTCCCAGAAGTCTGGACTCGTAGGGAAACTAGACATTATAAAATCAGAGCTTTCCAAACTGTGTCGCCAAATTTAGTTAATTTTCAATTTTTTTGTATTTGAAAATTTTGATTTTTGTATCAACAAAATCGGCTACAAGATAAACCACCTACTGAAAAATTATCTGATATTTGATAACAAAAATTAATTACTGTGTCGCCAACGTGAAAAGTTTGGAAAGCTCTGCATTATATTTTTAAAGTGAAACACGCATTTCTAATGTCAGTTTTACATATTTCAGGAAAGAAAATACCTTAATGGCTCAGTATACCAACCAAAAGAAGGTGGAATTGCTACACGTTTCCAAAAAAAGCCAGAGAGGTACAGTATGTTTGTAAAATAACCGACATGCCTCTCTCTCTGGCTTTTTCCGGAAACATGTAGCAATACCAGTTCCACCTTCTCTTGATTGGTATACTGAGCCATGAGGGGTATTTTCTTTCCTGAAATATGTAAAACTGACATTAGAAATGCGTTTGTTTCACTTTAAAAATATACTGTAATGTCTATTTTCCCTATGAGTCCAGACTTCTGGGACACCTTGTATGTGAAAGTGGTTTGGTCATTTTACGGAGTTACATACTAACAAAGACCCTGAAGTCCACTCCAGGCTAGCCTAAGAAAGAAGTAGAATAGTTAGAAATAGTAATGAAAAAATAAAAATTTATACCATGCTTACACTTATAAACTTGTGAAACTTGTGAAACTATTACATAGAAATAGTAATAATAGTAAAGTATAGAACAGACAAGGCTCTCTCCCTCCTCCTCCGCCAGCCACTGCTGACAGAAAATACTGTAGTTGTGAAAAGTTTTGTAGGAAAAGTGTAATGAAAAGAATAGCTTCAGAGTTCATTCACACCATGCATACACTTAACTCGTGTACTCAGTTACGCAGAAGACGACACAACGCAAAATAAAGGATAGCATGAATACTAAACTCCTAATCTAATCTAATCTAATCTAATCTAATCTAATCTAATCTAATCTACACCATGCTTTTTTTAAGGATTTTTATTATTCTTGTTTATTTATTTATTATGTTGAAAGAATGGAAGAGTATGCGAGTGTGTTTTGCGAAGGGAGGAAGAGGAGAGTAATGCCGAGAAGACGATAGATGGACATGGTGAATGATTGCGTGAATGAACGTGGACGTGATGTGTGGGTGATGCACGAGAAGTGGCTGCAAGTCGGCTTTTTTTTATGCGGGAAGGATGGGCCAAAGGCGAACGTCCGCAAAAAATACTCCCCACCCCTACCCTCACAGAAGAAGAAAAACAAACAAAATCAAGGTCCAGAGTTTTTGAGATGCCTGGACACTGAGTTTGAAAGATCGGAGGTCATAGATGCGGGAAAACATGGATTAAGGAAGATTGTTCCAGAGTTGACGGGTTGAGTAGATAAAAGATTGAGAATACCGATTAACCCTTGCGTTAGAGAATTGGACAGAAAAGGAATGAGAATGTGTCGAAAGTCTGGTACTGCGTGCTCTCCTTGAGGAGGAGGAGGAGGAGGTATGCAGCTAGAGAGTCAGAAGAACATTGTCAGTTATAATAGCGATAGTAAAGAGAGTGTGAGGCATGATTGTGGCGAGAAGAAAGGGATTGGAGACAGTCCGTAAGAGGCGAAGAAATAATGAGGCGAGAAGAAAGGGATTGGAGACAGTCCGTAAGAGGCGAAGAAATAATGAGACGAAAAGCCTTTGATTCCATCCGGTCAAGTAGAGCTGTGTGGGTTGAGCCACCCTACACACGAGAAGTGTATTCCATACAGGGGCGAGCAAGATCCCTGTACAGAGACAGCAACTGAGTGGGGATGAAGAAACTGCGGATCCTGTACAGCACACCTGACCTCTTAGAAGCTGTTTTGGAAAGAAAGTGTAGGTGATCTTTCCAGGAAAGATCACGAAGAAAGGAAACGCAAAGAATGTTGAGAGGAACGATCGAGTTGTGTATCGTTGAAGGTAAGGGAATAGTTGTGTGGAAGATTGTGACGAGTACATAGATGAGGGAACTAGGTTTTTGAGGCATTGACAGTCACAAAGTTCTCTCTTCCCCAATCAGAGATAGAAAGATCAAAGGTCAGGTGCACCATAGTCGTCACACGCGAAGCATGGAGTGAATATTGAGAGGAACGCTTTTTGAAGCGGGTGAAGAGTGGAATCATCGGCATAGGAGTGGATAGGAGTGGATAGGAGTAGGACAGGAAGTGCGACTTAATAGATCATTGATAAATAAAAGGAAGAAAGTGGGTGACAGGACAGAACCCTGAGGAACACGACTGTTAATAGATTTATGAGAAGAGCAGTGGCCATTTACAACTGGAGCTATAGATCGGCCAGAAAGGAAATCGGAAAATGCCACATGAAAGACAAAGACGAGTTTTTTTTTCTAGGTAGGGTGTCAGCACAGTTAATAATAACAGGAGGGACACCATCAGGTCTGTACGCCTTCCTATAGAGTTGAGTCTAGGTAGGACAGGAAAAACATCTTTGGAAGAGATTCTAATTTCAGACATAATTAAGTCAGAGGGAGTTGGAGATGGATGAACAGCAGCAGAGTCGTCCAGGGTTAAGTTGGAGGCGAAAATTTAAGCGAAGAGTTGAGCTTTATCAGGAGAAGAGACGGCAACTGAGCCGTCAGAATGGAAAAGTGGAGGGAAAGTAGTAGTAAAGTTGTTGGAGAGGTTTTCGGCTAGATGCCAGAAAGAGCGAGAAAAATTAGACTTAGATACAAATGGAGGAGTTTTGTTCCAAGTATGCAAGTTCAGAACGCTCTCTTATTCTTGATAAGGCTAAGAAGCGCCACTTCGCATGGCGTACGAATCGCCTACGTAGGTGCGGAATTTTGCCATGTTGATGGGCGTTGGTCCACCAGGATGCCTGTGTGAATGGATGTATACGATTTTCTTTCTGCCTTTTCATTAACTTCTGTACTTCACATCCGGGTTGTTTTCTAACTTTTCATCCCGAATCCTTGGGAAATGAGATTACATGTATATATGATATAATAATAATAATAATAATAATAAAATAATAATAATAATAATAAATAATAAGTTATCCCATTGTTGTAATATTTATTTACTTATTTTGCATATTCATTTATTATATTCATATTTTTGTTTATTTATTTGCCTCCGCAGACACCGAGGTCGACGACCCTCGTACACACACACACCACACACGTTTTTTGTTACAATCTCTCTCCAAATATTTATGCATTTCTCTTTATATGTATTACAGGATGGTCCAAAAGTCCCTATTTTGCTGAAATAATATTTATTTATTTTATTTTCTACAGGCCATAGATGATGATGGCTGTACAAGAACGTGTGATGGTAGTAACGCTATGTAGCCAAGGAAAGAAGAGTAAAGAAATTCGAGAAAAATTCGAAAGAAGATTTCACAAACCAGGACCTACATACAAACCAATTGGCGAGCTGGTCAATAAATTTAAAAGAACAGGATCTGTTCATGATGAGGCAAGAGCTGGACATTTAGGTACCACTCAAGAAAATGTCGAATCGGTAAGAGATGCCTTTGAAACAAATCCTAGAATGTCAACTCAACAGCATCACGTAGACTGAGCATACCAAAAACGACTGTTCTAACAATTTTAAAATCAACATTAAAAAAGAAAAGTTACCATATTCAAGTTCTACGTGAGTTACACGAAGATGATTATCCAAGACGAGCTGTCATGTGCACCAGAATTGATTGAAAACATTCATACTGAAAACTTATTAAACCACATTCTCTTCAGCGATGAG
Source organism: Bathynomus jamesi (assembly GCA_023014485.1). Lineage (NCBI taxonomy): Eukaryota > Metazoa > Arthropoda > Malacostraca > Isopoda > Cirolanidae > Bathynomus > Bathynomus jamesi. The sequence goes on from JAJOZX010002223.1 coordinate 44,946, forward strand.
GCGACATTCCACACATGTGGAAAGGTTAATCGACATAATTGCCGTATCTGGGATACTGAAAAATTAGCCGAGTTCTACGAATGGGAGAGATTCTCCTGAAGTTAATGTCTGATTGGACATGACAAGATCTGAGATTTACAGACTTTTTTGCTTTTTAGAAGCAACGGTAACAAGGCCAATTTATCTTGACATGCTTTAGCAGTTTCTTCAACCCCAGCTTCGTTCAGATGGCATTCTCGACACTGTTGTCTTTCAACAAGATGAAGCCAGGGACGTAGCTATGGGCGGGGGCCCCGACGGAAGCGGTCGCCCTCCCCTCCTTGGAAAGTCCAGGAAAAAAATCTGCGGTAATTACAACCAAGGTTCACCGCCAAACTATAACAAAACACACGTATCGTACTGAACTACTGAAATATGAAAATATGAAGCGCGGGGAAACCGAACACAGCTCGGCGCCAGTTAGTTTTGCATGCACTGCAGCATAGTACAGTGTGATGAGTGGGACGTGTTGCATCATTACATGTTGGTCAAGCTTCGTTAATTCGTTATACAATATTGCGATGGATATACGAAAATATTTCAAAAGAAAATCAGATGAGTCGGTTGAAGAACACAATGAAAGTGATACAACAGAACCCTCCCGTAAAGTTATTAGACAAGCGGAAGACGATGCACATCAACCAGAACTAAGCGATGCGCCAGAGCGTTCATTTTCAAACACCTTTGCAGGTTGAAGACATAACTACGAAATAGAATGAGTGAAGATCGTCTAACAGGATTAGCTTTAATCGCCATAGAGAGAGAGAAGCTAACTCTAGATAATGCGTCCGAAATATTGGAGATTTGTGAGAAAAGAGACGAACCGACTCAATTTGTTACTGGAATAAAACGGACGGTGGGCGGTAATGTGATTTTGTGGTGTACCTATATGTAAATTGCGTATTTGATAAAGTACATATTTTTTGTCAAGTAGCCCCAAAATTATTTTTCCAGGCGATTATCCTGTTTAAAATTTTATATATGTTAAACAGATGCGCGTTTCTTCTGTCTCAACTGATCTAGCTGTTTCTGCATCCGTTTGACTTGCCTTATACGTGAGAGTTTCATTTGGATCTCTTCTAATGATTTCGTTATTCATAAATATGTTATACTGTTAAACATGTATACACTAAATAATTGTATGCATGAAATCAATAAATGTGTGAATAAAATAGTTACATTCTTTGTTAAATGTGAAAACTATAGGATCAATACCTGACTTCAAATTTCAGAAAATACAAGTAATTACATCATAATACAGCTTAGATTGCACCAATGTGACTGTCCTATCCAAACTTTTGTTGGAAAGGGTACATATTTCGTGTGAATGGCTGTATAGTGGCTGTTCAAAAATGGCAGTTGCACTGACATTTCACACAGTTTTTACGCAAAACAAGCTTAAAATGCGCTGGCTTATGGGGCTCCACCCCGGACCCCGCTGGGAGAGCTTCCAGACCCCTAAGTGTATGGGCTCGCTCGATTCACCACGGAACCTGACGAGCGTAGCTCAAGTTCGCCCCCCCCCCTAGGGACATTCCTGGCTACGTCCCTGGATGGAGCTCCATGTCACTATAAACATCGTTCGGGCGTACCTTGATGAGCTCTTTACCAAATTGCTGGATTGGACGTGGTGGAAACAGGCCCTGGGCAGCACGATCTCCTGATTTAACACTATTAGACTTCTTTGGGTGGGGTTTTATAAAGTCTGAGGTTTACAAAACAAAAGTTACAGACCAGCAGGATCTGCGGACCCGCATTGTCGCGGCAGTCGCTAAAATAACCCCCGAGATGCTTCAGAATGTGTTCCGCAATACAGTGGACAGATATGAGATTTGCAGAAACACTGTTGGTGCTCACGTCGAATCTTAGACCTAAGCTTGATAAATAAATATACATCTAATTATGTTACTACATATTTATCCTAAAATTCTATTGTTTCATCAAAATAGATAGGGACTTTTGGACCACCCTATATAGCATGTATTGACCTTTATTGTGATTTTATTAAAACACTTACAGTGAATAGAGGTCAGAGGATGAGTGTTTTTCTCCCACTGGTCGCGAGAAAAAAGTTTGAAAAACACCGCAATCTATTGTTAAAAATGTAGTCCTCCACTCTTCCAAATGGCAGGTAAAAACTGTCACCAGATCCCTTCATACGTGCGGTGGCGGTAAGAGGAGGGTGGAAGAACGAGCAAACAAGGTTTAGGTACAGAGAGGGAACATTCAATCTTTTGTTTTTGAAGTGTTTAAACGGAAAACTATTGTCCTCATATAAACTCTGTAAATCTACAGCGGAGATTCTCCTCCTCGACTGGGACTAGCTTGATTTCGAACCATTTATCCGACATCTCTATTTGGAGAAAAATATTGGCGGAAAGAATTTACTCTAAAGAATATTTCATTTCTGTCGTATTACTGAACAGCAAAGATATATTTATTTTATACTGCTATTAATTTCTGTAGACAGTTCACATTTCGTAAGTAGGATATATATATATATATATATATATATATATATATATATATATATATATATATCCTACTTACGAAATGTGAACTGTCTACAGAAATTAATAGCAGTATAAAATAAATATATCTTTGCTGTTCAGTAATACGACAGAAATGAAATATTCTTTAGAGTAAATTCTTTCCGCCAATATTTTTCTCCAAATAGAAAAATAGCGCGCATATATATATATATATATATATATATATACACACAAACTCAGAATGGTTCCCCGAGAAAATTATATGTCAACACAGACCATGCATGGAACAAGGAACTCTTCTGGGAAAATTAAATCCACTATAGTCCGAATAAGTAATGGTAAATGACAAATACCATAGTTTTTCTTTTTCATGATGTTAGCCCGACGTGGGCAACGGGTCTCTCGCAAAGAGATCCCATAAATATAGCTTCCCTCACCAGCTATCTGCAAAGCAGACAGGATCCAGCTTTGGGACATGGATCTAGGGTTTAAAGCAAGCCTAGACCCCCTACATTCAGAACCTCTATATAAGTAAAAGACTCGTTGCATTCACGTCGGATTGAATAAATCAAAGAAAAAGGGGGTAACTACTGTATTTTTAGCCAAAAAAACCAAAACTTAAACCTCAACCGGGACATTGAGCGTCCACTTTTCAAGGCACGTAACACGTCCGTTTAATATACACAAACTCAGATCCTGTCTGCTTTGCAGATAGCTGGTGAGGGAAGCTATATTTATGGGATCTCTTTGCGAGAGACCCGTTGCCCACGTCGGGCTAACATCATGAAAAAGAAAAACTATGGTATTTGTCATTTAACATTACTTATTCGGACTATAGTGGATTTAATTTTCCAGAAGAGTTCCTTGTTCCATGCATGGTCTGTGTTTGAGATAGATAGATAGATAGATAGATAGATAGATAGATAGATAGATATATATATATTATATATATATAATATATAATTTTTTTTTTTTTTTTTTTTTTTACTAGTCGGTAAATAGAAGAAATTTTTTCTGTTGCTATTTTAATATCAAGGAAGAATGTAGTATAAGAAGTTGTCTATCGTCGTCTTTAATGAAACCTAAGCTTTTTACACAGCTGAGGAAAGGAGTGCAGCTATTAATTTTGACCATGATAATATGGTAACTACGTTATTTTATATATATAGAGGTATATAGTTTAATTCATATGAATATTGCTGTAGAGCTCAGGTGTGTACAATGATAATTTTTATTATCCGATTTTGTTGAAAAGTAAAAGTGAATAGAGGCTTTCACCGGTATAATATTGCAGGTACAATGAAACTGAAACTAACAAGCTTCGTTCCGATATTTGTACTTTTAATTTAAAGTTTGGTTCGTATTCACCAAGGACAGCACATTGCACGTTCATTTCTATACCTATATTACTTTGCATTTTTACTTTCATATATATATATATATATATATATGTGTGTGTGTGTGTGTGTGTACCGACATCTCTCTGAAAGAATTTTTGTACCCATACCGATATGTCATCCCTGAGATTTATGTAGAGAAATAATGGAATACAGTGTATCTCAGAAATAATATTTTAGGGAAAAAAAATTCACATTGTCACCTAAATTTTCTTTATATCCAAACAGTATTCGCTCATTTGTTCAAACTTAAATTACATGAAAATTTTATGTTACTTCAAGTTTTGACAGTTTCTTACCGGTTTGAGAATCCTCATTAGTGAAAAGTCCTCTCCCTCACAATTCACGCGCGTTCTCTTTGTGTAGTTCCATAATGAGAAGGGGAATTGCGCGCCATTGACATCTTTTTAAAATCAGGAGCTGAGAGAGAACAACTTTTCTAAAGTTTAGATTGGCAAATATAGAATAAATTTGTTTCGTTCATCTAAACCGAACTTATTTTGCTAAACAAACACGCATGTTTGGCTACTCTATAAAGTCGCGACATTTTCAATACATAAATTCAATTCCGCATAGCATTTACCCAATCTAAAACTGCTAATAAATTTAGTTTATAATCTAGCCTTAATTATATTCACTTTTCTCCATGCTCCTCTTATTACGGAGGAGGAGATTGGAGACACCAATCGACACCAATCGACCAGGGAAGTAGTCCGCGTGCGGGGGAGGAACGACATTAGGCAGGAGACAGCGAGTGCTGGAATTCCCGTTTCTCCTGTCACTGTCCTACTTAGCTGTTCTTTTTCCGCGTCTCATCTACCCTGTGAGCACTAAGCAGTCCAGCATGCCCTCAAACACACACTTCTCCCTCTATTCCTCATTACACTTGCTTGCATCTTGCTACAATCCTTTCAAAATAAAAAAAAAATAGAGATAAGATAGAGTTGCTGTCCTGAGCTCTCCAGCTCGCATATCCAGAAACATCGGAACCATCCTGAACTAGGCTGTTGGAATTGTGAACTTAGTAATTTTTGTAATTATTGAAAAGGGGTCACGTGATTGCGCCGTGGTGCACTGCACAACCCTTGATACTATACTATAGCGTGCCTACAGGGCACCACCTTAGATCACGTGATTTTTGCACGACCAATCACGCTCTTTGTTTTCTAGTGACGTCACGTTTCCTTTGAAGGCGCCAGTACAGAGTCATGTAAGAAGTAAATAGACAGCCCAGATTTTGCTGTAACAATTTTATTTGAAAATTAGAGTACCAATAAATTTTAATTTTTGAACAATTAAGGTTTAGCTATTAATACTTTGTTGACATTCCTTTAGCTGCTTTAAGAGCAGCAACTCGCCTAGGCATAGAATTAATGAGTTCTGAAATTGTAGCTTGAGGTATTTCTAACCATGTTTGGCGTAAAAGATTCAACAATTCTGATCGTGTTGCTGGTTTTTTTGGGCTTTTTACGTAAAGTCTTGTCTAGTATTGCCCACACGTGTTCTATGGGGTTCATGTCAGGGGACTGACTCGGCCAAGGAAGTCGTTTGATACCATTTCGCTCCTCCCATTCTTTCGTCTTTTTTGCAGTGTGGCATGGGACTCCATCTTCCATGAACAGGCAGCTGTCTTTTTCAATTTGACCACTTGAGAATATTGGCATAAGTCCTTCTTCAAGGATAGAAATGTAGGAAACGAATTTAGTCATAATAATGGCAAAAAAATTTGGATGCATACATTTTACCATAAAATTAAGGGTGTCTATTTACTTCTTGCATGACTCTGTAAATCTGAAACCATGTATTTTGTTAGGTGCGAGAATGCGTCATAAAATGTAAGTGTGCAAAAGATCATTGCTTCCCAACTTTATTAATTTAATTAAACTAATAATTTACATAATAAGGCCATTCAGATAGTTAAATAATGGAAAACAGTTATAAATAATTATAAGTTTGAATATAGAGAATTTAAAATGTTTTTCTAAATTATAGTATATTCTGTATGATTAACGAATTAAAGAAAATCTGGTTCGGTGTGTTATATAACTGCAGACGAAAATCGCTATAAAGATCAGGAGGAGGAGAGGGAGAGAAAATAATGGAAGAGACTATCCAGGAAATCCGATTTGGCGCATTCGGACTTCATCAATTTATTTAATTATTTCAACCGTATATCCATCATGAAAATAGTTTTTTAAAATCAACTTCCCTGTGAACAATGGTCTGTCTGCCCTTGGCCATTTTTTATATTATCTATCGTAATTCAATTTTAATTTTAATCTCTGAACTTAAGAGTAAAATTCTAAATTTTTTGTCTTCCTGCGTGTGTTTACATCAGTGACTTGTTTATGTAGTGTTTATATACGATATTCGTATGTAGGCCTCGCTTTGTAGAAGTACTCAGTGAGATCCTATAGCAAATTTAATTTTGATTATGAAACGATAGTGACACTTAATGGTTAAATTGTTCGTGATCCTATAATATAACTAACTCTACAGCACAAGTAGTTCTGAGTTTATCCACGCTACCATTCTGGACGATACTTAGACTCTTAGTTCCAGTCGTGAATTTATCTGAAGTTATATAATATAGACGTTCACGCCTCGTTAATGGTTACGGTGTGTAATTTTGTTCATCTTTAGCCACGTTAGCACCTTGTTTGTTGGTCACGCTACCATAAACCACCACCACTTTCTTCGTGAACATCACCTGATGAGCCCCAAAAAGTTCACATCCTTCAACTTCAGATAGCTACTTTTCCCCCAACTTTTTAAGCATGTTAAATTTTTAGATTTTGCTAAACTGGAACAATTATACATACATACATACATACATACATACATACATACCATATATATATATATATATATGTTTTTCTTTCAATAATTTTGCGCAAAATTTTTTTCTATTTTACAGGTTCCTTTTGTGTATATATTTCAACTTTAAAATTTAATAATTTTAATTTTTCCTTCTTGACCAAGTTTTTTTTTAAATCAATATGACTTGTGCACATGAAATTCTTTGTTCAGAAATTTTAATTTTTAATGACAAACTTTTTTTTTTTAACTTTTTTAAACTTAGATGGAATTATGTAATTCTCTATTCTCAGTTGAGAGAATTTTTACCGTAGTTTTTTTTTGTTTTTTAATCTTATTAAAAACTTATGCCGCTGAAGATAACATACGGAGAATTTCGAAACGTTTGTTATATATATATATATATATATATATATGTATGTTTCTAAATTCTCCGTTTGTCATCTTCAAACAAAATACTTCATGTATATAATATTTGCGTAACACTACAATAGAGTCGCAATGCTTAGCGGCTATAAATACGGGGTGGTAAACAATGATTGCCCCCCCCTCTGCACAGATGAAACTAATAGAGGTACAAAAAACTGATTGTTGCATCTTTTAGACAATTTAATTCTACGTCTAAACAAAACCACTCAATAGTTGGTGTTGCCTCTTTGTGCTTGGCGGACGGCTTCAAGTCGGCAAGGGTAGGAGGTGAGGAGAGACTCGAAAAGGTCAGTGTCGTACTCATGATTTTGGAGGATTGTCTCTATGTGCTGCTCCAGGGTCCGGGGGCAGAATCTTTCAGGATCAGACCGAATGGAATCCCTGATGCTTGCTGAACCACCAGTCACCCGATTCTGCCGCCGGACCATGGAGCAGAACATCGAAACAATCCTCCGAAATATTGAGTACGACACTGACTTTTTTGGATCTCTCCTCACCTCCTACCCTTGCCGACTTGAAGCCGTCCGCCAAGCACAAAGAGGCAACACCAACTATTGAGTGGTTTTGTTTAGACGTAGAATTAAATTAGCTAAAAGATGCAACAATCAGGTTTTTGTACCTCTATTAGTTTCAACTGTGCAGGAGGCGGGGGGGGGGGGCAATCATTGTTTACCACCCCTTATAATATAATGTTACAGGAAATCTGTAGGGGACTGTATACAAATGAAATTAAATAAATTTAAAAAAAATTAAAATCCTTGTAAACGAAGGTTTTTTCCTAACATGCCTTTGGCCATTTTTTTATTATATAACTTGATTTAAAGTTTAATTTTAATCTGTGAACTTAAGAGTAAAGACGATTATTATTTTTCTCTACAAAGTCACTGATGCAAACATGCAATTTTTATGGGATTTATCTCCTGCCAATAAAATATCATTACCAAAAGTAGTGCATCAATTTTCAGTGTTGACTACATAATATATTATTCTTTTAGGTAGGGGATGGCTGCGAAATTAACAATAGACGAGAGGGTGAGCTTGGTTTTAATGTATGGAATACCAGGTACAAATAAATCGATGAATCGGTACAGAATTTAAATTCAGTACCCATTCATCGATTTGTAGTACCTGGTATTCCATGCATTAAAACTAGGCTCACCCTCTCGTCTATTGTTAATTTCGCAGCCATCCCGTATCTAAAAGAAAAAAGTAATATAGTCAACACTGAAAATTCCTATGATGCGCGACTTTTGCACCGCCTTGTACTATATATTATATACAAGGTAGCCCAAGATAAAATAGACCCCATTATCTCTTTAGCAGAACTCGGTGGGGCTACTTTGGGCCACCCTGTACATATATTTCTTTAATATTATTATTATTAATAATTCAATTTGGAAGTCATATTTTACTTAATTGAAAATTATTATAGCTCGTAACTTGTTAATATACGTTCGAAAGATTGGATTTATTTTTTTCTTTTTGCAGATTGGCTATCATCGATATTGTTTACAGCTTTGATCTCGTTTTTTAAGGACTAATATTTATAATGGTGCCACTGTCTGATCTCAAGAAGTTATCTGAAACCTATCGATTAAAACCGGATGTAACTTGCAGTATCTTTTAAACCTGATAACTTTATAGTGCTATCCATAGAGGAAGTGACACTTTGATGTCATTTGCTTTGACGTCGATTAAAATTTTTATGAATTAGGTATTAGTCTCGGGGAACAACAATAAATTAATTCCGATGGACTCAAGACTAAACAATTATCTATCACATTATTAAAGATGCTAATTTTCTGTCTGCCATTCAAGTGAATAATGCATTCTACAAAAAAAAATATATATATATATATACACCAGTTACACACACACGTGTATATATAACCTTGGTTGTGTAATGCGTATATATAACCTTGGTTAACCTTGGTTTTGCTTCCGCCCGAATTGTTCATTCTGACGAAGGTCAGTTTAACGTGGAATCCAAACCACGCCCCAACAGCAGCAGCCCAGCGTCTTAACCACTAAGCTACCCAGGGTACCCATTTATCTACCGACCAAATTTTTTTTCTTATGTGGAAGGATGAACAGCTGGATTTTGCTGCGCGCCGCCTGCCGTCACCGGGTCTCGATCCCGGGGCCGATGGATTCGTAGTCAGCGACGCTAACCACTACACCACTGAGGCGCATATATTATATATATATAATAAAGATATGAAACAGACGATATTTTGGATCTTTTCCTTTATAGCACCCTCAATTATTTCTTTCCCGGTTAGGTCAACTGTACGCCCTTGACAATTGGTTAGGTTAAGTCGTGATATTTTTGTTAAAATATTCGTTAGTTTTAACGAAAATATCACGACTTAACCTAACCAATTGTAAAGGGTGTACAGTTGACCTAACCGGGAAAGAAGAAATTGGCGGTGTTATAAAAGTAAAGATCCGATATTTTTTATTACTTAGTGCCTTATCCCGCCGAATGAACATTATATACTCGCCCCCTAGCGTAGAGAGAGAAAACCAAGCTTTACCCAAAAGGCATATTCGCCCGATTTAGATATATTAACAACGGAATATTATCACAATCTTCAAAAAATGAAAATACAAGCCTCCATGCTTAATTTATTAAATGATCCTATATGTCATTACATATACAACTTTATAATAATAAATATTAAAATATAATTTTGAGTAGATGGCAGTTTTTGCGGATAATTTACTTCTTCCAAACACTAGATGGGAGTTTCGAATTAATATAAATAATCTTTGGTTTTACCCATGTTGTCCTAGTATTCAAGCCATATAATTTTAATCAATGAGGTTAAGTGGCTAAAGTACAGGGTGTTCGAAAAGTCCCATCACCCCCTACAAAATGTACATATCGTAATACCAATTTTATTTTTGTGTGATTAATTGAATTTATACGTGATTCATTGACTTTTTTCTTTACCAGGTATTAAAGTTGTGTGAACAATGGCAGGACCAGTCCACTTACATTCTGGAGGAAAGGATAGTGATGAGCACATGGGCTCATGAAAGGTCACACACTGGCAAAACGATGCATGATATCCAGAATGATTTCAACGCAAGATTCAGTAAGGCCACCAAACAAGACGGTATTACGCTGGGAGAAAAAGCAGTTTGAAACTGGCTCCATCAAGGACAGACCACGGTCGGAAAGACCAACAACGCGAGCGGAACAATGTGAAGGCATGATTGCATCGGTGGCTGGTTCACCGAAAAAATCACTTCGGAAACGATCACAAGAACTTGCACTTGCAGTCCCCATGTTCACAATGAGATATCACATGACAAAAGATCTCGGCATAAAACCATACCGCCCGCCGCGCATAATCCTTTATTATGAAAATGATGGTGCGCACACAGATATTCTTGATTAGTGACTGTAATTAGTAACTATTTACTGTAATTAAAGTAACTGTTACTAGTGACTTGTTTCTTAAATTACACCTACCACATATAAATACAATTAATCACACAAAAATAAAATTGGAATTACAATATGTACATTTTGTAGCGGGTGATGGGACTTTTCGAACACCCTGTAGATCAAACGGGAAGCGATGTTGCCGCGTGGCCAAGTCGTAGCCCGAATTTCAAAGATTTGCCTGTAATGTTTATCTCGGAAGTTTCCTTTTGGTTCACAAGTTAAACAATGGAAAAAAAGAGCCAAATGAAATTTGCTTTTGCTGAATTAAAGAGCTGCACATTTTCTTTGACTCTCATCCCACAACCAGTTCAGCCATTGAATCAAAATTCATGTCACGCATTATTTTTATCAGTAGTAAATACTTTATTAAAACTTTAAAAATTTCACTAACTATTTAATTAAATAACACCTGATAATGATAATCTTTATTGGCAGAAGACAAATCCCATATTTAAGATAAATAGAATTTAATGGGACGTCAACATGTGATGAGTAAGGTCCGTTAAGTTACATAAAGCTGAAATATTTAGAGATGGAACCACAACTGCGTCTATAGTCCATAAAGATCAGGCAAATAATAATAATAATAGTAAAAATAATAATCTAAGATGGTAATCTAAGTTCTAATCTAAGATGGTAATCTAAGTTCTAATCTAAGATGGTAATCTAAGTTCTAATCTAAGATGGTAATCTAAGTTCTAATCTAAGATGGTAATCTAAGTTCTAATCTAAGATGGTAATCTAAGTTCTAATCTAAGATGGTAATCTAAGATAGTAATCTAAGTTCTAATCTAAGTTCTAATCTAAGTTCTAAAACCAACGTTTAGAGCTTCATTCACTGCAGACATTACATTCGAATCGAGAAATCATTTTCGGAAACATTTCTTTTCATCTTCAATAACACGGCAACTTCTCCATTGTGGCTATATTTAATATTCAACCGAAAAGGAATTTCGCATTTATAAGGAAGACAGAGGGTAATAGAGCGTCATTTATTATCCTTTATAGCGGAGGTAGGAGAGAATATATGAATGTTGATTGACACGTTGGTTGCATATACGTATCTTCCGCATACTCGCATATGGTACATGTCAAACTTTGCTTTTTTGCGCTCTCACGAGCATTACTGAAAAATGAGTCTATATTTAAACTTTTAACTGATGAAGTTACTTGGGAACGAACCGCTTTGTGATGGTATACGAGAGTGATAGGCACGTTATTTAAAGCTAATGGAAGGTTCATAGCGTATTTTTCATATATTGTAAAAGCCGAGATGCATTCTTATCCACTATTTTAGTCTTATAAATTTTCAGCTAAAACACACACACACACACACACACACACACACACTTCTTTGTTCATGGTCACACCCATTCAAATAGAAGGTTTTAAAAGCTCATAATACGATTTTTTTTTTAATAGAAAATCGTTAACACTTTTAAAATTAAGTTTATTTTACGATATTAAAAATTCCTTCTCTCATTAATTTTGCGTAAAAAGCTTCCATGCTTTCAACAGCAAATTCAGATTAGAATACTATGAATATATTAGTGTCAAATCAAGTATCTAAATTGTAAAAAAAAAAAAAAATGTAGAAAAATATTTTAAAACGCTGTCACTTGTATTCTTTTTCTGAATAAAGATTTTGTTTTGACGTTTGCTTTAGAAAATTAGGCAAATAAAGTTTGTCTCTTTGAAGTAGTTTCATCTAAAACTTTCTGTTCAATTTTAACTTCTCTAACATTCCGATAAAGAATTTCGCCTATCTGTGGGACAGGAATACTTCCTACATATTTGAAATTTCATTCTTGTTTCTCTGTAACTGTCAGAAAATGAAAATTAATTGTGTTCAGAATTATATATATATCCGGGTGTCCCAATAAAATGTTTACACATCATATTAACATATTAACATATATATATATATATATATATATATATATATATATATATATATATACTTTAGATGATAGTAATATGCGCTGATGTATTAGTATATTTATAGTACTTAGTAATAGTAGTATAGTAATGGTGTATTGTACTTAAATAACAGTAGTATCCCTTGTTACAGGAAATGGCGGCATTGCAGTTAATCGTTTGAGCAATGTAAGTGGATTCTGAAGCACTACTGGAAGACGGAGAATGTGGCTGAGGTACAGAGACATTGGAGAAATGAGTTTGGAACATTACCACCATCACGGGTAACAAATACAAGATTACGTGATAAGTTTGAGACTGACGGAACAGTACAAAACGTCAACAAAGGCCGATCTGGAAGACGTCGCACTTCAACTGACAATAAAAGTGTTGAGACCGTGTTACAGGCATTCACAAACTCTCCAAATAAGTCTACAAGACAATGTTCTCGTGAGACTGGTGTTTCTAAATCCAGCGTTCATCGCATTTTGCGATGTGAAAAGTGGAAACCGTACATACCTAGACTGCTCCATGCAATGAATGAGGACGATCCAGATCGTCGAAAAGAATTTTGTGAGTGGTTTTTGCACATGTGTGATGAAAAACAATCTTCCTGATTTCATTGTTTGGTCCAATGAAGCCACTTTTAAACTTAATGGTACTATCAATCGACACAACTGTGTGTACTGGGCCACCGAAAATCCAAACGTAATAGAAGAACGAGCACTTAATCAATCAGGAGTGTCAGTGTGGTGTGGTCTGTCTTCCAGAGGACTGATAGGGCCATTTTTCTTTGAAAACACTGTCACAGGTGCTGCTTACCTATCAATGCCGCAAGGCAACATTGTACCTTCAATCAGAGCTCTTTTTTTGGAAGAAGTGTGTTACTTTCTACAGGATGGCGCGCCACCACATTACCACAATGACGTTAGAAATTTTCTCAATGTTTGTTTTCCTAGAAGATGGATAGGACGTAGGGGATGTACAGAGTATCCACCACGATCTCCTGACTTAACACCCTTAGACTTTTACTTGTGGAGCACTCTGAAGAACAGTGTGTATGCTGAAAAACCAAGGCCAATACAGGCCTTGAGACACGAAATTGAAATAGCCTGTGCCAACATTCCACTCCGAACAATCCGAACAGTATGCCGATCCGTTGCGCGCCGTTGTCAAGAATGTATTGATGCTAGTGGCGGACATTTGGAACATTTAAAACATTAAAGTAAGCAGCACAACCATGCAGGTATTGACGCCGCTGGCTGATATTTCGAACATTTAAACATTAAAGAAGCCTATTTGCTATCTAATTACTATCGTCTATTTTGCTTATTGATATACAGGGCGTCCCAAAACAATGTATACACACTTTAACAGCTGATAGCTCAATTGATGTTTCTTTCTTTCCAAGTTAAACCCATTAGAATTAATAATGGCAGTCAGACTAAGCTTTGAACAAAGGAAATTCATTATAAAATGCTACTGGAAGTGTGAAAACGCAGTTGAAGTGCAAAGACAGTTTAGGAGGGAGTTTCAAACAGATCCACCAACGCGACTTACCATCACTCGAATTAGAGATAAGTTTGAAGCCGATGGAACTGTTCAGAATGTCCACAAGAAGCGTTCCGGAAGACCACGGACATCGACAAGCCCCACAAAGCAAGAAAGAGTACTGGAAACGTATCACCAAAGTCCAAGAAAATCTGTGCGGCAAGCGAGTCGTGAGGTAGGAATTTCAGAATCGTCTGTCCAACGCATTTTGAAGCGCTGTCAATGGAAAAGTTACATTCCAAGATTAGTCCATGCTATTAATGAAGATGATCCGGACCGAAGAGTGGAGTATTGCGAGTGGTACTTGGCACGATGTGGATGTGGATTGGACGAAGGGGTTTCGTAGAATACCCTCCGCGTTCACCAGACCTCACACCACTAGACTTTTTTTTATGGGGATACTTAAAAGACAAAGTCTACGCTATAAAACCTGCAACAGTCGCTGAATTGAGAGCAGCCATTGAACGAGAATGCACACAAATACCAAACGAAATGTTTCGTGATGTTTGCGATTCCATTGCTTCGCGTTATCAGCAGTGCCTGGACCAGAACGGACGTCAGTTTGAAAACAGGCGTTGACAAAACAATTAAATAATGTCTGTAGATTCTATTACATTTTGAAAATGAAATGTATTTTAATAAACACTGCCTTTATAAGTATTTAAAGTGTGTATACATTTTTTTGGGACGCCCTGTATATGTTAATATGATGTGTAAACATTTTTTTGGGACACACTGTGTGTGTGTGTGTGTGTGTCACGGTAATTAAATTTTTCTGGTAAGTCTCAGAATTTAGCAGTTTAAGTCGACACTTACCAAAGCTGGTGATATTAAATCTCCATAATTTTTGTAAGAAACCCTGCCAACAGTTGCAATGAAACCCATAAGAAGCCTCATATTTATCTATAGTGGAACCAGTTTCTTTCCAACTAGTCACCAGAGGAGTTTTGCGACTTTCTTTTTGGCGGGGGGGGGGGGGGGGGGGGCAGGAATACAATATTTTCCAGACATAGTTGATCTTAGAGCGTACCAAAACTTATTGATAAATGTATACGCTCTATTTCGTTTAATTCATAATTCATGTGTTTCCTAAATTTATAAATTAATAATAACTAATAATACATAAATTGTTACATCATTTGGAGCATGAATTTGCAATACAGGACAGCTTATTCTACACGCTTAATATGCGTGTTTACCGTGAAGCATTATTCTCATAATAGTAGTGTCGTGTAAGTGTAACGTGGTTTTAAAGCAGTTTGGAGTAAAGGAAGCCCCCAAACAGATATGCATACAATAGGCTAACGAAGAACTTCGAAGATATTGGAGATGTGAAAAACAGTTTGAAAAATAGTGTTGGTCGAAAAAAAACTAGATACGCCATCTTGTACTAAATTTAATTTCGATGATAACCCTAATTAGCCCACCCTAAACTACATCGAATAAACTCCAAAGTTGTGTGAAAATTGTGTCCCCTTTTATGAAGACACTGTAGACGCTGACTGGCGAGTTAATTTCGTTAATTGGTATATTGGTTACGGCAAGAAAATACATGGTTGCAACTTGTCAGCTAAACCAAATAATTAATCTAATACCACTCTGTTTATACTAACCATATAAGCTTGTTAACAGAAAGTTAAGGATGCACGGTTAGCATGGGATAATCGCGTGGTTGAATAAGTCATTTGTATTGGTTGGCAAATAATAAACAATGTATTTCAATGTTGTATAACCATGTATTTTTCTTTGTATACTTCGATTCACGATTATTTAGAATAATTCTTGCGACTGCAAAGTTTTAGTAGGCTCAGCTTCAAGTGGTGACGAAGTATCTCGTACTCGAGGAAAAGAAATACGAGTACTGCAGAAAGAATAGTGTTGATAAACTGCAAAAAGCGCTCGTAAAGAGTATAATCCGAGTTAGGAGCTGATTGTATCCTACCCTCAATCAGTGTTTTTCCCAGGAATTGAAAGTAGAAGGGGTAATTCGAATTTTCGTGGAGATGAGGGCCGAAGGGTGACGCTGAGGACGAAGGTGAGCTGTATACATGGTACCATAGTAAAAGCAAAAATATTTCGCGTCCATTTTATTAGATTTAACTCGTATTTTAAAATCATTACACAAATTGAGGTTTTTCCATTTTCAGTTTGACTTTCAACATATAGAACAGATATGAAGAAATTGTTTTGTTACTGTTCTGAGATATACTTTTCAAAGAGAGAAGAAAAGTAGGTATTTTAAGTGCAAGTATCGAAGTGTCAAATAATACAATATTACACAACTAAATTGAATGTTTTCCCATCTCGAAAAATTTTAAAACAACCAAATCTAGTTTGAAAACGACTAAATTGGCAACACTGCACGTGGATAATTGATCGCTAGGGGGATGTTGAGATAGTTCAGAGGTGGTGTAGGGAAATCCCTGCCCTCAACCCAAGTTAACTTGGATTGGTTATGACGTCTAAGTGCTATCTAGCGACTGTGTGAATAAATGAAAATGCTTGAGTTAAGTTAAAGTAAAGATTTTCGATAGCCTATATTAAAGTTCATGATAAGAAAGTGGTAAACTTGCAAAAGTATTTAATTAGGCACATAATAATTAAGGTTAACAGTTTTATAAATGAATTAACCTTTGTATTGTTGAGTATAATACGTATCTCTTGCTGCCTATTACAGTTATACAGGGTGTTCGGAAAGTCACTGTGCACTTATATAATTAATGTTAATTAATGAAGAACTGACAAAGGTGTTTCAAAACAAAATAAGACGGGTCCAGGCCTGTATTGCTGTTAAAGGACATCACTTTCAACACCTTTTAGAAGTTCTGATGGTCCCATCCATAACCTCTATCATATATACAATGTTATACTATTGTATGCTATTAAATAAATATAAGTGCACAGTGACTTTCCGAACACCCTGTATAACAATGTTAATATTAAAGTTGGGCCGTTTTTGAACCCTCTTTATTAATAGCAATCTTTTTCAATTTAGTAATAGTTAATTACACTCATTTTTTCCAATAATGAGCTCAGCGAGGACGTTAAATTAACAGTGTTAATCGAATTTCGTTAACAATTAATACACTATATTAACTGTTGCTGAAAGTAGTCAATCGATTGATTAACATCCTCATCTGGCCTCGGTATAACACAATGCAGTGTCCATTTTGATTAAAAGTATAGATGCGTGCATGAAGCTCACCATAGTTGATATTATAAGTGTGTAATTGGTCGGGTCGGGTCGGGTCGGGTCATTGGTGTGAATGATTTGAAAGTGAGCAAGGTGAAAGGTAGTAATGGAAGTTTGGGGATGATTCGTGGTTGTGATCTGAACATTGAACAATAGAGGTTGAAAGCGGGAGATTCAAAGTTAGAAGTTGCAAGAAGTTGGATATTTGAATGCGAGTTTGTCAGCATTAGATCTGCAATCACTTCAGGTAATTGTTATATATGTACTTCCATGTTAATGTGTATTTGCTATTATTGTTGGAATAACTTAATTATTTACTGTTAAATTGTATAGTTTACGTTAAATTGTAATTAATATTTAGTTTTCTTTTAATGAAAGACATAATTTTTTAAGTAATTTATAAATGTGATTATTGTACAGGGTACAGAGTACAGTGGTGTCTTTGAGCACTGCCTATAGTGCAAGTGTGGAAGCCTCTATACGAGGTAAGATTTAGTTAAAATTGTTACTGCAAGAACTTGTGTAATATCGCATTGTATGTGCATTTTTCTGAGTTTTAGCTAGTATGTGTTTTACATGTGTAAGCGATATTTGTTTATCATTGTTTAATAGGCTTCAAATTTGGAGTGTGGAACAATGCTTGGGTTCGGCTGGGGAACTCAATTCCTGGTTCAATTGAAACCGTTTCGTCTACCCGAGCTGAACGTAAACGGTCGGAACATTTTGTGGCCCCGTTCCGAGGCTGAGCTTCTGAGCTTCATCAGTAAATTCGAGAATTAAGACAGGATTGGAGCAAAGCCTATCTTTTCCTGCCCGTCTAAACACCACTGCTACTGGACTAGCCGAAGTAAAGTGATAGCCGAAGTGATAATTTACTTTAAGTAGGCACAGGACGTACTGCTTGTATATCATTAAGTTTAAGTGTTAGGTTAAGTTAAGTGTTAGGTTAAGTTAAGTGTTAGGTTAAGGTTAAGTGTTAGGTTAAGTTAAGTGTTAGGTTAAGTTAAGTGTTAGGTTAAGGTTAAGTGTTAGGTTAAGGTTAAGTGTTAGGTTAAGGTTAAGTGTTAGGTTAAGGTTAAGTGTTAGGTTAAGGTTGTGTTAATTTTAAATGTTAATTTAAGTTTAGATTTAGGGTTTTGTAAATATATTTATTTAAATGTATCTTTTACTGGACCTTTAATGGGCAGAGTGGATAAATTGTTTGCTAAACACCACATTGCTTTTCGAACCCATAAGTACTGTAAGTAAGAGTCCCAGTAACAGTATTGTATCAGTAAATGACGCATCCGGAAACGAGTACTCAGCCGGTAACAAGTGGCGCCCAATGTGGGGGCGCCACTTGTTATCGGAAAACTACTTGCTACCGGATGTGTATATAAGTACTGCAGCGTGTGTGTGTGTAACCTATACGAAATTTCAATATTATTAAATTTTACAATTTAATACTTTTGACACAAGAATAACTTCTAGCAAGTATTTGCATACAATTAGGCCAATTTATGTTCAGAAGTTAGTTGTAGAAAATTCAATAACGAAATTTCCCAACTGTATAATAAGAGATGTTGCAAGTCATGAGGGTTATTATTTTTCCCAGGATTTATCACTTTTTTAAACAGCCATTTTTCTAAAGAAAATGTAAATTTGGCATGGTTTGTCCAAACCGAGAATTGCGCACACACACGCACACACACACACACACACACACACACACACAGTGCTGTGCAAAAAGATTAGGACACCTCATTTACTGTAATGTTAATTTAGGAAAATTTCTTTAGATTAATCATTTTTAAGTAGTAGATATCATTGGAAAGGAAATTCTGTGGCCTTTTTAATGATATACAGTATAGTTCAAAATGATTAATCTAAAGAAATGTTCCTAAATTAACATTATGGTAAATCCGAAAGATACAAAAGTAAATGAAGTGTCCGTCCTAATCTTTTTGCACAGCATGGTGTGTGTGTGTGTGTGTGTGTGTGTATATATATATTATATATATATATATATATACTTTGGTGGTGGTGGTTAACGTCGCTGACTATGAATCATCCAGCCCCGGGTATCGTGGGTGTCCTAGTGGTTAAGACGCTAGGCTACTGATCGGAAGGTCGTGAGATCGAGTCCGGGCGAGGACTTAGTAACTTTTGACCACTCGTGGTGGGTCGTGGTTCGGATTCCACGTTAAGCTGTAGGTCCAAGGTGGAGAAACAAGCTTGACCTTCGTCAGAATGAATAATTTGGGCGGAAACAAAACCCAAGGTTAAACAAGGTTTTATATACAGTGGTGGGATTAGCGGCGCTAATTTTAGCGCCGCTAACTTTTTATTAGCGATACTGTTAGCGTTGTTAATTTTCAAAATTGTTAGGAACCACTCCCTGTTTCGCTAAGTTTATAGAGTCAATCAATCGCTAATTTTTCAAAATCACTTAAATTGAATAGAATTTATTCTTCCTTTGGTTTATTTTCTCTATTAAATATATAGGAAGAACTCGACCCCGAAATAAAAAGGTTTTCGTAAAACTATACGTCACATTTTTGTACCTTAGCAACCAATTATATCAAGGTGTGTGCTAAATATGTAAGTAAATTACGGAAGAAAGCATTATGGTAGCGTTATGGTAGGTAGTGTTAGCGGGCACAGCACTGTAGCATATATATATATATATATAATATATACAACTGCAAAGAACACGCAGTATAAATAACGTAAAGAACGACGCTTGTATAGGAGAATGTATATAATGTTACGGCATGCGGGAGGTGCCCCCTTGGGGCATTGGTTTCTGCGAGTATGTAGAAGAATTACGGCATTTGGAAGAGTGAAGTCCATGGTGTAATGGTATCGCGTCTGACCGGCAATCGGAAGATCCCGGGTTCGATTCCCAGGTGGTACTTCATTTTTTCATTTGTTCCGTTTTCTCTCTCTCGTCTTGCGCGGAATATCTCCTATACAAGCGTCGTTCTTTACGATAATATATATAATATATATATATATATATTATATATAATATATATATATATATATATTAAATTTTTTTTTGCACTTCTTCCGCACTCCCTTTCAGAACAACTTTCTATTCTCTACATACTTTTCAGTCATCCTACTTCCAAACTCATTATTTACGCTCTCTCTCTTGCCTCACTAGTTTCTTCACACTTTTCTTGCTCCCTTCATACATCCTCTTTCTTCTTCGAATTTCTTCTCTATCACAATTATCCTGCTCATACAATAACCATTTCCTCCTTTTATCCTCAACTGCTGATGCAAACTCGGCATCCCACCACACTGTTGCCCTCTTCTTCGCACTTGTTTTTGCAACTCCACACACTGCTTGCATTTCTAATCAGACATTCCTAGTACACACACCACATTTCACTCGTATTCATTTGTTCTGCAGCTTGTACACTCAATTCACCATTTACTCTCTAACTATACTCATCCACTACCTCTCTCACCATTAATTATTCCACTCATTCTTTCGCGACACTTTTTTTTCCATTCTCTCTTCCATTCTCTACACAACCTCACTTTACACAGGACTATCATATGGTCAGAGAGCTCCTCTACTCATACCTCGCACTACACGTGTCACTTATCTCTTTCAGCGTACTTCTTTTCACGAGCACAATCTTAATCTATCGGTCTACTCTCACCATGTGCATCATTTGTTCTGCACCAGGTATACTTATGTATACCAGGGGTACTTATGTACCCGCCTTATGTCCAAAAAAAAAAAAAAAAGGAATTTGTTACACGCAACTTTCTTTCACTGCATAACTCTTTCAGCCTACAACCATTACCATTCACTCTTGATACACCATGCTACCCCAACACCTCATCTTCGGGACCTATACCAACTTTCCCATTCATGTCTTCTATCGCGAACATTTTGTAATATTCAGATAACCTCCGAACATACTATCAAGCTCTCTCCGGAAAATTTGTTTCTTATTCTCGCAGTTATTATACGGCGCATATCCAACCACTACCTCCACTTTCATAAACTTAAATTTTGCACACACAATCCTGGAACTGACATACGAGAAGTCTCTCATCGCTTCATATCATGCATCATTCATCAACAGACTTATACTTTTTCTCTTTCGCTCCCACCTACCCTCACACACTTAACAGCTTCCCATTCACACTCTTCACCTCCTTTCATCTTTGTTTCACACAACCCCAAAGCATCAAATCTTCCACTTTCAGGCACAGTGGGTTAAGAATTAACTCACCTTTTCAGTCTTAACTTCATCCTAAAATCATCACATATATACTCCTTTTCCGTCCGTCAAATTGTGCAAGATTAGCGTAGGAAGGAAAACAAAAAAAAAATAAAATGAACTAAAATAAAAAAATTAATAAAAGAATAATAAATAAATAATAAAAAAATTGTGTATGTGCCGCAAAGAGTTAAACACCTGCATTACTTCTGCTCATCAGTTTTATCCCCCCCCCCTTACACACACACGTGCCTGCCTGCAGTTGCGCGGGCGGCAAGGGCAGGAGCAGCGCCCACGTCCGAGGTTATTCTCGCCCTTTGTGGGAAGGAAGGATGGGTTTCGAACATTTCCCCTCCTGTATCGCAGGAGATGCGGAACTAGCTGCACCTTTCGAGGGGCGGCGGGGTCGCCACATTCCTACGCCATTATACAGGGTGTCCAGGAAGTCCTTCATACAAGAGGTGTGGCAAAAGTCGGGTCCCCCCCCCCCCCAAGGATGAAAATTTTCTGACACTATATTACTCTCGCCATTTGTTTAACATCAGTCTGGAGAGAATGTCATTGGTTTGGACTATCGGAAGCACTATGGAAGCGGCATTGATTGGCCTGCCTATTCGCCTGATCTCAACTCGTGCGACTTCTTTTTGGGGGGATACCTCAAAGATAGAGTTTACCAGAGCATCCCAAAGACTTTGGAGGAGCTGAAATCATCGATGAAACGTAAAATCGTCGACATTCCGACAAAGGTTCTCCACAGCGTGGTATCGAATTTTGGGATGAGGTTGCGAAAAATCGTCGAAGTGGAGGGACAGCACATCGAACACTATCATATAAATGGCTTGATATGCCGATTTGAAAGGCGAGAACTATCTTTGTACTCTCAATAGTTTTGGTGAAATAAAGGCTTAAACTTGGTAGGTACCTTTTGGGTCACCCTGTATATATATATGATTTTAACTGCCTGAATTAGAAAGATAAAAACATTACTCGTATAGCAAGCACCAAACTAAATGGAGTAAAATATTCCTGTGAACATGGCACATGTCGGAATACCGACACACAAAGAACGAAAAAATTATTGGAACAAAAGCACAAAAAAAAACCACACTTAGATCAGTTGGAGAATATCAGAGTGATTAGAGTAAGTAGCGAAAAACAAGTGGGAAATCACTATAATAGACCGAGATTATCATCCGAAAAAGGAAATGAAAAAACAACAAAAACAAAGGCCCCGAGTGAAAATGTGGAGAGAACTGTACGCATATACTATGCAAAGGGCTTTTGCAGACATAAGGAAGCACAGTGTGTATATATGAACACAGCACCATGTGCAATTTTTATTATAATAACGGTCATTGTAAATTTGGCGACATCTGCAAATTTTATCATTCCACCATTTGCAAGTACTATGCAAGGCAACGGAGGGGGACAAGTGGAATATACAAATGGTCAGAAGACAATAACATGAATTTTAACACAGAGAAATTTCGGCTCTCGAGATATAGAAGAAATGAAGAATTTAAACGGCATACTATTCCCCAGATAGGCAGGAAATTCAGAGGAGCACGAAAGCAAAAATTTTAGGGGTAATAAATGACCGATGATGCAAAATTGGAAATATAGAATGAGAGCGCGATAAATAAAGCAAAAAGAGTTACGAGACAACTACTGAGAACATTCAAAAGAAGGGACGAGAAGGTAATAATTAGTGATGTAGCGGATGTCATTTTTTCCACATCCGCGGATGAGGATGTTTGATTTCAACATCCGCGGATGCGGATGTCTACATTTTCGTTATTTTTTAGGATATATTCGAGATTTGTTGTGTTTAACGTATATAATAAGTTATTATATAGAGAGAGCTGTAGCTATAATGTAGTATAATTGATTAATTGTACAATAATTGCTGTACTTTTCTCTGAACATATAAAATAATATCAATCATCTAACTAATATAGAAATCAATTAGTGAATTCGTCTGCAAATAAATTCGTTATATTTTGTTGAGTTTCAGCCACAATTAGAAACCATAATTGTGTTACCAGGATGCGGGACGTGAACCCAACTCAAATGCACCCCACCGACCTCTTTCCCCAACCTCCACCCTTATAGAAAGAGATCTTTAATTAGCTTGATAACTATTTATATTAAGTTTAAAGTTTTATTAGGCATATTTATAAATGAGTAATTAAAATAAAGTAAACTAAGATGTTCATCGTTTAATGTTCAAACTTAATTATAGGAAGGTTATGCTTAAGGAACATTAATTTTTCTGCCTTTTCTGCTGCCAGTCTGTTTCTCTTTTCATCATATATTAATCCAGCACTGCTAAATAATCTCTCGCTTGGTACGTTTGTTGGAGGACAGGCTAAATGTTTCCTTGCAAGTTTACTCAAGTATGGATAGATATTCTGCGTATTTTTCCACCAACCAACAGGATTGTCACATGCAGCCAGGCGTTTTTCTTGGTGATAGCTCTCGATCATTTTTACTACATCTTTTGACATCGCGTAGGTCTCGTCATTGCTGCTTGACTCAAGAAACTGAGAGACAGATTCTGTGATAGATTTGCTTGTTGAAGGTGTTGGTTCTGTCACAAACTTTTATTCTTTTGGTGGGTGGCGAAGCGACAGATTCAAGAGATTGAAGCTCTTCAACTGCTTTGCCAAGTGATGATTTAACTCGTTCTAATGTACTAGGTGAAAATAACTTAGCTTTGTAACGTGGATCTAAGTAGGTTGCAAGAGAGTAACTTCATACAAGAACAGCCTCTCGTCTTGTCGCTTGCATCACTTTTGCGCACAATGAACTAGTTCTATTAATATAGTAGAATTTGATAATTTCCGCTTATTAATGACATTTTATCTCAACGGTCCACATCCGCACGACATCCGCAGTCCAAAGTGCGGATGCGGATGCGAGAAAATGTGCGGATGTTCCGCGGATGCGACCTACATCACTAGTAATAATGATTCCCTGCTGAAAACATTGACCAGTATTCAAGTTTTGGTATGATCAGTCTTGACATCCCCATACAATAAAGAAATTAATAAACTAGGAAAAGTTAAGAATTTCAAAGCCAAGACTGATTGATGGCTGCAAAGAATTCAACTACTGGGAAAGACTATGTAAGTTAAATCTGTAGTCGCTGGAAAGAAGGAGAGAGAAAGATACACCATAATTTACATATGGAAAATGATCGAAAAACTGGTACCTAACCTCAAACTAAACCCAGTTAACATCCAAATAACACTGGAAAATAGGAAAGGTAGAATGTATAGTGTTCCCAAACTAGAGGCCCGACAGGGGACAACCTCAACACTGAAGGAAAATAGTTTGATTGTCAGGGAGACAAGACTTTTTAACCAGCTGCCAAAGGACCTCAGGAACGTCACAAGGGTCAAAGCTGAAATCTTCAAAGGAAGACTAGATGATAACTCAGGACGGTATCAGATGAGCTGGGTGTGCCTGGTTATGTGCGATGGAGATCGCAAGAAAGCAACTCGCTCTCCATTAGGCTAGGCCTAGAGGTGGGGCCACCAACCTGACCTTCGTGTGAAGAGAGACCGATGCACGAAACTTTTACCAGGTTTAGCAGGTGTGTATATATATATTTATATATATATGCAGTAAAATCACAGAATAACACGTGATCTTATTAATACGCAAACAACCACAGAGAAAAGGGAAAAGGAACACGAAATCCGAGCGCTTTCGTGATATATTCACATCTTCAGGGAAAAACAAGTAATAGGCAGATTTTACAAAGTAAATGAGTTAAATACACAAGTGAAAAATTCCCAGTCGGCAACTCAATTTAAAAACCATAAAACATTCTAAAGATTTTTTCAATAGATAACTTAATCTGAAGGAAGCTAAATTATTGAATATAAAAGAACTATATAGATGAAATTAGACAATTAACGTGTACAGAGAACAAAAATTATTATACAGTTATTTGTAAAGGTCTAGTATATAGTGCCATGTCTAAACCCTCTATTCCAAATTGTCCACAGGTTTTTCGACTGTTATGAAGCTTTAAGAAAAGATCAGAATCTACATATAACCAAAGCCGATAAATCAAATGCCCTAGTGATCCTCAATAAAGACGTTTACCTAGAAAAAATGTATGACCTTTTGAATGACGCGGACACTTACGTGAAATTAAGGAACAATCCCCTTGAAATTGTGAACAGTGCATTTAACAAGAAAATTAAGCAACTTTTGAATGGTAAAGAAATATTACTTAAACAGTTTTTGAGTACTTCACCGTCATTACCCTATATGTATGGCCTGATTAAAACTCATAAGCCAAATAATCCTGCAAGGCCTATTGTTAGCTCTATAGGATCTATCTCATATAAGCTATCCAAATGGCTTGTTTCCATTCTTAATCCTCTCCTGGGCACAATTTCACAATTCACAATCTCACAATCTCACACAAATAATGTAGACCTTGTGGAAAAATTAAATAGTATCAGTGTCAATTACAATTTTATATTGGTAAGCTTTGATGTTACCGCTTTATTTACAAGAGTCCCGGTGGAGGATCTATTAGTGTTTCTTTTGGAAGAATTGGTTAAGCATATTTTGCCATTACCTGTGGCTACAAGTATAGAATTAATTAAGCTGTGCATAGTAGACTCGAAATTTGTGTTCAATAATGAATATTTTAGGCAGAAATTTGGTATGGCGATGGGAAACCCCCTCCCCCCCATTTTAAGTAACTTATATATATGGAGTTTTTTGAAAGTAAGTTATTAAGGAAGATTCTGCCAAATTATGTTCCATGGTTTAGATATGTAGATGATGTTCTTTGTCTTTGGCCAGTATCTTTAAATCTCAATGAATTCTTACCCAAACTTAATAATTTAATTCCCTCTATCAATTTTACAGTTGAAATAAACAGATTCTTCGATCCCTTTTTTAGATGTTTTAATATATAGGTCTGGAAAAAAGTTTAACTACAATATTTACAGAAAACCCACTAATAATTGCTCCTATATACTTATTCTGCTCACCACATTAACGTAAAACAATCCGTTCTTTCTGCTTTGTTCCTAAGAAGCTTACGAATTTGTAGCCCAGAGTTCATTGATGACGAAATTAGTAAAATATACAAAATTGCGTTTGATTTGAAATATCCAAAGAACTGCATAGATAAATCCTTAAAAATGGCAAAGAAAACCTTCTACGAAGTAAAGGACAAGATTCCTTATAACACAAAAAAAATTTGTTAGTGTTACCATTCAGGAAAAATTTACTTGATCTGCCGAATCTGCTGAGGAATTTTAATGTAAATATTGCGTTCAGAAATTTAGATGTAATTAAGAATTCATTGATTAAGAACTCCCCTTTAAGTGAACAGGGTTGTGTATATAAAATTCCATGCAAAATATGTAATAAATTTTACATAGGCCAAACTGGTAAGTCCCTTGAGTTACGTATTAAGCAACATCAATACAGTATAAGAATTGGCCAAGAATCTAACGCCATTTTCATTCACGTAAGAGATACTAATCACCCCATTGACTGAAAAAATGCCTCCAAATTAAGGTTTAGTAAATCTATTGTTAGCAGAAATATAATTGAATCTAGTGTGATCAAGAATAATGTGGATTTGGTCCTTAATATAAGCCCTGGGCTGTATAAATTAGACCCGTACATAATTATGAAGTTGGCGTAGGGCCTATTGGTTTCTTGACCGCATTCTTTCCCCTTAACGGTTTGCTTTGGTTAAATATTATTTTAAGAACTGTTAACATTCTTGTGTGTGCGTTGTAATATTTCTTTCGTATATAATCTGTGTGTGCTTGGTGGTTTATTAGACTTTTGATCAGGTTGGCTATTGGGAGTTTTTTCAGATTGTTTGTAGAAGTTTGGAATATTCTGTAAGATGTTGGCACCATTCCTTTTGTTTTCATTAAATTCTTGCCACTTAATTGCCTGCTTTAATTAAATACTATTTCTTATAACTGTTATACTAATTTTTGTTCTCTGTACATGTTAATTGTCTAATTTCATCTATATAGTTCTTTTATATTCAATAATTTAGCTTCCTTCAGGTTAAGTTATCTATTGAAAAAATCTTTAGAATGTTTTATGGTTTCTAAATTGAGTTGCCGACTAGGAATTTTTCACTTGTGTATTTAACTCATTTACTTGTAAAATCTGCCTATTACTTGTTTTTCCTTGAAGATGTGAATATATCACGAAAGCGCTCGGATTTCGTGTTTCTTTTTCCTTTTCCCTGTGGTTGTTTGCGTATATATATATATATATATATATATATATATATATATGTGATGAATTTCACAATTAAACACGTGAAATGAATGAATGATGCAAACCCAACTTTTTTTTCCCTTGTGGCTTTGCATCATTATAGTACAACACACATACACACTTTTACTATTGGTATTGTTCGTTATATACAATTGTATTTCTGACCACGATTTTACTCGTACATTCGTGTGGGTATGTCCCATCAATTACCAAAAGAGGGTTAGACACTGAGGCCGTAAGGTATGGCTCAGTATATTCAGATTTTGGCAACCGTTGGTACCGCACTACGAGACTTAGAAGATTTTTACTGGCTGGGCATATTTATTGATTTTGATTTTATGAATGTTCTGATGCCCATGAAAAAAATGGCAAGAAGAAAATAACAGCCAATAAATGAACAAGAATTTACGCACGTATTTATTCCTAATATTTATTATATTTCTCTTATTTTTCTTTACATTATTATTATTACACTGGTCGACAAAATCGAACTTTTTCTTTCATCAAAGATGTATACACACTTTTCTAGACCAGTTTTGTACGTTGATTCCAAATCTGTTTTCGGTTTTCCTCTAGCATATCTAGTTATCGAAATATGACTGGTGTTAATTTCAGCACAATTTATAGTAAAAGTACAACTTTATTCATAAAAAGAAATGTACACCAACCTAAAAGCGTTGCGAGTACGATTTTCTTTTGTAAACCTTGTCCGAATCGTCGCGGAACAACATCCAGCAGTAGTCTGCCGGCATACTTTCGTTCCGGAAACCTTGGTAGCGATTTTCCATTGACTTGATGGAAGCGTTCCCCCTGTTCGTCACTCACCGCGCCAAGGTTTTCGGGAAAGAAATCTACATGCGAATGTAAAAAATGTATTTTCAAGGACATGCGACAGCCCATTTCTTGGTATGCATCGAGCAGTTTCTGAACTCCATCTTTGTTTGCGGGAGACTTGTGGTTACCCAAGAAGTTTCCACAAATCCATTTGAAAGCCTGCCATGCTTTTAGTTCTAAGGCATTGAAGCTTTCTTCAAAGCCTTCATCCTGCAGAACCTCTCTGATTTGGGGCCCCACAAAGATTCCCTCCTTCAATTTCGCGGCACTAATGTTTGCAAATTCCTCAACAAGGTATCAAAACCCCCTCGAATTCGCCTTACCCATCGCTTTCACAAAATTTTTCATTAAGCCGAGCTTAATGCGGAGAGGTGGTAGGAAAATCACCTTTGGATCAACCAAAGGAACACACTGGACACTGCCCGTTCCTGGCTCGTATGTGCTTCTTTGATGCCAGTCACGTCTGATGTTATGATCCGCGGTAGCACGGCTGTCCCATAGCCATAGGAAATAACAGTATTTCGTGAACCCTCCTTGCATGCCCATTAACATACCAATGACTTTGAGATCACCACAAATATTCCATTGATGAGTGCTGTATTGGATTGTTTCGAGTAGTATATTTGTTATCGTACGTCTCCTTTAGATGAACGGAGTGGGCGATCAGGATGGACGGCTTTAAGTTCCCGTTATGCAAGAGAACCGCTTTGAAACTTCGCTGTGAGGAATCAATGAAAAGGCGCCACTCAGATGGTGTGTGTACCTTGACAAGTTCTCGAAAAGTCCATTGATATCATGGCAATAGCAGAGTAGACCGTCTACTGTAAAGAATGTCGCCAAATCATGGTTTCGTTTTCGATAGTGACACACTCGGACGTTCTTCTCAAGTGTGTGTTTCTGCTTGAGTCTCGAGGAGAGAAGTTCTGATTTCTCTTTGGAGAGGGCTAGGTCTCTAATGAGGTCATTCAACTCGTTTTGGGTAAGCCTCTCCGGCTCCGATTGCTCTTCGTCAGGTGTGTAGTCAAGATCGGCCGAAGGTCCCGCATCTCCGCCAATCGCACCTTCGTCGGATTCCCTTTCGTCTTCTAAAGAATCGAGTCCATGCTGTGGAGGTACCGGAATCGGCATCGTGAGGGATCGGTCTGATCGCGAAGTCTACGTTCGGATAAACGATGTTATGCTTATTCTTCACGAAGAATCCAGTTATGTTAACATTGCAAAAGTAACAATCGCCATGATGGTATCTCGGCTCCCTTCATATCATGGGTATAGCGAACGGCATCGACTTTTTCCTTTGGTTCAACCAGTCACGTAATCCATTCGAACAAGAGGTACAGGTAACATGTGGCGCCCACGCCTTATCTTGGTCGCCTAGTGGACAGCCGAAGTATAACCGGTAAGTTTTCTGAAGATCCATCGTGATTGTACGCCGTTGTGATTTAGTCGCGAACGAGCCACACACCTAACAGAAATTGTCGGGGTAATTTTTACACTTTCGAGGCATGATGATCGATGAGTGGGTTGATGTAAATCACCTAAAAAAATAAAATGTGTAAGTGGGCGACACAAAACAAAACACAACACACAACTAGACATGCGACTGTTACGCCAAAGAATAAGAGGGTATATATGTACAACGTTTGCAAATTTGTGGCCAGCAACTGCTCTCACCTAAAATACCACAAGACAACCTGCAGAAAGCCTAAGTTGAAACGACAAAATGCAATACATGAGGGTACAAAAACGATAAAGCAAAAACCTACACCTAAGCTGCAACGACAAAATACTCCGCTACATGTATAAAGGACGCATATTATATATAGTATTATACAGGGTGATGAAAAAGTCGATGTGCACCTATATTACTCTGAGACAAAAGTGCATACATACAAGAAGTTAGATATTTTAATAAAAAATTATACGATATCGTGCAAGTTGTGTTACTGTAATATTGCACGATATCGTATAATTTTTTATTAAAATATCTAACTTCTTGTATGTATGCACTTTTGTCTCTCAGAGTAATATAGGTGCACATCGACTTTTTGATCACCCTGTATTATATATATTATAATCGGTCTCATCTCGAAAACTAGACGTGCTACAGGAAAACCGAGAACAGATTTGGAATCAGCGTCCCAACAGCTATCTAACCCACCCATAATTATATCTGATGAAAAGTACTTGTTGGCCAGTGTTATTATTTAACAAAAAATATTCTTACGAGTGTAAATACATCATCATGTAAATTGCTTTACACTGTCAGAACATTTCTGAGAATTACAGTTTTTTTATTTGCATATTGTAAATGTTTTCATACCTTTTTATTACGTCATAGACAGAATATTTGCATAGATACGAGGCGCTCTGGACCACAAGCTGCCAGGCGCCAAAATTAAAAAATGGAGAAAAATGCAGTTAAAGTTTGTCAACTTGCAAAATGCCACAACTTCTGAACCAGTAACGATATTTGATTGATTTCGACCATAAGTACAGGTCCACAATCTGCTCCCTGACTTACCCACGGGATAGAGGAAGGGTAGGGGAATATAGTGGTATGAATAACTCAATTCTGGCCCCACTGGCGCTTGGCAGGTTGTGGTCCGGAGCGCCTTGTATGCTCTCGATACAGGAACGCATTTCTGCAGCATCAGACACTTTCTTCATCAATAAACTATTTGTAAGAGGAAATGTTCGCAAAACATCGATAAATAAATAAATAAATGTTTCTATCATGCTAAAGGCAATATTTCCCCCCCCCCCTATACACCTCTACAGTATAGCATCAGTCTAATCCCTTTTCATCGTTTTTGATAAATAGTTTTGGAACTGTCAAAAAATTCGATTACGGGAACAAACAGGTCAACACTCGGTAATTATAGTTCAGATTTCACCATTCGAAAGGCCCCTTTCCCTTAATATTTTCAGTTTTCAACTTATCAACGCATATATATATATATATATATATTCTATATATATTATATATATATAATGTACCTTGGTTAAGCTTCCGCCCGAATTGTTCATTCTGACGAAGGTCAAGCTTGTCACTCCACCTTAGACCTACAGTTTAACGTGGAATCTGAACCACGCCTCATCAGCAGCCCAGCGTCTTTACTACTAGGCTACCCATTTATCTACCAACCAAATTTTATTGTGTGGAAGGATGAACAGCTGGGTTTGCTGCGCGCTGTCTGCCATCACCGGGTCTCGATCCGATGGATTCATAGTCAGCGACACTAACCACTACACCATCGAGGCGCATACACACACACACACACACACACATATATATATATATATAATATACGAGGGTAATTCAATAAGTATCCGCACTTTTTATTTTCAATTTTATTTTCACATCTGATAGATTACAAGCACATCACTTCTCAACAGTATCCCTGTTTCTCAATACACTTAGTTCAGCGATCTACAAGCTTCCTAATGCCATCACAAACGAATGTTTTTGGCTGTGTGCGTAGCCAGTCATGCACCGCCTCCTTCAGGTCATCATCGCCTTGGAATCGCTGACCTCTCAAAGCGTCTTTTAATGGTCCAAACAGGTAAAAATCCGAAAGTGCCAGGTCTGGACTGTAGGCTGGATGGTCGAGAACTTCAAATTTAAGTTCTTGAAAGCATTTTCTAGTCTGTGCAGCGGTATGAGGGCGCGCATTGTCGTGTAACAGAATAACACCTTCCAACAATCTCCCTCTCCGTTTTGAGCAAATTGCTTGCTTTAACTCGTTCCGAAGCATGTCAGAATACGATGCACTTGTTACTGTAGTTCCACGCTCTAGATAATGTTCAAGGATAGGGCCTCGTGTATCCCAAAACAGTGTTAGCATAACTTTAACTGCTGACGGCTGCGCTTTGAACTTCCTTGCAACGGGAAGGTGTTATTCTGTTGCACGACAATGCGCGCCCTCATACCGCTGCACAGACTAGAAAATGCCTTCAAGAACTTAAATTTGAAGTTCTCGACCATCCAGCCTACAGTCCAAACCTGGCACCTTCGGAATTTTACCTGTTTGGACCACTAAAAGACGCTTTGAGATGTCAGAGATTCGAAGGCGGTGATGACCTGAAGGAGGCGATGCATGACTGGCTACGCACGCAGCCAAAAACATTCTTTTGTGATGGCATTAGGAAGCTTGTAGATCGCTGAACTAAGTGTATTGAGAAAAAGGGAGACTATGTTGAGAAGTGATGTGTTTAAAATCTATCAGATGTGAAAATAAAATTGTGAAAATAAAAAGTGCGGATACTTATTGAATTACCCTCATATATATGTATATATATAATGTAGGAAGGAGGGGGCCAATGGTGAACGCCCGCAAAAGTGACCCCTCCACAGAAGGAGAGCCAAAAAAGGTTCAATGGTGCCCTTTGGGGGGGGGGGGCATTTTTGTCCCTGCTCATTTCTTTATCCAGTAACCTTAACAGATCATATTTGTTATAGTTTCATATTTTTAATAGCTTTCACTTTTGTTAAGATAAAGGGGGGCGTTTTATAAAAAAATTCAGAGAAAGCGCTTTTTTACCGCATATAATGATTATTTTTTCGAATTTCACTCGCATTAGGATTTTAATTAAAAAAATTAAATCAAGTAACTCCAACTTCAGGCTTCAGGCTTTTTACACACCCAGTGATTTGTTTTAGGTTAGGTTAACCTGAGTCAACTTAGCCTAACCTAACTTAAAAAAATATCTCCTACAAGAAAGTTCGACTTATTTACAAAATCGGAGTCAATGGGTAAAAAAGTGGCTTACTATTGGTGCTACTTGGGGATTTATATGTATGTATATTAATCGTGTACACACACACACACACACACACGATTAGAGTTAAGAGTAAGAAACAAAATTACAAACAGCAATACAGTGCAAACAGTAAAACTACATTGAAATCGAGGACTTTATAATTTCCGATTTCCTTTGTTGGTCGTGGTTTTGATTCCAAGTTAAACTGTAGGTCTAAGGTGGGGTAACAAGCTTGACCCTTGTCAGAATGTACAATTCGGACTGAAGCAAATCTAAGGTTAACTAAGGTTAAGGGGGTTTATCTTGCACAAATAAACCCCATCCAACTGAATGATGGGAGGACAGGAGTGGATTTAGTTTTAGTTATTTGTCGGGTGTAGGAAGTGTGTTACTGGGAATCTATGTAAGTAGGGATTTCATGAAGTCGCTAAAATGTTCAGGGATTTCATTTAAAGTTAAGTCGTGATATTTTCGTTACTTTTAACGAAAATATCACGACTTAATCTAACCAATCGTCAAGGGCGTACAGTTGACCTAACCGGGCATTCAGTTAACCGGACATTTAGTAATTTTCCCGTAGGTTTAACGAAAATACTACGACTTAACATTAAATGAAATCCCTGAATGCTTTAGGTATTTCATGAAATCCCTAGTTACACAGATTCCCTGTAACATATATAATGTTATTCCAATATTTAGAATTTTGTCTGGTTCTTTGTGGACTTATCGATGATGCTGACGTTATGGGGTTGGGGTGTAACCGGGTAATTATGCGGGAAATTATTGCTTTTAACCGATGTAAATGGTTTGTTACGAACTGAGATGTCAGGCAAATGTCATTAATCTATGCTTATCCACTCTATAGGTTTGCGCTAGAACGAAATGGATTTCTATAGGCAACATTACAGTGACCAAATGAAAGAGAGAAAGTGTAGATTTTGGACGAACAATGGCGGTTCATCACAAATGAAAATTCATCCTGGACTGCAGAAAAAAAAAAGTTGCGTATCGCTTTTGGAATTATGTATTCATTATGCATTAGAAAACCGTTATTTAAACTAAATTTTTAATGAAAGTTGTCTAGATTTTGATATTTAGTCAAAATAATGTAAGTTAAGTAAAAGAGTTGATTAATTTTATCCCATTAAAGTGATTAATTTTAATGAAATTGTAAATATATTCAAATTAATATTAAACTATATTAACACTCCGAAACTGACAAGTAACAAATTATTACTAGTCAGAATCTTATCTAAGATAAGTACAATCAACTTCGAGCATTTATTTCATACCTATAAAAATGTTATACAACCTAAATAAACTACATTTTATGGAGTTTTGATAGCCCCTCCCGAAACTGGTATTCCGTTCGTCTTCACAAAAGTTATTAAAATTTGCATCGAATGTATCTAAAATACGTGCGAGACACGTATCTTAGAATGTATCTAAAATACGTGTGAGAGGTGTTAGTTATTTTTAAAATGGGATAACAAGCTATGCTCCGGTGAGGCCCCAAAATATTTGCCACGCAATCATTAGCAGTAAAAATAAAAATAGGATAAAATTTCAAATTTATGTAACTGATAAAATACTTTAACGTTTTTATGATTCCATCATTACTTAGCAAAATATAATGTTTATTTCTCATTTCAGATTTACATTGAAAATTGGAGTTATAAACAACAAATTTGGAACAAGAAATTGGTATTTCCCAATCGAATTAAAAATCTTTTAAACCGTAGACTAAAACATTTTTCTTGAAAATTTCGATTTAAAATATTTCTGTCATTTAGTTACTGAATTAATTTCAGTAAAACTATTAAGATAGTGGTATAACAACTGCACGTCTCAATAAATCACACACACACACGACCAAAAACAATACCACCGCCCTCCTACTCGCTTGCTGGAAGTAGCTAAAAGTAGAAAGGTCTCTTTCAACAAAAAAAATCGATATACTGAACTAGAATACATAACTTGTTTGTGTGTTTAAGACGACGACTCATGGTACCGCGAAAATAATTTTAGATGATACCAATTTAGCAAAACCTTCAGTTACGATGGCTGCAGAAATGACGCAATTGGTAACTGATACTAATGCAGCTAATTTAACGACTCCATTATTTCGAGCAAAATACAATATTTACAACGATTTTTCTGACGTACCAATCAAAGGAGTGAAATGGTTAACGATGCTATAATATACTTCATTTGAATGCTATTTTTAAAATGTGATTTTCATTTCAAATTAATAGGAAAAGTGATATTATATTTTCATTATTTACTGATTAATTTCATTAGTGAATATGCTAGTAAATTTCTATTATTATATTATGTAAAACTTATTTCATTAAAATACCAGCTGAGAGACTCGAGAGACAGTCATCTAGAATAATCTACAATTATCTCCAGTAAAAGGACATTGAATAAAGAAAACAAAGATAATTCGGCGAAATTTTATAATTTTTTTTTTTATGATACAAAAATATATCTTAAAGAATCGTTATATTAGTTTCAAATAAAGTTGATTTCGCCAATGATTTGTTACTTTTAAATTTCTGTATTTCCATTTCCTGCCCTATACTTTCTTCTTATTTGTCCCATTGTGTAGTCCGTAATCAAATTTAGGACGTTATTTTTCGAATAGGAAATTTCCAAAAGGGGATTTAAAAAGGATAAAAGAGAAATAAAAAGATTTAGGGTGACTCACTTTATAACTCTGATGAATGCGAAAGTGAGACTTATTGGATCATTATTTAGAGTTAAGGTCGATCGCCATTTTTTTTCTTTTACAGTCATGGGTGAGGTACCACATTACAGATGGAAAAGGTTTAAAACTATCATTGATTTTATTTTCCCATTTTTTTTATTATTTATATAGAGTATATTCACGGGCTCGCGCAGGAAGGGGTAAAAGGGGTAAAAGGGTGGATTTGACCCTCTTGCAAGACATCTACATACAATTTCTCGACTCACTTTCAAGTACTGATTTTACCCAGCCATTCGTCAGGCAATTCTCATATTAACATTACCCGCGACTACACGCACAGTTAAGAGGTCGTTCAGTACCTTTCGCAGAGTTAAAACATGGCTAAGATCAACTATGATGGATGACCGATTATCCGGGTTGTGTATGTTGAGTGTACGCAGGGAAAGAATTAACTCAAACAAAGCTGACTTTATGAGAAAAGTTGTGGACCAATCTGGCAGTGATCGCAGACTACTTCAGTTTTTTTTTTAAATAGTTTTTGGTTTTTTAGTAAAGCATATTGATGGTTTTTTAAAATACTTTCTGTGATAATTGGCATTGATAAAAAACAAAATATATGGTACATATTGCAAAAGAGAGAGCATTTCAATTTCACATTTGGTTTGTTGCTGCCTGTACCTACAAAGTTTTGTCTCGTTTTTTTATTACAAATATTTTTCTCATAAATGATTACAATTTTCATTCTTAAAGCTCATGATTCACTTAACTACATCTCTTTAAAGTGGATTATTTCTTGATACCCAACTCATGTCCATTATTTTAGTAATGCCAATGTTGAGATGCTTAACATCGTAATTAAACTAAATATTTTAAATAATTTTTATTAATACTGTAAATTTGTGCTTGCGTTTAAGCACACAACACATTCTCTTAGTCTGTTGCTTTACACAGTTACGCTGTAAAAGCTGACCCCTACATACATGTTTTACCCCCCATTTGAAACTTTTTGTGGCCGCCCATGAGTATATTGTTTTGGGTATGTTTTGATCCGAAGTGTATGGCATCAGTAAACAGTGTTTCACTGTGAGAGAATAATATTTTTTATGAAATCATTTGCGTAAACCAAAATCCCAATAGTAATATTAGGAATGTTTGTAATTATTTAACCCTTTTCGTAACAAAGGTCACGTGACTGAAGGGATCTACAGCTTTACGTGGAATTAGAACTATCTACGGATCATTAACATCATCTGACCGTACGCAGGAAACGGCCACCAATTCAACTACCACCCAGACCCAACGTAGCATCACCTCGCTGATCTAACGGAAGTAGTATTAGGATGTGGCCACGACGTTTCATTAATTTCAAATGGAACCTCCTTTCTCGTTTTAAAACAATCCGTTGGTGTCGCTATAGAAAACGTTAAACTAGAAAGTAATATAAAGTATAATGGATTATATATAGATATTAGTGATGTACCGATTCCAAAATTTAGCCGATGCCGATTCTTTGCCTATATTTTTAAAAAATCAACTCTTCATAAATTTCACTAATCTAATGTGAAAACTTTCAATTTTCACATTTCAAATTTGTTTAAAGGCTTTCCTTAGCTCACTCCACAATATATATTATATGGTACCAGAATTTGTTACTCTTATATCGTAGCTAAACTGATGTTAAAAAGTTTTATTACTCACCAAAATGATAAAATCATTTTATTTTAGTTTCCTCAATTGAATACCAATATTTAAAGTAATTGGTTTTTCTTCTTGTGTTAAAGACATTTTCTTTCTTCAATAATGTCAACAGCAACAAATTTTCATTAAAATTTCAAGTCCCTGGTAGCCAATTTGAATTTTAAAAAAATGAGGACCACCTGAAGATCAGGGCCCCCAGCCTTCTTTAGTTAGCCTTATAAGGCTAACTAACAAAAATATCACCACCTAACTTAACCAATCGTTAGGTCAACTGTACTCCCTTGACGATTGGTTAGGTTAGGTCGTGATATTTTCGTTAGTGAGCCTTATAAAGCTAACTAAACAAGGCTGGGGGCGTAGGGTGGATCGATTTTACGTTTTTTTCGATTTCCATATTCTAATAGAGACAAAAACTTGCGCATGCATGAGAAAATAGCCTCTGCAAAATCTTAGCTTAATAGGTAATCATCATCTGCCCCCGGCAGAGCGATGAAAATCATATTTTAGTAGTCAAAAACGTATTTTTCTTATAATTTTTAAAATATTTCAATATGCATCAAAATTATTCCTAATAACTATAAAGTCGATGAAAAAGACCTCATATGATCGTTTTTCCAAGCGCGTTGTCCTACGTTAATATCTTTTGCCCCCGGCAACAACGTCAAATGTTGAAAAAATAGGTAATTTATATACATATTTTCAGATCGGCTCTTTGTCTTAAATGATGCATTTATATATTTCCCATAGCATTTATATCGTTGCTTAGGCATGAAATAACACACGCAAAATTTTATGACTCTAGAGCAGGGGTGGGGAAACCCTCGCCCGCGGGCGAAATTTCGCCCACGAGCTAATTTCAATTCGCCCGCTTAGTTATTTATTATTTACTAAAAATTATTTATTTACAGCCCAGCAAATAGCTTTTTAAAATACATCTTATATACAGCGTGTCCCAAAGAAATGTATACCCACTTTGTTCGATAATACCAGCTATGAGGATAATAAATATATTACTTTTTATATGTTTTTTAATAAAGAATTTTCTCCTGAATCTAAATATGTAATTATGTTTATTAGAAATTGAAAAACAAAAAAGTTACAGATGTTTAAATTATAATTATTATTTTCGAGACTTCATGTGCGATATTTTCTAATATTTTTGCACGTATACGAGATAAGTTTGAAACCGACGGCACTGTGCAAAACTTACAAAAACAACGTTCTGGAAGACGTCGAACATCTTAGATAAAGTGTCATTTAACCATGGAATTTGTAATTTTTTTGAATTAACTAATAATTACAACATTTATGCTTCAATATCAACACTAAACATAAGTATCTCAAAACAGTCTGTTAAAATATTAGAAAATATCGCACATGAAGTCTCGAAAATAATAATTATAATTTAAACATCTGTAACTTTTTTGTTCTTCAATTTTTAATAGAAATAATTACATATTTAGATTCAGGAGAAAATTCTTTATTAAAAATCATATAAAAAGTAATATATTTATTATCCTCATAGCTGGTATTATCGAACAAAGTGGGTATACATTTCTTTGGGACACGCTGTATATAAGCTAAAATTTGCCAGACGCCCGCTGAGGTGTTTATGTTATCGATTTTCGCCCTTGGTACTGAAAAGTTTCCCCACCCCTGCTCTAGAGTAATATCTTCTGTCCCCGAGAAAAGTCTAAATGTGGATTATAATTACGTTAATGCGATGTTATAAGTACGATAAGTACTAAGTACAGCTCCTCGCTTGCTAATTTTATAAAATTAGCAACCCAGAACTCACCACGAGGAGGTGGCTTTACGTCGAGTTCCACCCTATCCAGCCCCAACCACCCTTCCTTTGGCTGCATGTCGATTTACATACGGTAATCTTTCTTAGAATCAAATCGTGGAATTTTTATTCGGGAGTGAAGACGGGAGCGGATGAATCCGTCCCTCTCTTCTATTCCACTTACACTGGCAGAGGCTTCGGTTACTAATTTGATGAGTCTCTCGACCGCTTGAGTATGACAAGGGAATAGTGGGATCAGTCCATCAGGCTGGTCTCCCGTCTCAACAAACTCTTTTATTCGGGTATCAGGTATTGTTTTTGTAACGGGGGGTTCGGTCACCTCAGCCGTTTGCCAGTTGATCATTTCGTAATAGTTTTGACTATCGTAGAGCAGCTCAGGCATGGCGAAGGCTCGAATTTCCCCGCTGGTGATTGTTTTGATCGTGCTTTTAATATTCTTCTCCATCCCAATTCTCTTATGTGTTGCTCATCGGCATGTAGCATGGAGATCAAAATATTTTCTGGGTGAGCAAAGAAAGAATTTCTACGGAGGACTTTGTTGGCGATTGTCTTAGATCTTTGAGGCATGGTCTGAGAGAGACGCATCATTTCGAAAAAATGTTTTGCGCCCTCAGTGAAACTGGAGTTTTTCTTTATCTTAAACCAAATTGGTGCGTAAACTGTCATAATGAATCGCACAATTTCGTTGAAGGTGCTGGAGGGTTCACTGGTTGAAACATAGAGGCGCAGAAATCTATTTGCTGTTGTCAGCCACCTGGAATGCGCCATCTTACCTGGATTTCGAGCCGCGAGAGCTGAAGAGCAGCTGCTGGCAGCACTCACCAGAGATGACCTTTAAACCCTAGCCTAGAGTCATAAAATTTTGCGTGTGTGTTATTTCATGCCTAAGCAACGATATAAATGCTATGGGAAGTATATAAATGCATTATTTAAGACAGAGAGCCGATCTGAAAATATGTATATAAATTACCTATTTTTTCAACATTTGACGTTGTTCCCGGGGGCAAAAGATATTAACGTAGGACAACGCGCTTGGAAAAACGATCATATGAGGTCTTTTTCATCGACTTTATAGTTATTAGGAATAATTTTGATGCATATTGAAATATTTAAAAATAAGAATACGTTTTTGACTACTAAAATATGATTTTCATCGCTCTGCCGGGGGCAGAAGATGATTACCTATTAAGCTAAGATTTTGCAGAGGCTATTTTCTCATGCATACGCAAGTTTGTCTCTATTAGAATATGGAAATCGAAAAAAATGTAAAATCGATCCACCCTACTGGGGGGCCCTGATCTTCATTCAGGTGATCCAAAAATGGATATATATAATGTGGGTTTATAAAATTATTAAAATACTTGAAATAAAGTCAACATAATAAGATGGTTTAATATACAAATTATAAAGTACAACTTAATATAGAAAAGGAGACTGCAATAGTTTATAATATTTAGAGATTAGCTAGTTAGAGAAAATGTAAATTTATGGACAACTTAACTTATTATGCTTTCCCATTTAAGTAACTAAACTATTTTTATATGGCCTAATTACACTTTGAAATGATTATAAATTGTCATAAATAGTGGTTTGTTTTTTTTTGTCTGTTCAATTTTCTATAAATATAGATTTTGTTCTGTAATGAAAATTTTAAAATTTCAGAGAATCGGGTAAATTTGGTCGATGACGATGCCACCAAAATGGCCGAATCTGCAGATGCCGATTAATCGGTACACCACTAATTATATATATATATATATATTTATTGTGGGCATCTTTATATTTTATTTTATGGTTTGTTTTAAAGAGAAAACTTCTTAAAATATACAAAGTACTGTTCTTAAAGCGTTGTTCTAATTTATATTTTTTGTTTGAAGATTTTACAATATATTTATTACATTATGACAACATTCCCAAGATGCATATATGTATATACTGGTTACAATACTGGGCTGCTAAGCTGAAGGTCGTGGGATTGAGTCCCGGCTCGGACTCCACGTTCGAATTCCACAATAAGCCGTAGGTCTAAGGCGGGAGTGACAAGCATGACCATCGTCAGAATGAATCATTCGGGTTAAAAAGAAAACCAGGCACATTAGCGTCTGCTGGAATTTTTCTAGTGCAAGGCTGAGCGAAAATGAAAGGGCCAAGCCATAAAAAATGATGCTGGTAGAAGCAAAGGAGTGTGGACTGTGGAGTGTTAAAAATGTATACCAACTTCCACTTTTTGGTGGTAGTATTTGTAGGAAGACAAAGCTGGATTTTTATAAATATGTTAATTTGGGGTGACATAAACCATAGTATTGTTATGCCATGTATTATTTGTTGTGTATCATGCTAGGTAAACAATATTACTTAATGTTAAAACTCGTGTTAAGGTTAAGTCTACAATACAAAATTCAGATTAAAACAAAAATAAACACTTCTTATATCTAATTTAATGCAAAGCGAACAATAGCTTCAATGGATCTAATCATCTAATACTACCATTTGATATGAATACAGTTATCTAGGTTTACATACTACGACAGTATTTAAAATCAGATCCATACAAGACAAAACAACTGTAGAGGTGTATACAACCGTACAAGTGGTAAAATAAAATTAATTTGTAAAATAATTTCCCTTCTAATCCTGTTTTTTTCCCTTTTTAATTTTCTCTCATTGGCATGATGTGATGAACCCGACAAAGTGAGGCAAAATGGACCCGACACAAATGTTGACTGGGGGGTCCAGGACCCCCCAGACCCCCCGTCTCCTACGCCCATGTATATTATATATTATATATTATATATAATATATATATATAACGGCAAGGTCAGCACAAGATTCCCCACGAGCATGAAGTTAAGTAAATTATTGTTTACATCAAGACTTATCATCGTTGGATTCCAGATGACGTGTGACTTCGGTAATATTCATAAATAAAGATAAATATGATAATAGTGAAAAATTATATGCTTTTGTAGACAGACAAAACGATAGTATTGTTTGAATATATATACATATATATATATATATATATAATATATATATATATATATATATATATACACACACACACAGGGTGTTTCACAACCGGTCTGCCATACTTTGGGGGGTGATATCGAGTAAAAAAGTTAATACAACATCGGTGCTATTTCCAACCGTTGCGGAGCTACGGACGTTTTAAGGTACACGGAAAAAAATAAACGAGAGTATTAATCTGATGTATTTATTGCTACATTTTATGAGATACACCTTATAAATGTTCAAAATGTTCGCCTCGGTTTTCAATGCATGGCCTTGCTTGCTTGTTCCAAACAAGAGTCCACTGCCCATTGAACCATTTCGGGGTGTTCTCGCATGTAAGCAGCGGCATCCATAATCCGACGCGAGAGTTCCTCTCTTATTTGTACTATGGTCTTGTAGACCATCTCTTTCATGTGGTGGCGCCCCATCGTGCTGAAAGAACATCCTGCGCCTTGTCTCCAGGGGCACGTCCTCCATCAAAAGCGGCAATTCGTTCGTCAGGAAGTTCAGATAAATATCAGCAGTTAATCGTTGTTCCAAAACGAACGGTTCAATCAGCTGATCTCCAATTACACCGCACCAAACATTCACCGAGAATCTATACTGAAAGTTTCCTTCAACGATGCCGTGGGGATTATCGGCAGACCACGAGTGGGAATTTCATCTATTGTCAATTTCATCCCGAATGAATTGTGCTTCATCACTAAACACTATGCGATTAAGAATTTGGTGATGCATAACCATCCACTGGCAAAATTGAACACGTTTATCGTAATCATCCGGTTGAAGAACTTGCACACGTTGCAAATGATAGGGACACAAACCCTCATCACGCGATGCGGATTCACCAATTCGTCTAGAAATCCTTCGAACTCTGGTAGTTGAGCTACGTTGTACTAGGTCCAGTATGCGCTCCTTCACAGCAACGGGCCGTCGTGCTACATGTTCTTGGTTACGTGGAACAACTGTCCCTGTTTCCCTTAATCTCTGGTGTGTGTCACTAAACACTTGCCTGTTCGGTATTCGGCGGTTCGAAAAACGTCTTTGATATTCCTCAACTGCCGCTCTGCTGTTACCATCACAGAATCCATAAATGAAATGGATATCAGCGTATTCAGCGGGTGTGAACTGTTGATTCATTTTGATTGCTCACTTTAGGCAACACAGTGTCTCGTATGACAGATCAGAACCAACTGAAAGAAAAACTGAGGATTAGTAGTGTTGACTTCATTAACCGAAACTACCACCAGTGCGGTCATCTATCGAATTACACACAAGTAGGAATTTGTTGTTTGCACATCTTAAAACGTTCGTAGCTCCGCAACGGTTGGAAATAGCACCTATGTTGTATTAACATTTTACTCTGTATCACCCTCTAAATCACCCCCAAAAGTATGGCAGACCGGTTGTGAAACACCCTGTAATAAATAAATAAATAAATAAATAATAAATAAATAAATATATCAGAATTTAAATTCTGTACCGATTCATTGATTTGTAGTACCTGGTATTCCATACATTAAAATAAAGCTCACCCTCTCGTCTATTGTTAATTTCGCAGCCATCCCCTACCTAAATAAATATATATATATATATATATATATATATATATATATATATATATATATATATATATATATATATATATATATTATATAGTAATCAACACCGAAAATTCCTCTGGTGCGCAACTTTTGTGCCACCCTGTATATTAGAAAATTCTGCATAACATTTTTCTGAGGAATATATTCCAAACTTAAATGTCAAAGGTGAGAAAAGGCTTTATAAGCACGTCTTTACCACTAATTAATTTTTCAAATTCATTTAGCACCGTATGGTTGACATATTACTGATATGTAAGACCTTTTTGTGGTTAATTTGGTTGCAATTTCGGCTTTCTTCTTGTGTGGTGGGGGGGGGGAGGCGTTTTTGCGGGTGTTCGCCCTCTGGCCCCTCCTTCCTGCTTAAAAAAGTGTGTGTGTGTCAGAGAAAATGGACACATTTGAATGATGACTTAGAATTTATTTTCTGTTTATTCGGTACACTATTTTCATTTCAGGTTAATATTCAACTTGGGAGTTTCATCTGACATGGATAATTGGGAACTAGTTCATTGCACAAAGATTAAATAGCTCTAATTTTGAACAGACTCCATTGTGGAAGCGCAACGGTCTTACAATTTACAATGACATAAATAATTGTGAAGCTCGACTATTTATTTTATTTATTTGGCCATTAAGCTTTAGGCTTTACTGGGCTCAATTGGAATAAGCTGTAAAACCAGACGCCGAATTTTGAAACAAGACAAAGCTTTTTCCGTACAAGGCGCAGGTAGTGC
The DNA here is from genome assembly GCA_023014485.1 of Bathynomus jamesi. NCBI lineage: Eukaryota > Metazoa > Arthropoda > Malacostraca > Isopoda > Cirolanidae > Bathynomus > Bathynomus jamesi. The sequence goes on from JAJOZX010002223.1 coordinate 89,909, forward strand.
TGCATTTGAAAGACGGGGACAGGAAGTATCGTTCACATTTTTGTCAAATTCTTATTGAAGTGGTGGAGAATGGTAGAATAGTTATAGATAATTTGTTCATGTCCGATGAGTGGCACTTCTCCTTGGAGGCTTAGATGGATATGTGAACAAACAAAACTGCCGTTATTGGAATGATGAAAACCCATTAGGTCTTCATCAGAAGAAACTGCATCCAGCAGAAGTGACGGTATGGGCAGCCGTTTCATCTCGAGCCATAAGTGGACCTTACTTTTTTGAAGAAGCTGATCGTACTGTAACAATGACAGCTGAGCGCTATCTGGGAATGTAGAATTTCTTCCTCCCAGAACTCGAACGTAGAGGAATTTCACATCAGAACATGTTTTTCACGCAAAATGGGGCCACTAGCCACACAACTCAAATCTGCATGAACTTTCTTCAAGAACAGTTCCCTGACTAAAGTTATCTCACGGTTTGGTAATGTGGACTCCCCCCGTCCCCACCCTCAAAGATCAAAAAATTTCATGGTTCCCGACTTCTTCCTTTGGGAATACCTAAAATCAAAGGTGTACCATAAAAGACCACGTAAGAAGCAGCAATTAAAGGCCCGAACTGAAGGCGAAATTTGGGGAATTGATAAAAATAATCTACATGCAACAATGAGCACTGAGTAATGTCTTGGTCAAGGAACGAGAGTGCATCAGTGTCCATGATGGTTACTTACAAACTGTTATTTTAGGAAAGTAAACTGTCGAATATAAATTAAATTCCTTTTGCAAACAAATCTCCATTGCTTCTGTCAACAAAAAATACTGGTCACGTCTATTAGAGTTAATTGCAAGATACATTGCATTGAAATAAAATGTATTTGGATGGGAAATATTCCATACAGTAATTATACACACTTACAAATAAATTATATTTGCCGTATAACACTTAATATAATACTACAAGAAGAAATTCAATGGAGAACCACTTGATAATCACTACTTGCTAAATTTATAATAAACACTTGAAAAAGGATTATGTAAAACAAACGAAAGACAAGAATGTTAAATTTATCGTTTACTTCATGATACTGCGCCCTGTCCCCTAGGCTTGAGGAAGTGTAGCGTCTACATTACATAAAGATTAGGGTAAACACAAATTTTAGTAGGTACCCACAGTAAGCAGGGCCCAATGCTCACTTCTCCCCTTTACTTCCTCCTCTGCATTGAACGAGACGCCTCTTAATCGAAGTGAGAAGAAGCCGGGGGCGAACCCAGACACTTCAACTTAACTTCCTAAGACAACCATTTGAACACGGGGACGGCTTAAACAACAGAAAGGTGTTGTTCGAATTTGAGTTCGAAATCTTTGGTGTACATATCAGGGCTGGGAGTGGTTAACCGGTTAAAAATTTTCAACCAGTTAATTTCGGTTAAAATCAGTTATTTCAATAAATTCGAAGAAAATGCACAAATCGTGGAGAGAGAGATGCTAAAATATTCTCAGGAAAAGGTTGTCGAGTTGACGAGAGCCCATTAAAATGGTGGAAGTCAAGATGGAATGACTACCCAACATTGAGCCGCCTTGAAGACGATATTTGGCTGTTCAAGCTACATCAGCAGCGTCTGAACGATTATTTTCGGCTTTTGAACTTGTATTTGAGAGTCGACGCATGTCGCTTGGGAAAAACAGCAAGCGCCATCATATTTTTACATGAGAACGGGCAGGAGTTAAGTTTATATCGAGGCCTGTTCTTGCATCTCCAGGGTGCAGACATGGGCGTAAGTATCGATTTAATTGCATTTAAATGCCAAATACTTGTAATAGGAAGTAAATTTATTGTGTGAGCAGTTTATAAATAATTATGCAAAAAAGTATATTGATTATTGATACGCATGCACTGCATGCAACTCATTCATGGACCGCACGCCACTGATATAATATATATATATATATATATATTATATATATATATATATAGGGTGTCCCGTAAGTCTGGAACCATAGGGCAAAATGATAAAAACGGCAATAAAAACGCCGGAGAGACTTTTGGGGATTGTTTGTGAAATGAGCGAGAATGGTAGCGGCTGTGTCATCGTGGGTGGATGTCCTCGGAGGTCCACTGCGTGGTTTATCTCCCATGGGTCCCGTTTCCCTGAATTTTGCTACAAGTTTGCCGACACAGCTGTGTGCTATTGGCGCGCGGTCCAGATGCAATCTGTTAAATTCCTCAGCGACCTCCCTCTGACTCCGATTTCCTACGAGCAGAATTACCTGGATGCGTTCTTCTTTACTCAAAGACATCATGAGCACTTGCATAAACGGAAAAACATTTTACCCTATGGTTCCAGACTTACGGGACACCCTGTATATATACCATATACAAATTAACCGAAATTAACCAATTTTAACCAGTTAACCGGTTAAATGAAAGTTTTAACCGCTCCCAGCCCTGGTACATATATTTAGGGACATATTTCCCTATATGGACATAACTCGCCCTTTGAAAATGACGTCACAGCATACCTTCGGAGGCACTAATCTTGACCTACTTCAGTGACCCGATGACCTCCATCATGCAACAACAATTTTAATGCCCTTCGCTTAGGCATACGCGTGTCATTCTTTCAACCGTAAACACTCAAATTCATAGTGAGCATTCTTTGTAATTCATCTAATAAGTTACTGCGTTATTATTATAATTCGTATCACTGTTCAATTCCCACTGTGCATTTGACCATTTATCACTGTTAATCTCAGCAATCCAGTCTTATTCACTGCATATTCAGTTCATAATAACTAATCTTGATAAAAGTTAATAAGGACAATTTCTTTGTTTCATTCTAAAAAAATAAAATGATCACCAAATTCAAAATAGGTTTTATGCCATGAATAAGTGGTTTTGATAAATAGAAATTGTAAATAAATCTATAAATAAGCCATATTGGGCTCCAAATAAATCTAATTTAACCTAACCTACCCAACCTAACTTACAAAACTCCACTTACATAGGGTTTGGATGCTATGTTGGGCGATTTATTTGGAGCCCAATATGGATTTCGGTTTTATAGTTAATTGCCCAAATATCTAAATATCTAAACTATACGCTACATGAACTAGTTCCATGTTTAGCATGGGAAAACAAAAATGCTAAGGTAATTACTCTAACCAACCTACAAAAAAACACTTGCATGTGGTTGTATGCTCTATTAAAAGTCTAAAAAGCATTTAAAAAAAAATTGTCCACTAATGTCTTTTATAATGCATTTTATCATTTACTGGTTTGTTTATCATAATTAAAGGAAAATCAACAAGGCTTATTAATCTCCTTTTTAATGACGTTTATTTTGATTGAAAGATCAGTAGTGACCCATAAACAACCTACGTATTTAACCTAATTACATTTATTATAGGGCATACAGCCACAAACCACAATATATAGAGGGTTGGCAAAAGTAAATAGATACCACGATGACTGTCCTTAAGAACAAATGGCAAAGTTCATCAAAGGAATGCTAGAACGTGTGTCAGCTTTACTTAACGCAAAGGTGAAAACAACACAATTCTATCTACATGTACAGGGTGGGCCGTAAGTTTCCATACATAGGAAAAATAAACATTTTTTTATGGACAACCATTTTTATTTATATAATATGCTCTACATGGTTGCCATTGTTTTGAAAACACATTTCAATACGTGTTCCCCACTGTTGATGAACACGCATTAGCACAGTTGACGTTATGCTTGTAATGGCGTTGGTGATACGTTCCTTTAGATGATTTATGTCTCGTATCTTTTCCTGATACACCATGGCCTTCAAGTGCCCCCAAAGATAGAAATCAAGGGGGGTGAGATCTGGGGATCTGGGAGGCCACTCCACAGGACCACGCCGACCAATCCAAGCATCCGGAAACTGCTGATCCAAATACCGACGCACGTGAAGACCATAAGTTTAAATTTTCCTATGTATGGAAACTTACGGCCCACCCTGTATTATTATATATTTACTGACTCTTATTATCAAATCAAAAACTATGGAAAAACCGAAGGTCCCCCTCTCCCTTATATATAGAGTATATATACACAGTATATATATTATCCTTTTTACTGTAGGCCCTATAATAATGTAATTCGATAATTAAAGAGTTGTTTGGTTAATTGAGGGTCACTATTTTTGATCTTTCGATCAAGCAAATATACGTCAGTAATGGAGATTAATAAATTTCGTGGTTTTTATCATAGTTTAATTAATCAACAAAACGATAATCTTTTACAGTGAATCACGTTATTACACTGCTTGTATTGAATGAACAGTTATGTATGTTTGAATTGTCGTGCAGTGAATAACGTTACAATTGAGCGAGTGCGAATTCCCAGAACAAATGATATTTAAATTAAATTATTGAGTAAATTATAATTGCACAGTAGTTTATTAATGAATTAAAAGAATAGGCGCGATGTGAATTTTTTTTATGTAGGTAGGAGGGGTCCATGGGGCTGCAAAACTGACCCCTCCACAGAAGGAGGAAAGAGCCAAAAAACAATGTCTCCACGGTTCAGTGAGGCATTTTTTTTTTTTCAAAATTTTGAAAAGGGTGTGTAGTGTGTAAGATACAGATATGTGTAGTGTGTAGTGAGGAATAGAGGAAGAATCGTGTTTGAGAGCATGCTGGACTGTTCACAGGTTAGATGAAACGCGGAAAAAGATCAGCTAAAGAGGACAGTGACAGGAGAAACGGGAGTTCCAGCACTCCCTGTCTCCTGCCTAATTAGGGTAAGAACACAAAAAAGCAAGCTACCCGCTTGCGGGTTACCAGCGCTGACCGGCGCTGACAAGCGTCATGAATGTGATCATGCTATCGAGCGCAGCCGCACTCAGTAGAAGCATGTTCAAACTTGTCGGCGCTGGTTGGCCGCGCTGACAAGTTTACCGGAATGAACAAAACATTCTTTTCTCGCTTGCCCGCGCGTGTAGACGTGTTGTTGAGGCAAAAGAAAAAAATCTTTGACGACGAGCTAGACCACAACTCGCAGATAAACCTACGTCTTCTGTGTCCGCCTACCAGCGCTGACTGCCGGCGCTGGAAACTGGCAAGCGGGTAGCCTGCTTTCTTTGTGTTCTTACCTTAACGTTCCGCCGCCGGAGTACTTCCCTGGTCGATTGGTGACTACAGCCTTCTCCTACAAATTGGGATTGAATTTGAGTTTTTACGGTTGAAACGGGAGTGACAAAATATGCCCAGGTGAAGGGCCTGCAGGTGAAGGGCCTGCAGGTGAAGGGCCTGTTCCAGTAGTTGTTACATGGCGGAAAGCCAGTGCGTGACTTTTTGTTGCAACTTGGGGGAGATTTCTCCAAGCGAAATGCGATGTGTGACGCTGTCCTCTCTGGGCGAAGATAAACAAAGAACTTATTTGGAGAAGTCATGAGAATTTCGAGGGTAACAAAGGGCTCTTCGTGGGAGCATGAAAACGCGTAAATGTCTGCAGGAAATGCCTAAAGCCTGTAATATACAGGGTGTTATCAAATTAGGTTTCATAAATTAGTATACATATTCAGGACGTCAAAGTGAACAAAAAAGTTCCTATGAACATAAATCCGCAATCGCTTCGTTTCCGAGATACATTGATTTTTTGCCGAGGACGATCCAATTAAAATGAAAGTCATTGAAGTTTATCAAAGTTTATTTACAGCAAGTGCTCAAAATGGTTTCCCTGCATCAGCGTACATGATTCATCGCGTCGTTGAAAAACTTGTCGCATACGTTCGAAAACACGTACATGGTTGCGTATTGTTTCTGCACAATCTTGAACACGTTGCCACAATCTGTTAACTTCTCTCGCATAAACAATATTTTTTTTTAAAAACCCAACAAGAAAAAGTCAATTGCATTTAGGACCGGAGACCTGGGTGACCAAGCGACGCGACCATGCCGCCCATGTATGTACTCTGATGCAGGGAAACCATTTTGAGCACTTGCTGTAAATAAACTTTAATTACCTTTAAGGACTTTCATTTTAATTGGATCGTCCTCGGCAAAAAAGCAATGTATCTCGAAAACGAAGCGATTGCGGATTTATGTTCATCGGAACTTTTCTGTTCACTTTGATGTCCTGAATATGTGTACTAATTTATGAAACAATTTGATAACACCCTGTATAACCATCGGTTCCAATAGTATAGGGTTACAGCGGCTCACTATACATATCTTGAATTTTTTTAACTGACGGTACAGTGTAGTGAATATATTGCAGTTAACTTAGTCTCTGTTCTTTCGTGATAAATAAAGGCTTCGATACAAAAATACATACAGCCCGTGGCTGATTGGGTAAAACTTTCCCTAAAAGCGAAATAAAGACACTAGAGGTCGAGAATCTAGGAGAAAATACATAAAGAAATACACAAGTGCATAAATACCACCTGTAATTGCTTGGAAATATCGATTACAGTTATCGATTACAGTTATCGTACAGTATATGTGTTTTAAATATCTTGGAAAAATTATTTTTATCTCCCTTAAATTGATAGTAATTGTCAGTCTGTAGATAATAAAACACTTGTTCTGGTATTAAAAAAAAATAGACGTCAAAAGGCGTGTACGACTTCGGTAATAATATTATTACCGAAGTCGTACACGCCTTTTGACGTCTATTTTTTTTTAATACCAGAACAAGTGTGTTTTATTATCTACAGACTGACAATTACTATCAATTTAAGGGAGATAAAAATAATTTTTCCAAGATATTTAAAACATATATACTGTACGATAACTGTATATAAAATTCTCGATCTTACGCAATAAGGTCGTGCATGATAATAAAAATTAACCATCTTCATGGACGAATTATTTTATTTTTCTAAAATAAATCGGAATTTTACTTCAAAATAGTCTTATTTAAATACGCTTTTATACGCGTATCTAATTTATTAAAGATTTAAAGGCTCTTTTTGACCCAAGAAACAAGGTAAAATATTGTTACAAAAGTAAGATGTATTATTTAAATTTAATATCTTTAATTGAATGTGCGCAATTTGTCGAAAAGTGGAAATGAAATTACAATCTCTTTCCTCATGCAAGCACTCTCCAGGGAGAATCGTATGAACAGAGTTTAAATCCTATTTAATATAATACATTTTAGAATATATTTTCTAACTACAATATAAAAGGAATCGGTCACGTTTATAATCCCTATTTTAACATTTATAACTTAACTATAAGATAATTTTCTCATGGGAAAATATTTTAGAATTTAGAAAGTGGTAAATGTTTAGTGCTTGTATGAAATTCACAGTATGATGAGGCTTTTTGCAGGATTGCATCATTTGTAGACTGTATTTACAGTATACTCTCACAAATTCTTTATTTTCATGCAAAATTCATACAACTAATTTTTTTAGAACTGTTAAAACTAAGGATGAAATGCTGTAAAAGTGTGTGTGTGAAAATATTAGCACTTCAAAGAAGTAAAAATAGTTCAATAAAACTTACATCGTACAATAAATAAAAGCAGCATTCCCATGTAAGCCTCGGACGTGTTACCGAGTACCGATGCGAGTACCGAGTTACAGGGTTACTTTAAGTACACACACGTCTATTGCGTGTATGTATACAGTACGTTCAGTATATGCGTAATTCCTGCGGAACAATTGCGTAAATCTTTTGTCAGTAACTTTGACGTAACTTAAGTGTGACTTTACTATACGCAGAACTATCCCTCGTAACATTGCCGCAATTTATTTGTTAGTAACTTTCATGTAACTTTCGCACACGTAACTTTTTCGTAACAAACGTGCAGTAAAGGATATTTTTGAAGGAAAAACACTCACAAAGAGAGAACGAGAAATTTAATGGTCATATACGGCATAAAGAGTACTTAAAAATAAATATCATAAATATATATATTTATTACGTCGTTACCGCTTCAGTTATTTCTATGAAAAAGTAACGCGTTACCGTTACCGCTACAGCTACCGTTACTTTTAAAGAAAAAAGACTAGAAAAGCTTTAATAATACCAAATTATATATGACAAAAAAAAAAATTTAAACTAACTCAAATCCAAAAATGGCCTGTCAAAAAAAAAATAAAAATCTTGCAGATTTTTCAGGAGTGTATTATTCGATTTCAGGAACACTAGTTTCTCAAAATTGCCATCTGATAGTCCTCCTCGTTTGGGTTGAAGGATATCGTTGCCAACAGAAACACTCGTTTAACGGCTGCACTAGATGGGATTGGAGTATTAAGATTTAAGTTCATCAGTTGGGAAACATGACGTTGACACTTTTCGCGTTGGGCCAGATGACCTGAAACTGATAGCTGTTGAGCTTCTTTTTTTTTTTTTTTTTTTTTGAAACATTTGAAGTAGTCATCGTCATCATATGAAGTCCTGTTGACTGCGGGTGAATGACCTCTCCATTCTTCAGGTCACGTTTTCGAATTTATTAATCATTTGCTTTTGACACGAGCAACGCGTGCTTCGTTCTGGATCCAAACAAGCTTAAAGTGGGGGTGAAAAGCAGCAGCAAGCACACAATCATCGTCACTGAAAATGTTACCAAAACGAGTTTCAATGCTCGAAATGAGAGCTTTCACTAGAGGGATAGTGGTTGGCTGCTTCTTATTTTCAATTTTGACAGGCGAGACTGGTGTTCCTTATCGAGCAGGCAGTGTTGCCAGATGACTTAGAAACCCGATAATCAATTTGAAAAACAGCTGGCATAAAATTAACAGCTAATAAGTGACTAGTCAAATGACCAGTTTGAAAGTAACGAGTAGCGAGTAACGATTGAAATCGCTCTAAAAAGTAGTACCATTACCATTTTCGTTACATCTCAAAAGTAACGGCGTTACAGCTACAGCTACTAAAAAAGTAACGCCGTTACTCCCAACAGTGTATATATGTGCCGTAAAAATTACGCTTTAAGGTTTTCTCACATTTTTAAACACATTGAAGGAGTCTACATCGTGCCCACGTTGCAAAACTCCTTCCCGTATGACCATCGAAATTAAACGACTGTATGCTGCAGCAGACCTAGTTAGATAGGTAACCGTTTGGTGCGTTCAGGTGATGTAGCGACCCTTAGACGGTTCGGACTCCCCTCCTCCCACCAGGTAAAGCTGCAAGTTCCCTTCGTTACATAACCTTTGCCGTTGTGAGATTAAACAGCCATAAAAATTATTATTATGAACATACTGAAGACTAGCTAAAGTGGGCCCTACGGGCCCATTTAGCTACGCCCGTGGTGCTGGGGCCTTTGGCCTCAGTAATTGGGGAGCCGCAGGCCCCCCTCAGTTACCGGGGAGTCAATTATTCAGTCAATAAAACTATAGAAAAGAATGTTGCCCGGGTTAATTGAATGCCCGGTTAGGTCAACTGAATGCCCCCAAAAACCCTCACCCCCTTATGCAACTTGGGGGCTAACCCCCTCCCCATTACCCCACCACCCCTCCCCCATTACCCCAACCTCCCTTTTTGAAAGCCGTAAAAATATTTAGTCTGTAATGGTTGCAGCACCAGTATGAAAGTGCATAAAAAGAACTCATTTGGTAAATTTTTTAACTTAGCCGCAGATTAAATTTCGGCTCAAAGCTGAACGCAAAAGCAAATATTTTTCACATTTTTTAAAATTATAATTAAAAGTAGAATTCATTACGCCTTTTTCTAATGCATTAAAATACAAATATCGCCCATATATATCAAGAATCTTCTTCTCTTTTCGAGCGTGACAGACTGACAGACATTCCTGGGTGTTTATAGTATTAATTACATTTGTTTCTCGTGCAATTTATTTGTAAACAATTTTAAAGTATATTATTTTTCATTTTTTTATTTATTCTCCTTCTTTATTTTATTAAATTTATTATTCGATGTAAATTATAACAATTCTTGCAATAACAGTTAATGACAAATTAATGTTAATAATGATAAACTGCAAGAAACAATAGCAGAGAATTAGGTTGAGTAACACATACGAAATATACAAGACATACAAACGAAATTGCAGGCAAAACAAGTGAAACGGTGTTACCCACTGACCTATGTGGAGGTGGTTACTGAAACTAACTATTTGCTCACACTGCTCAGAAAGTGATCTATACACATAGATTGCCAGCCCCTATAGCTCGGTGGGTAACATCGTTGCTTCAATTAACAAATAATATGCGTATACGTTTAAACAAGGAGAAACTTGTCAAGTAAATAAATACTAAAATCGAACAGAGCGATCTTTGTAAAATTTTACTTTGATCAATTTCATCAAGATGACGCATCTCATAACAAATAAACCTAGTTAAAATATTATATTATCATATAAAATAAAGTTGTTTGTTTGTTTGTTTATAGGCAGGTATTTGACAGCGCGCTCTTTGGCGAAGATATATAAGTTCTTTGGTTAATTTAATGACTTTTTCTTCAGATTATTTCACGCACGCAAAATCTAGAAATAGTTCTATGTAATTTATTACCGCGAATTCAGAGGTAAACTGAATATCATAACGGAAGAATATCGCTATTAAAGGTAATCAATCAAAAAAATTCTGAATAAGTGGAAAGATTTTTCATCTCTGTAATCATTCATCCTGTCTTTTGGAGAAAAAAAAATCTGTAGTAGTTAAAAGCCCCGGATTCAAGGAACTGTCTATGTGACTCGTAATTTGCGTAATAAATACAGTTAGTATAAAATAATTGTGCTCGCTCTCTCTTCCTCTCTCTCTCTCTCTCTCTCTCTCTCGTGGTCCACTCGAATGAAAGGGAGAGGAGCCTTACTTCTACAATATTTATGCGTGATGGCTTTGCGCGTAAATGAGTGTACAGGGTGTTCGAAAAGTCTCGTGAATGCAACGAGTGTCTTGCTTATATTGAGGTTCTAAATATAGTGGGGCTAGGCTGCTTTAAACCCTAGATTCTGTCCCAAAGCTGGATCCTATCTGCTTGGCGGATAGGTAATGAGGGAAGCTATATTTTGGGACCTCTTTGCGAGTGACTCGTTGCCCACGTCGGGTTAACATCATGAAAAGGAAAAACTATAGTGTTTGTCATTTACCATTAATTATTCAAACTATAGTGGATTTAATTTTCCCAGAAGAGTTCCTTGTTCCACGCATGGTCTGTGTGTAACAAAATATCTCAGGGGACCATTCTGAGTTCTATCCCATATATATATATATATATATATATATATTATATATATATATATATATATATAACAAATTGATAGGCCTATTTTGGCTCTAATGGAATAATACTTGAAAATAATGGAAAAAAAGGCAAATTACTTTATGACGAAAAAGACACTTTTCTGTAAACGCAAAAATAGAGACGAAAAAAAAAAAGAAGGCATTTATGGCATTTTGCCTGAACAAAGAGCTCTAGTCATCACGTAGGCCTGCAAAGAAGCCTCTTTCTTAGTTGGAAGAATATCCAGGATCGTCTCAAATTTTGTATTAAATATAAGGACAGGACTGAACTGAAGATGACTGGTGGAAAGTCATTTTTCCGAACGAATCCTCTTTTAACTGTTTCGGTAACAAAGGAGTTCGTGTCCGCAGAAGAAAAGGCGAGCGATTCAACCCGAAGTGTACGTTACCCACGGTGAAACATTCCAAGATTGTTAACGGTACCATTTAGAGGTGCTTTTCGGCTCGAGGAATAAGATCCCTACATATTCTACCCAAAGGGACAGGATGAACACGAAATGGTACCTCCAAACTTCTTCGAAACCACCTGCTACAGACATCACTACGGTTTCCAGAAGATTTCTTCTTCCAGGATGATGGTGCACTTTGTCATCGAGCAGAAGTAATGAGGCGGTCATAACATCACCCCTCCACTGGAGTGGCCTGGAAACTCACCAAATCTTAACCCAACTGAGAATTTCTGGGGTACTGTGGGTCAGGCGAAAACGGCAGCCACTAAGTCGGAATGAAATGGAGCTAAACCTTACAAGCAGCTTGGAGGCTTTACAAGACATCTCAACCACTCAACGTTTAGTCCGATCCATGCCAGAGCGGATTAGCGTAGTGCGTCAAAACAAGGAGCGTCACTGCAAGAACTGAAGGATGCTAAAAGACTAAGAGGTGGAGGTAACACACATCTTATACCGTTATTTTCGTTCAATAAAGTTTAGAACACTAAATATAACTGTTTTATCACTTTGTGCGTTATTTCTTCACACAACTATAAGAATGAGTGTTTCTACTCTTTTGGCTGGAGGTGCCTATGGATCGGTGCTCCCTTGTCTGAGTAATTTCAATGCAAAGAATGGCAAATAGTAAATTTTTGAAAACGACTCTCTCGGTACGTTGGCTTTGGCAGGCTACGGAGAAATGATGCGACGATGAAATGATGACTTCTTGTGCATAATAATGAATAAATAAATAAAATTCCTAAAAAAAATGCATGGTGTAGATTAAATTTAGTTGTTTAATATTCATGTTATCCTTTATTTTCCGCTGTCTTCTAATGCGCAAGTGAGTACACGAGATAAGTGTGGTGTGAATGAAGTCTGAAGTTATTCTCTTCATTATACTTTTACCCACTTTTCTATAATTCTTCTTTCACCACTATTTTCTGTCAGCAGTGGCTGACGGAGGAGGGAGAGAGCCTTGTCTGTCCTATACTTTACTATTACTACTCTGCTCTTGTGTGAAAGCTTTACACGTTTATAAGTGTAAGCATGGTATAAGTTTTCGGTATTCTTTTTTTATTGCTATTTCTAACTTTTCTACTTCCTTCTTGGACTAGCCTGGAGTGGATCTTAGGGTCTTTGTTAGCCTGTAACTCTGTAATAAATAAATAAATAAAATAAATAAATAAATAAATAAATACACAAGTCAGGAAGACTAGAAATTGGCACAGCGCCTCGGCCACTAATGCGACCATTTGCTTTAACTCCTGTATTATTATTATTATTATTATTATTATTATCAGCACCTTCACGATTGGGAGACAAACCCCCGACCTCAGCAATGTCTTCACTTCGCTTTTAAGGAAACGGTGTTACCTAGTGAGCTACTGACGCTGGAGTAAAGTACGCTGATGATAAGGTCTTTAATAATGCAGTACGCGAATAACGGCAAAAAAAATATGACTTTTATTACGCGGGCCAAGACGGGAATAACGCGTTAGTTTTAAAGTTAAACGTGTAAAATTCAAGCCAGGTACCCAGCAACCGCGTGCAGAATCAAGCCGACAGCTTCAGACTGAGTGACGCGTAGCGCTGTTATATTCTATTATTATATTCTATTATTTACACGTCTGTTATGCGTTTAATTCAGATTTCTGGGAAGCAGAAATGTAGTTTATTATTAAATTTTGTTTACGGGTCAGTGTATTACACTTCTACGGTATAATACAATATTACTCTAATATTCGAGGTAAAATTTGTACATTTTGCGGGTCTTCGGAACAATCTATTTTTGCTATAAAATTTGTAACAATAGATAACTCAGACCGCGATATTGCAGGGATCTCTCAGAATGTAATCCCGCATTAAATTATTTATCAGCGTATATTCTCTCTCTCTCAGGTTTTATGTATTATCTCTCTATATATGCTTCGCTGAAGCAGCAACACATGTTTCAGTATACTCGTAACTCGCACTAAAACTGAAATAAAGGAGTATAAAGTATAAAAAAGTGCATGCATGTGTTTCATTGAATGTTTCTAACTGCAAAGTGACATTAATGAGGTCTCGAATTTACAGCATTTTTTTTTTTTTTTTTTTTTTTGTAAAATTCATTTGTTTCTAGTGAACGAATTACACACTTGCAACGGCTTCCCTGCCTGTGTGTGTGTGTGTGTGTGTGTGTGTGTGTGTGTGATCCTACGAAAATGTTTTCCCCCCATTTCGTACAATTATCTCCTTTTGACACACTTTCCCTCTGATCAATCAAGGAATCCCTGCGGTCCTTCGTCCTCGGTTTAATTCCCCTCACTCCTCGTAAAGTCACTGCTGCTACTTTGCTTGTTTTCCTTCTCTTCAAGCTTCGCTTTCTCGTGTCCAGTTGAAACAATCGAAGCGTTTCCAACCTAAACCTGAATTACGGAATAGGTCATTTAATCTATCAATTCCAGCAATACTGCAAAATTTGCAAATCTGCAATAGTCAAAGCCAGGACCCTAAGATGCGATTTCTATGTATATCTTTTTGCATTTTCAATACATGAAACTGGAGGGTACAAATGTTCATCTTATTCCAAATGCAAACAATTGAAATGAGTTCAGTTCTGTGGTAAGTGTACAGTATATGAAGAAATCAAACTCGCTTGTAACATTTAATATTACAAAAGCAAAATATTTCAACGAAAAACGATAAAAGAAATGAAAAATTATGTTAATATTTGTGTGTAGGCCATCAAATATTTGATCTAGCTGGAAATGTTTAAATTATATATGAAGTCAGAAATTTGGATAAAAATCTGAAAATTCCCAAACTTCCAATAAAAAATCAGAAGATTTTAATTTTCTCCTTATAAAAGATACATAAAAGTAAGAAGAAATGTGTATATACTATTTGAGGCAAAGAGAGGGAGAAGACAATACCAGGTACGTGAAAGATTGTTTTAATCTATTACGGATAAGTTTATGTTAATGCGAGAGATAATACAAAGTATCAGAAAAAACTTTAAAATCTATATAGTTTCCGCAAATAACAGCAGATTAATTGATAGTATAAACACCTTTCCGGCAATATACGATAATTGCGAAGAAGCATCAGGAAAGTGACTACAGAAAAAATGAAAAATATTGACTATGAAAACCCTACAAAGAGAGTGGTAACCGGAACATGTATGAACAACCTTAAATTAGCTTGTAAAAATAAAAATTTAAAAAATAAAAATTTGTAAAAATAAAAACCAATTAACCGGACCTTTGATGTTAACCACGATTGGTATTAACTCTCCTTCCTCCAAAACGCAAAAAAAAAAAAAAAAAAAAAAAAATTGCATTTTTAAGGCTAACTATTTAATATTTTGTGATATTTAAGTTAAAAGTGTTAATAAATTTAGTGTTTTTAAGTTGGTGAGAGATAAATACTATATTTTTAGTGGAATACCTGTTCTCCACCAAGGAGACTCGCTCCTCCACCAAGCCAGACCTAGAGGCGGGGCCACCAGCTTGACCTTCGTGTTAAGAGACCAACGCACGGAACAGCAACGAGGTTAACGACGTTAAATATCGTGTTTTCTCGAAATTCCTTTACCATTGTGTGAACACTTTTGGAACAAACATTTTTTGCTCTTGATGGAATTTGAGGAAATCTTCGCTCTATTTTTAATTAAAGGTACACGGAACAAAATTCAGGAATAGTTACAAAAATATATAATAGTAAAATATAAGCGAATCTCCCTACGCCATGAAATGACCCGAAACAAATTTAATTTATTAAAAAAGTAATCATCTTTATACGAAATGTTTCTGAACAATAAATGATGAACGATTGTAATTTAAGAATTTTGCGTTAAATCAGCGAACACTGGGCACAATTTTTTTTTTTTTAACTTATCAGGAATTCAACGATAAGAATTCTTGGAATTTTATGCATGCTGCAAGTGTGAATGGGGTATTAGATCACACAGGACCATAAAGCTAAAACATTTTAAAATTTCGCTTTCTGTTTTGACATTGTACCATTATTTTAAACATTTTATCACATTTTGCCCTAAGATTAGCGAAATTAAATGACACTGGGTCTGATAGATAGGTTAGATAGGTGACCATCTTCCACGTTTAGATGATTTAGGTAAAAACTGTGGGTCCCCACCGTCACGTAACTTTTGCCATTACGAAGGAGGTTAAACAATACCCCCCCAAAAACACACACACACAAAATTTTGTCCATTTAGGAATCACGCATTCCTCCAAGGTAAATAAATTCTAACAGTTTCATCTTTATACGAAAATAAGTAAGAAAACGCTCCACCCTCTGAAAAAAATGTAATCTTTTTATGGCAATAATGTTATATTAAGTACATGAGTGCCGTTTGAAGCTTGTCAAGTGAATCTGTGCTTTAATTAAAGAAAAAGAAATCCAATATGTATACCGGAAGACGTAGTATGAAATCGGAACATCACTATCGACTCAGATGAAATGAGAAGCAAAACTCTCTCTCTCTCATATATATATATTATATATATATATATTATATATATATATATATATATATATATATATATATATATATATATATATATATATATATATAAACAAACCGTAATCGCGAAAAGACTGACAGAATTATGTGTTCAGTCAATTCCTATTATGAGACCTTGTTTAACAAATTGTTTTGGAGTGGATTTTCAGTAAAGGAGTTGGAAAAAATGAATGCGGTGAAACTGTACGAGTGAATGACGTGTCTAAAGGAAGAGACCAAAAGAGGTGTTTGTACTGTATTTTCGTATTAAAGGAATGAACAAAGCAAATATTGATGACAACAACTTCACTCGGCGATTAAATTTAATTATAGAATGAAAAGCGTAAAGCTTTTGTGCTCTTTATTGGTTTAATTTTAAAATGCGTCCCAATTTCTTCTTTTAGAAATAATGTTGAGCGATATTTTCCGAGTATAATCTTTCGTGTCTATCAAAACTGTCATAATAGATAAGCGCAAATGATGTTACTATACTGATGCATAAATATTTTGTCGATAATTAATATTTCGATATCATACGCAAAGATGGAATGGGGTAAAGACAATACAGTGTAAAACTAGGAGTTAGCGGGGCCGGAACCAGTATTGCGTGGTTTCAGAGTCAGAGCTCATACCGATCACGCCACCCAGAACCCCCAAAAGTTTCGTTCAATAATTCTTTAAAGGTAAGGGAGTTGAATGGAATATGGTGAAACAGCAGAATTATTAGCCTCGAGTGAACGACCCTTTTGGGATGTTTCTGGATGGAAGGGATCAGTAAGGGCACTGACTTTGAAACCACGCGACGCGGATTCGAGTCCCACTAGCTCCTAGTTCACCACTTTATATCATCATTTCACTTCCCATATTATTTAAATACGGTTAGTGTACTTAAATAGCATTCATAATGCACAAATGCAACAAGAGATACATAAATATTATAGATTATGAAAAGGAGTATGCGTGTCTTGAGTGTGAGTTGGAGAATGAAGGGAACAGTCTATCAAAAACATTTCTTCATTTCATAACAGAGACGTAAAAGTTGAATCTAAAACTTCAAAGAAAATTCGAATTCTTGGTGCAATATATATATATATATATATATATATATATATATAGTGGCCCAAAAGTCTGTTGCCCCGAAAAAAAAATAGTTTAGAATGCGTCGGGACAACAGACTTTTGGGCCACGCTGTATATATCTTATGCAATGTGTATTTCTATACAATGGCTTATGGCTCAGATTTATTAATGCGAGTACAAGATAAAATGTAGCAGAGAACGAACTCGACATTCACTCAACAGGAAATAGAAGATAGTACTCAGTTCCGGTGTACGAGAATTAGGATGCGCGAGATGCATTTGAATTCAGACAAAATTTAACATTTTATACTTTATGTAGTTACAGTCTACAGTAAACTCATTTACCTGCAAAAGAATGCCTTTAAATTAAAGTTTTATTTTAATAAAATTTATATATTTATATATATGTATTATATATACACACACACACGTGTGTGTGTTACACACAGACCGCGCATGGAACAAGGAACTCTTCTGGGAAAATTAAATCCACTGTAGTCCAAATCAGTAATGGTAAATGACAAATACTGTCGTGTCACCCTAGGATTTAAAGCTTCCCAGACCGCTACATATTGAGGTTCTGAATGTAGCTGTCTCGGAAGCCTTAAACCCTAGACCTGTTCCAAAGCTGGGTCCTATCTGCTTAGCAGATAGCTATATCAACGATACACGAGGCCCGATCCTTGAACATTATCTAGAGCGTGGAACTACAGTAACAAGTGCATCGTATTCTGACATGCTTCGGAATGAGTTGAAGCAAGCAATTCGCACAAAACGGAGGGAGATTGTCGGAAGGTGTTATTCTGTTACACGACAATGCGCACCCTCATACCGCTGCACAGACTAGAAAATGCCTTCAAGAACTTGAATTTGAAGTTCTCGACCATCCAGCCTACAAGCGAAAAACATTCTTTTGTGATGGCATTAGGAAGCTTGTAGAACGCTGGACTAAGTGTATTGAGAAACAGATTATGTTAAGTGATGTGTTTATAGTCTCCCTATCAGATGTGAAAATAAAATTGTGAAAATAAAAAGTGCGGATACTTATTGAATTACCTCGTATACACAGTGTATATATATATATATATATATATATATATATATAATATATATATATATATACACAGGGTGTTTGAAAACTTTCTGTACAAATTGTAATGGGGGTTAGGCAACACCAAGACAAACCCTTTTCGTCTATAAGTGTATGTCCGCTGACGTCACCATTCGGCGCGAGAGGGCGCCGCTGCAATTGGCTAAAAGGTGAAGTGGGCTAGACTCGCGCTTGCCGCGGGCATTCTTAAATCGGACGTGTTGAAACCACATTCGTCTACGAATAGCCACGGGAACATCTTCCAGCAGTTCCCGCAACGTTTCTTCAAGAAATATCCGATAAACCCGCCCGTCGAGTCGGGCAGGCAGCAGGTACGGCCCAATCAACTTGCCATGGACGATACCCGCCCAAACATTGACGGCGAACCGTTCTTGATGAGCATGCACCCGTGTAGCATGTGGATTTGCGTGCGCCCACACGTGAGAATTGTGCATGTTAAACACACCCTCACGTGTGAAACAGGCCTCATCTGAGAACAGCACATAAGCCGGAAAATTAGGCTGCACCGCTGTCTGCTGCAGAAACCAGCGTGCGAATTCCACACGAAGAGGGTAATCCCGAGGTTGTAATGCCTGGACTCTCTGACGATGAAACGGATGTAACTGCTGCTCGTGCAACACACTCCAGACCAGGTCGTGGTTCACACCGAGGATACGTGCAACACCTCGCGTGCTTGCGCTTGGATTGTCCTCAAATCGCCGTAGGATTTTCTTCTTCCATGTCAGGAGTGCGCACGTTTCTCTCCCGACCAGTGTCATGCATGTTTGCATGGAATGTTCCAGTTTCTCGCAGTCGCCGATGCAAATGCGCAAACGTTTGGTGGTTTCGCACACGTCTGTTTGGGAAGCGCTGTCGGTACAACCTCACAGCAACTCTTCCGTTTCCATTGGCAGCCCCATACACCATATGCATGTCAGCCATCTCAGCAGTCGTGAAGCGCTCCATGTTACGCGTACTACGTCCGATTTAAGAATGCCCGCGGCAAGCGCGAGTCTAGCCCACTTCACCTTTTAGCCAATTGCAGCGGCGCCCTCTCGCGCCGAATGGTGACGTCAGCAGACATACACTTATAGACGAAAAGGGTTTGTCTTGGTGTTGCCTATCCCCCATTACAATTTGTACAGAAAGTTTTCAAACACCCTGTATATTAGCAATATATCTGTTTTCCGATACCTGATGCGGATCTATTTATATTTCGTTGAGAGCATTATATATATATATATCGACACTCATTAACCTAACCCAACCCAACCCAACTCTCATGACTCTAGTTGATAGAATGTTACCAGTTCATGTTTAAATATTAGAGATTTGCGTTTTTTTTAGTTTTTTTTAGTAGTGATTCGGCAGAAGCATTAAAGGAGTGAAAAAGCTGAAAACCTATTACAAAAATACAATTCAATAACCCAGAGAGTCCTTGAGCTCTGCCTGAAGTGGCCTTTTCCCATTCACTTTGATTCCCATTTTATTCCTCGCCCAACAACGAGAAATCAACGAGCGAGAATCTCAAAGGAAAATTCTTAAATCAACCAATTCCTATTTCCACTATGGGATTCACCGCTTTGTTGGATATTTCTTACAAAATATCACTCGGATTTGCAATTCTGTCACAGCCCTCTTTTCACCCTTTCTGAAATTAGGAAACTTTCCTTAAATTTGGAATTCTCACTTGCTGATTGCGGATAGGAAGGGAGTGGGGAATAATCGTTTGAAATGACAAAGGGACACTGATTCCTACACTTATCTGTAAACAACTGATTTTATTATGTAAAACTGCCCTCCGTACCCGCAAAAAAAGACGATGAAATAGAGAAGCGCAGGAATTTCAAAGCTGTAAACGTCTATTGGGTATTTTAGAAAATAATGTACGTACACACGGCGCCTTGGTGTGTACACAGATGCGCCTCGGGGGTGGAGAGGTTTGCATCGCTGGCTAGGAATCCATCGGCCCCGGGATCGAGACCCGGTGACGGCAGGCGGCGCGCGGCAAAACCCAGCTGTTCATCCTTCCACACGATAAAAATTGGTTGGTAGATAAATGGATAAATGGGTACCCTGGTAGCCTAGTGGTTGAGATGCTGAGCTGCTGATCGGGAGGTCGTGAGATCAAGTCCGAGCGAGGACTTTGTAATTTCTGACCGCCTGTGGTGGGGCGTGGTTCGGATTCCACGTTAAACTGTAGGTCTAAAGCGGAGTGACAAGCTTGACCTTCATCAGAATGAACAATTCAGGCGGAAGCAAAACCAAGGTTAACCAACCCAAGGTTAACCAACCCAAGGTTAACCAACCCAAGGTTAACCAACCCAAGGTTAACTGTGACAGTTATTATCCGAGTTCAAAAGCGATGACTGGCTATAATAATAACCTGCATTATTTCTTAATACGAACTTTCAAATCAATCGTTTCCATCAAAGTGCATATATTGGTTTCTATGGTAACTGGAGGAAGTTTAAAAATTTGCAGCTTTAAAACTGCTACATCTCTCTTTCAGGTTTTTTTTTTTTTATTGTGGGTACAGAGGATAGTCTTACATAACAGCATCAAATGTATACAGATAAATGTAGAAATCAATATCCATTTTTTCGAACTTAATTAATAATTGGATCAGATAGAACTACATTAATTTTACGAACATATTAATTTTAACAATGTATGACTACCTTTATATTAGGCTTACAATAAGAAGTTCTTTGTTATAAGATAAAATTGTCATCAAGAACGTTTCAATCAACCTTTTGAAAATGAGAATAACTATACGACTTCGGGTTTAACATAAAAAGGCCTATGAGCAAAAGAAAAAGGATATGGGGTTGCAAATATTACCAAATTGACCTTGGGAAAATAGAGTAAAGACATTTTTAAAATAATGTACAAGATTTTTAAAACTTAAAAAATTACTAAAAAATTGTATTTAAAACGTGAGGCCGCTGCTGAATTTAACAGACTGCATCCAAACCGCGAGCCAATAACACAGAGTTGTGTTAGCAGACTTGTTGCAAAGTTTAAGGAAACAGGATCCATAGAAGATAAACCACGCAGTGGACCTTCAAGGAGGTCCACTGACGATGATACAGCGACTGCTATCCTGGAACGAAGAAGGAAATTTCCCAACATGGTTCCAGCAAGACGGCGCTCCTGCACATTACAGCACCCAAGTAAGGGAATACCTGTACCAACAATTCCCTGGTCATTGGATAGGACGTCGAGGGGCTGTGGAATGGCCAGCTAGAAGCCCGGATCTCACGCCACTAGATTTTTATCTCTGGGGCCACTTGAAAGCGCGCGCTGGTATACGCAGAGAAAATTAGGTGTGTTGAACATTTGCGGCAGCGCATTATTGGTGCATGTAACACATTACTCCTAACATCATTCACCGTGTGCTTGCTGACTGGGTATCACGTCTGAATTTGTGTACTGAAAACAATGGTGGATATATTGAGCACGTTTTGTAAATAAAAGCTTTTGTTTTGCCTTTTTTTATTATTTTGCCTATGATGCCGGACTTATGGGACACCCTGTATAATGTTATAATGTTTCAGACTAACAAAGACCCTAGGATCCACTCATGGCTGGTCTACCGAACTGTTTTCGTAATTGTGCATTGCGCATGTCCTCCGTGGTGGCGGATGGGACCTACAATTTTACGTGGGTTCCGAACTACAAAACATAAGAAATTTTTATAGTGGGCACACTAGGGGCCACTTCGGCCCATCGAGGTGGCTCCACTATGTAAAAACTGCCTGTACATTGGCAATGACTAATTTTTACAAAACTAAATAATTATATTATCAATTTAAAACTAATTAATTATAATCAATTTAAAACTAAAGATAGAATCTCTGGATCCAGAGGATCAAGTCATAATAGACTACCATCCACAAATATGTTACACTCTATATCTATTTATAACCGACATGCAAATATATCAGATCCAAAGAATCCAGTCAATTTCATTACGGTATCCATCAATACCAGTACCTTGCCATCCAAAAATAAGTCACGGTCCATATCACTTGCGGACCAAGTCACAATTTACAACTAGGGGCCACTTCGGCCCATCGAGGTGGCTCCACTATGTAAAAACTGCCTGTACATTGGCAACAACCAAAATATATATACAGGGCGTCCCAAAAAAATGTATACACACTTTAACAGCTGATAGCTCAATTGATGTTTCTTTCTTTCCAAGTTAAACCCATTAGAATTAATAATGGCAGTCAGACTAAGCTTTGAACAAAGGAAATTCATTCTAAAATGCTACTGGAAGTGTGAAAACGCAGTTGAAGTGCAGAGACAGTTTAGGAGGGAGTTTCAAACAGATCCACCAACGCGACTTACCATCACTCGAATTAGAGATAAGTTTGAAGCCGATGGAACTGTTCAGAATGTCCACAAGAAGCGTTCCGGAAGACCACGGACATCGACAAGCCCCACAAAGCAAGAAAGAGTACTGGAAACGTATCACCAAAGTCCAAGAAAATCTGTGCGGCAAGCGAGTCGTGAGGTAGGAATTTCAGAATCGTCTGTCCAACGCATTTTGAAGCGCTGTCAATGGAAAAGTTACATTCCAAGATTAGTCCATGCTATTAATGAAGATGATCCGGACCGAAGAGTGGAGTATTGCGAGTGGTACTTGGCACGATGTGGATGTGGATTGGACGAAGGGGTTTCGTAGAATACCCTCCGCGTTCACCAGACCTCACACCACTAGACTTTTTTTTATGGGGATACTTAAAAGACAAAGTCTACGCTATAAAACCTGCAACAGTCGCTGAATTGAGAGCAGCCATTGAACGAGAATGCACACAAATACCAAACGAAATGTTTCGTGATGTTTGCGATTCCATTGCTTCGCGTTATCAGCAGTGCCTGGACCAGAACGGACGTCAGTTTGAAAACAGGCGTTGACAAAACAATTAAATAATGTCTGTAGATTCTATTACATTTTGAAAATGAAATGTATTTTAATAAACACTGCCTTTATAATTATTTAAAGTGTGTATACATTTTTTTGGGACGCCCTGTAATATATATATATATACTGTATGTTTTATATATATTGAACAAAGATAACATAAGAAAATTACAAAACGACATTGAAACATTATTCCAGTGGGCAGAAGACAACAATATGAAGTTCAACGAAGAAAAATTCCAACTTCTAAGAGTAATAATGTCGTCGGATGCAGAATTCAGAGAGCACTATAAAATCAAAATCACAACGACTAGAAAAATAATGGGAATCATCTGGAGGAGCTTCCGCAGCAGAAAAGCAAACATCATGCTCAAATTATGGAAGAGTCTAGTCCAGCGGTCTTCAACCTGGGCGATTTGAGCTTTTAGGTGGGCGGCAAGAAAATTTATAAAATTCTTGTAAAATTCAACAAAATTTACAATATTGTATGCAAAAAATGATCGAATGTTTCGTCAGTTGTGTCATGACAATGATGAACAATTTGTTAGGTTATTATTACACACACAGGTCCGATGGCTCTCGAAGGGTGCATGTTTAACTCGTTTTGTTGAACTATATGAGAGCGTAGTGCAGTTTCTAGAAGACCAAAATGAAGTTGATCTTAGCCAAAAGTTAAAAATGGTAAAAAATGATGCTTGTTATTTGGCAGGAATATTTAAGAAATGCAATGATTGTAATTTGCAGCTTCAAGGAGCCAATATGACACTCACGAACTGCCAAAAAGTTCTCATTATTCATTGAAAAGCTGGATTTATTCAGTCACAATCTTTCAAAAAGGGAATTTCACCAGTTTCCAGAATTGTTATCTATTAAGGATGACATAACAATTGATACACAAAGGTTTATTGATCATCTCAATAAACTTGAAACGGATTTTGAAACTCGATTCAGTGATGTTTTAACCATGGAAGTATATGATTGGATGGTAAACCCGTTTACTGCAAATGTTACTGAAGCTGATGTAACATGTCAAGAGGAGCTATTAGAACTCAACATGATGAGGAAAGCAAGGAAATTTCAATAACGGTAGTTATATGCAGCTTTGGCGAAATAAAAAGATGTCAAATGTAGGCTATATCCCAATATGTGGAAAAAGATTTTTAAATTACTGATCGCTTTTCCTACTAATGTTTTATTATATAATATATATAATGTACCATACATAATTTTTAATATATGTTTGTTGGATTTTTAATTTTGGTGGACGGTTGGCTAATTTATCTCACATAAAAATAGTAAAAGTGGGCGGTAGGCATAAAAAGGTTGAAGGGCACTGGTCTAGTCCTACCAATAATTGAGTATTTGCTCAGTACTCAAGCCCACACAGAAAAAGACACATTGCGAACATTCAGAAGCTATACAAAGGATTTTTACGTCTAAGATAGAAGAAACGGAAGGTGAAGACTACCGGTCTCGACTACAATCCCTGAAACTCTACTTTCTCGAAAGAAGGCGCGAGCGGTACACAATAATATACATATGGAAAATACTTGAGGGCTCTGTCCCTAACCTTAGAAATGAAATAGAAACAAACTGGAATGAGAGAAGAGGCAGAGTTTGTACGGTACGGTCCCAGCTGCGGTGAGACAAGGGGCCATGAAAACGAGGATGGAAAATAGTCATTTGACTTTAGCCATCAATCTTGCCTGAGGGACTTTGTCAAAGGCTTTTTAAAAGTCGAGATACACTATATCTATTTCCCTACTTGCATCGTATAGTGTATGCATATTATGGAAAAACTCTAACAGGTTTGTCAGATAGGATCTATGTCGCCTAAATCCATGTTGAAAATAAAAAATTAGATTGTTAGATTCAAGGTGATACACAATACGTTTTGTAATGATGGATTCCAACAGTTTGCCGACAAATGATGTTAACTGATCGGGCGGTAATTAGAAGGATTTTCCCTATCACCCTTTTTAAAAATTGGTGTTACATTTGCTAACTTCCAGCAGTTGGTTGGAACTTTCCCTAACTCGAGAGAGAGAGAGAGAGAGAGAGAGAGAGAGAGAGATTTATGGAGGCTCGGCGCAAACACCGAAGATGAGGCCCCCTAAGTCCTCAAAATGCATTTTTCCTTTCTCCAGAGGTATATTTACTTAAGAAAAGAAATTAATTACCATTCCGACCAATTTCACTTGGTAGTTGCTGTGGGCAATAACTTAGAATTCTGCTACCCCTTAATTCAGTTGTTGGTGCTAGTTTTACCAAACTGCTTTTGGCATGAAATTGTTTCCACCTCGAGAGCTCTGATTTATTTGGTGTAATTCAGAGTATATTTCATATATATATATATATATATATATATGTTAAACACAGACCGTGCATGGAACAAGGAACTCTTCTGGGAAAATTAAATCCACTATAGTCCGAATAAGTAATGGTAAATGACAAATACCATAGTTTTTTTTCCTTTTTCATGATTTTAGCCCGACGTGGGCAACGGGTCTCTCGCAAAGAGATCCCATAAATATAGCTTCCCTCACCAGCTATCTGCAAAGCAGACAGGATCCAGCTTTGGGACGTGGATCTAGTGTTTAAAGCAAACCTAGATCCCTACACTCAGAACCTCTATATAAGTAAAAGACTCGTTGCATTCACGTCGTGTTGAATAAATCAAAGAAAAAGGGGGTAACTATTGTATTTTTAGCCAAAAAAATCCTGTCTGCTTTGCAGATAGCTGGTGAGGGAAGCTATATTTATGGGATCTCTTTGCGAGAGACCCGTTGCCCACGTCGGGCTAAAATCATGAAAAAGGAAAAAAACTATGGTATTTGTCATTTACCATTACTTATTCGGACTATAGTGGATTTAATTTTCCCAGAAGAGTTCCTTGTTCCATGCACGGTCTGTGTTTAACATATAATGTTCTCAGGGAACCATTCTGAGTTTGTGTATACTAAACGGACGTGTTTCGTGCCTTGAAAAGTGGACGCTCAATGTCCCGGTTGAGGTTTAAGTTTTGGTTTTTTTGGCTAAAAATACAATAGTTACCCCCTTTTTCTTTGATTTATTCAACACGACGTGAATGCAACGAGTCTTTTACTTATATAGAGGTTCTGAGTGTAGGGATCTAGGTTTGCTTTAAACCCTAGATCCACGTCCCAAAGCTGGATCCTGTCTGCTTTGCAGATAGCTGGTGAGGGAAGCTATATTTATGGGATCTCTTTGCGAGAGACCCGTTGCCCACGTCGGGCTAAAATCATGAAAAAGGAAAAAAACTATGGTATTTGTCATTTACCATTACTTATTCGGACTATAGTGGATTTAATTTTCCCAGAAGAGTTCCTTGTTCCATGCACGGTCTGTGTTTAACATATAATGTTCTCAGGGAACCATTCTGAGTTTGTGTATACTAAACGGACGTGTTTCGTGCCTTGAAAAGTGGATGCTCAATGTCCCGGTTGAGGTTTAAGTTTTGGTTTTTTTGGCTAAAAATACAATAGTTACCCCCTTTTTCTTTGATTTATTCAATCCGACGTGAATGCAACGAGTCTTTTACTTATATAGAGGTTCTGAGTGTAGGGATCTAGGTTTGCTTTAAACCCTAGATCCACGTCCCAAAGCTGGATCCTGTCTGCTTTGCAGATAGCTGGTGAGGGAAGCTATATTTATGGGATCTCTTTGCGAGAGACCCGTTGCCCACGTCGGGCTAAAATCATGAAAAAGGAAAAAAACTATGGTATTTGTCATTTACCATTACTTATTCGGACTATAGTGGATTTAATTTTCCCAGAAGAGTTCCTTGTTCCATGCACGGTCTGTGTTTAACATATAATGTTCTCAGGGAACCATTCTGAGTTTGTGTATATATATATATATAATATATATACATACATACAAAATACTATCGGATTAAAAGTATAAAAATGTTTTTCTTCCTTTGATTGGTCAGCCTTTGAAAGAACTGAAACAGTTCCTCACTGGACAATTCATAATCTTTTAGCCAGCATTCTCAATACACGTTAGAGAGAGATGTACAGGCTCCGCCCCCCGTAGGCGGAGATTCCTGTAAATGTAACAAACATTTTCACACTTCGATACTATTCTGTAAAGATATACAGTGTCAGTGGATGCACAAACTATACCAATCTTATCAGACCACTAAAAACAAACAAAAAAAATAAGAACAAGAGGTAAAAGACCAATTAAGTTTTTATTTCTTCTGATGGGGACGATATAATCCATCGAAAGCGCCGATGGGGACGATATAATCCATCGAAAGCGCCGACCATTTTTCCAAATTTGGGTTTTCACACACACACACACACACACACACACACACATATATACGTGTGTGTGTGTGTGTGTGTTTGTTTTAAAACCCAAATTTGGAAGTGGTCAGCGCTTTCGGGAGATTATGTCGTCCCCATCAGACAAAAAAAAAATATAATATATCTCTACATACCGGGTGTCCCAAAATAAATATACCAAAAAAAGTCAAATAACTTTTTTGGTAATCGAGATAATGAAATGGTTTTTACATGAATACAAGAAGGGTTAAACGTATAAATTTTAGTTGATTGTGATTGTCACTCTTTTCTTTTCAAAATAAACCTCATTTTCCAGAATAATGACAAGGCTACATTTCACATATCGGGCAATGTTAATCGGCACAATTAACCTAAAGTTAATGTATGGTGTGGCCTGTAAAGTTCTCGCATTTATGGACCCTATTTTTTTGATGAACGCACTGTCACCGACATTTCGTACCTTAACACGTTACGAGAGCTCTTTATTCCACAATCGCAGGAAAATCCTGGCCTGCTACAAAGAGCTTTCTTTCAACAGGATGGAGCATCCCCCCCCCCCTCCACTTTGCTCGCAATGCTAGTGTTTTTAAATGAAACATTCCCTGGACGATGGATTGGTCGGGGAGGACCTATGAAATGGCCGGCCCGTTCACCCGACCTTTGGATTTTTATCTATGGGGTTTTCTGAAAAGTAAAGTCTACACTAGCAAACCAAGAGATTGAAGAACTTAAGCATCGTATTGTTGATGCAGTGACATCCATCCCTAGAGTCGTGCTGGAAAAAGCTTTTCGAGAATTTGAACGCCGCATACGATTGATCATAATGAAGGATGGACGACATGTACAAGTTTATCAATAATTTGAAAAAAGCTAAACAATACCATAATGAATTAAAGTAAACTAAAACTTATACGTCTAATGCTTGTATTCATGTAAAAACTATTTCATTATCTCAATTACCAAACAAGTTATTTGACTTTCTTTTTGCTATATTAATTTTGGGACACCCGGTGTATATATATATATATATCTTTTCTTTCAAATGTAATGTTCCGTGCGATGATTCCTCATTTCACGAAGGTCAAGCTTGTCGCCCCTCCTCTCGAGTTGGCTTGGTGAAGTAGTGAGTTGGTTTCTTGTCCTCTCCACCTCACATAGCCAGGTACGCCTGGCTCATCGGGAATTGTTCTGAGCCAGCCGTCTAATCTTCTTTTGAGGATGTCCACCGCAACATCACTCGTGTTCCTTAGGTCTTTGGGCAGCTGATTAAACAGTTTTGATCCTCTCGCAACAAAACTATTTTCTTTCAAAGTTAAGGATGTTCCCTGTCTAGCCTTTAATTTGGGAACACGACACAGTCTTTCTTTTCTACTTTCTATTGTTGTTTGGGGAGTTACAGGGTTCAGAGTAAGATTAGGGACTAGTTTCTCCATTATTTTCCAAGTGTAAATAATGGTGTATCTCTCTCTTCTCCTTTCCAGTGAATATAGGTTTAATTCGTGTAACCTTTCCCAGTAATTTAGTTCTTTGCACCCATTGATCTTGGCTGTGAAGCTTCTCTGAATCCCTTCTAGCTGTTTAATGTCTTCTTTTTTATATTGGCATGTTAGGACCGAGCAGTATTCCAATTTGGGTATGATCAGTGTTTTCAGGAGAGGAATAATCATATTCCTATCCCTTCGTTTAAACGTTCTCAGTATCTGCCCCGTTATTCTCTTTGCTCTATTCACTGATATCTTATTTTGTGTTTCAAATTTCGCATCATCAGTCATTACAACCCCTAAATCTTTTGCTTTAGAATTTCTCTGAATTTCCTGTCCATTTGGGGTATAATATTCCATGGATTTTAGGTCCTCTCTTTTTCCGTACCTTAACAGCTGAAATTTCTCAGTATTAAACTTCATATTGTTATCTTTCGTCCACTTGTAGATTCTGTTTATATCGGTTTGTAGAGATCCTATATCTTCTGGGTTTCTTATTTTTCTACTGAGCTTTGTATCATTGGCAAAGGATGTTACTGTGCTGTCTCTGGTAACGTCCTCATCTATGTCAGTATGATTATGAAGAGTAGTGGAGCTAATACTGTTCCTTGTGGTACTGAGCTGAAGACCTCTGATTCTGATGAAGATACTCCTTGTACTGTAACGACTTACCGCCGCTCACTAAGGAAATTATATATCCATTTCACAGTAATCAGGGCCGTAACTAGCGTTTAGAAATTAGTGAGGTCCAGATTTTTTTCGAGCGCGGCGGACGAGCAAAATTCAGACCAAAATGACATCTACAAACACAACCCAAGCTATACACTAAACACAAAACCCTTGTCTATAATTAAATACTGTACAAAGGGACCTGTTAGCAAAAATACTTTTATTAAAGCTGCACGGAGAACGGTTCAGTCTTTTTTTTTTTTTAGGAAATAATTACCGAGGTCCGGACCTCGGTGACCTCATAGGTAGTTACGGCCATGATTTCACTCTTCCTGTTATTCCCATATATTTCAATTTATGTATTATGATTCCATGGTCACACTTGTCGAACGTTTTGGCAAAGTCTGTGTATATTACATCATAGTTTATTACTTTTCAGTGCATTAATAATGTTGTTGTAGTGTTCCATTAGTTGTGATAGGCATGATCTGCCTGACCAAAACCCATGTTGGCTATCATTTAATTTTTTCCGAGTTTCCAAAAAGTCATAGATTTTCTGTCTAGCTATTCTTTCAAATATTTTAGTGAGATGAGATGTAAGCATCTTATTGCTGCATTTTCAGTTGTTTCCAGGTTACACAAATTGCAGATTAACTGAGAATTTGGACCCATGGTCATGCTATTCATTACTTATCGTAAAAAGAAATACGCACACAAATTTTTTTCCTTTTCTTTCTCTTTCCTTTTGATGGTCACGAGGGTTTTCTGACCTTTGCGTTTTATGACCTTTTTCCTGCCTTGTTTCAAAATTCCTCTAATGCCAACTGTATTATGGTTTAAATATATATATGTTAAACTGGTGATAATTTATGTAAACTATATTGCACTTCCTTAATTTTAATGAATTTCACTTTATAATTTATATGCACGGATTCACTGATACTTTATACACTTTCGGGTGTAAACAGAATAAACCGCCGAGTAGTTTATTCCCTTCTTATTTCGGTGTTAATACAGAGAGAGACAACACGTCCATTCCCAACAAGGTACACTATATATATATATATAAATATATATGTGTGTGTGTGTGTGTGTGTTTTATAAGACCTAAATTTGGAAAAGTGGTCAGCACTTTCGGGAGACTATATTGTTCCCCTCGGGCAAAATAAAAATATATATATATACAGGGTGTCTCAAAAGTCGCACACCATAGGCTTTATGCAGACCATTATTACCATTCGAAATGGTTTATAAGTGATGTGTAATTACAATATACTCGTATGTCCGATAATGTTCGAATAATAAATTTAATAGTATGTACAATTAATCAAAAAGCCATCTTAAATTAATAAAATTGAATGAAGCTATATTATAGCCAAGGGTGTCTCGGAAGTCGCGCACCATTGGCTTATATAGCTTCATTCAATTTAAATAATTTAAGATAGCTTTTTGATTAATTGTACATACTATTAATTTTATTATTTGAACATTATTGAACATATATTGTAATTAAACCACTTATAAACCATTTCGACTCGTAAACCTCTAAGTCTGAATAAAGCCTATGGTGCGCGACTTTTGAGACACCCTGTATATATATATATAATATATATATATATAATATAATTATATATATATATATATATATATATATATATATAATGAATTTCACAATTAAACACGTGAAATGAATGAATGATGCAAACTCGCAAGGAAAAAGAAAATGATACCAAGGCATTTCGTGTATTCAGAAGTACACCTCGTCAGGGAATGACGAGGTGTACTTCTGAATACACGAAGACTTGAAATCATTTTTTTTCTTGTGGGTTTCCATCATATATATATATATATATATATATATATATATGTGTGTGTGTGTGTGTGTGCTGTGTGTGTGTGTCGTAGCTGATGTGGAGATGAATGGAATCCTCTTTTCACGAGTGTGAATGGTATGATAAAAGATTGGAAGTAAAACTGAGGTAGTAAAAGGGTAAAAAAATCTTTTACTTTTGGAAAAGAAAAAGTGATTTCGTTCTTTGATTTCGAGGTAAAAGATTGGTCGTGATGAAAACTTTAAAAATCTTTGCCGAATGGTTAATGCGCAGTTTCTTGTAATTGCGAGCGCGCGCGCGAGCGCACACACACGAGTGATGTACACTTTTAAAAATATCTACTCGCGTAAAGCTTTCCGTAAGTCAAATATTTCTTGTCCTCTAAAATTGAGTTCTTTGTAATAGGATTAGGTCTTCATTACCGTCTGAGCCTTATACAGATGGGAAACATTAAAAGATCATGGCACTGATTATTTTGTTGATACGCATGGCCCCATATGTACAGTACTTTTATGCGCGTACACCACTGCACCCCCATTGTTCTTCTTTTATAGCACCCCCATTGTTCTTCTTTTATAGCACCCCCATTGTTCTTCTTTTATAGCACCCCCATTGTTCTTCTTTTATAGCACCCCCATTGTTCTTCTTTTATAGCACCCCCATTGTTCTTCTTTTATAGCACCCCCATTGTTCTTCTTTTATAGCACCCCCATTGTTCCTCTTTTATAGCACCCCCATTGTTCCTCTTTTATAGCACCCCCATTGTTCCTCTTTTATAGCACCCCCATTGTTCCTCTTTTATAGCACCCCCATTGTTCCTCTTTTATAGCACCCCCATTGTTCCTCTTTTATAGCACCCCCATTGTTCTCTTTTATAGCACCCCCATTGTTCTTCTTTTATAGCACCCCCATTGTTCTTCTTTTATAGCACCCCCATTGTTCTTCTTTTATAGCACCCCCATTGTTCTTCTTTTATAGCACCCCCATTGTTCTTCTTTTATAGCACCCCCATTGTTCTTCTTTTATAGCACCCCCATTGTTCTTCTTTTAGCACCCCCATTGTTCTTCTTTTATAGCACCCCCATTGTTCTTTTGTTCTTCTTTTATAGCACCCCCATTGTTCTTCTTTTATAACACCCCCATTGTTCTTCTTTTATAGCACTCCCATTGTTCTTTTCTTCTTCTTTTATAACACCCCCAATGTTCTTCTTTTATAGCACCCCCATTGTTCTTCTTTTATAGCACCCCCATTGTTCTTTTGTTCTTTTATAGCACCCCCATTGTTCTTTTTTTTGTTCTTTTATAGCACCCCCATTGTTCTTTTATAGCACCCCCATTGTTCTTTTGTTCTTCTTTTATAACACCCCCATTGTTCTTCTTTTATAGCACTCCCATTGTTCTTTTCTTCTTTTATAACACCCCCATTGTTCTTTTATAGCACTCCCATTGTTCTTTTCTTCTTTTATAACACCCCCATTGTTCTTCTTTTATAGCACTCCCATTGTTCTTTTCTTCTTCTTTTATAGGTTAATTGAATGCCCGGTTAAGTCAACTGTACGCCCTCGACGAGTGGTTAGCTTAAGTCGTGATATTTTCTTTAGTTTTAACGAAAATATCACGACTTAACCTAACCAATTGTCAAGGGCGTAAGAAATTGGGGGCGCTATAAGTGAAAAGATCCGAAATATGTAACAATGCTGAAAATACACCCAAATTCCCGACAAGAGAGTTTGCCGACAATTTAACATGCAACGACGACATTTTGAGTTGATTAAAACACGAATAAATATACCAATAACTGCAAACATAAGCAAATACGAAGTGGTTACTTACTCTGTTCCTGTCGAGGGCTATGGCGACGATGCTAATCGAGGAAACAAACACAGGCAGTCCCTGCAGCATACCCCACATTTTACACGTGAAGGGGAAGTCTCCAAAAGGCCATCTGATCGTAAACACTTCGACGAGGGTGAAGGGAATAGTGACGCAGCAAAGAAGAAGATCAGACACTGCGAGATTCACGATGAAGATGTTCCTGGCAGTTCGCAATGATTGACTCTTGAAAAAGGTGCTGACGACGAGATAGTTCCCAAAGAATCCGATGGAAAATAGGATCAGATACACGGATATGAGGGCGGCCATCGACTGGGGTTTCAACCGGAGGTTATGCTTAAATCGAAAGAATATAGTGAGGTCAAGATCAGGAGGACCGGGTGTCACATTGAAATATAAACTCAAATTCAAATTTTGTCCCGATTCTGTCAAATATAAACTATTTTGGGAAGCGACGTTTAAAGTCACATTCGGTTCAAGAGCCAGATCTAAATACGATCCAAGTCTCCCGTTTACCAAATGAGGATTATAATTTAATGTTATGTTATTCTCTGTAACGTTAATAACTGTGTAGATTGAGTTCATATCTAGTGACTCAAATTCGTACATGATTGATTTTATGAATCAGTCAAATTCAAATTCAAATTTCAAATGACGATGCATATAAACCGATAGTTATCATTAGGCTAAAAATGTCACTGATGCGAAATAAGTGACCGCAAATGATACAACATAATATTTACGTAACTGATTCTTGCCATATATTTTATTATTGGTAACAACAGTTTACTCACTTTTTAATTTCCCATATATGGTAACTTCATAACTTACATAAAAAAATTTAGCTTAAACTTATCATGATTACTTTAAAATTACCATTATTGTACGTAATTAAAACGAGCTAATTTTTTTATTCATACATAACTGAAATTTAAGTAGCTTGTTTATGTTACGTATCAACAAACCTATGATTATACACAAACATTATAAATCTTTACACACTGAATGTGTCAGTAATTACATATTTCAATTACATTTCAGAATGTAGAAATGTATACCAACATAATTCTTAAGTACATAGGCATAATCCTGTCTTTCATAGAATTTATATAAGAGACACACTGTATCCTTCCATGAACTGTTCCTAACGGCAGCACGAACAAAAATATTCTCAATTCTCCGACACTGGCATTATATATACGCGTTCAAGAAACTGGAAGACTCGAAAGGCTTTATAGAAAAGAAGTATCTGGCAACTATAATGCATGAGAAGCGTGTCTATATTCCTAAAAAGAACTCCAGAAGATGTGAGTATATGAAAGAAAATAATTCAGTCAGCTCGAATATCATTAGATATAGAGTTATCACATTTTTAAAATTCAGTTGGAATAACCTTATGGAAGAGCAAATTCAATTTTAAAATTCTGCGAATGTATACTATAACAATAAAGCGGAGTTAAAGATGAGAGAAAATATATCTGAGAAGGTCTTTGTCAAAATAAATTGTTTGATGGGGTTGTTTAACCTCCTTATCAACGTCGAAGGTCCTATGATAGAGAGGGCCTACAGTTTTACGTGAGATGAACCACGGGTCGCTACATCATCTGAACATAGAAGACAGTTTCCAACAACTGAACGGGGTTATGTCGTAGCCAATGTCGTAACACCGCTTCCCGTTGATCAGCGAAGTTGAGCGACAATGGGTCTGGGTAGTTGTTGGAAGGGAGACCGTCCGCTGCGTCCAGACTATGTAGCGACCCGTGGTTCGGATCCTACGTAAAGCTGTAGGTCCCCTCAGTCAACCTTAGATGTTGCGAAGGAGGTTAAACAAAACCAACACCTGAACAGACCTAATGTCGCTTAACATTTTTGGTCAAACAGGAAGCTGTGTTGTGACGTGGCCCTACATAGCTCAGATTAAAAAAATAACTTATGGTTTCTACATAACGTCGAATGAAACTGAATCCATTTTCAAAGTTTTTAATTCTCAACTCGAAATAAATTATAGGACGGACGATTAAAATCTAAATTATGCGTAAGAAGGTGCATAGTGAAATAGTTATAAGACTGGAACAAGGTCTGATTAGGTGAAGTGTATGAGTATAATACTTTCAGTATATACGCATCATGTCTCGTAAAGACGCATTATTTGGGAGAAGTTTTGAAAACAAGTTTACGATAAATTATCATTCTTCGATAAGTATACTTGCCAACATTTTGAAAAGCAAAAGCGGTAGGATTTGTAATCAATGCCAGGGGAATCCGGGAGCATTTCCTCCCCCTCGAATTTTTTTTTAAAATCTAGCCTTAAATGATGCACTCAAGTGCATTCTGAACATAAAATGTTTGATATTATTTGCATGTTGTTCGTGTTGATAATGTGAAATCGGTAGCCGGTAGGGTTGGCAAGTATGGATAAATATAAAGGGTGATCCAGAGAAATGGGACCCAAAAGAAACCCCTGTAACTCTTAAAGTATAAGTCCTTTTATAAAATCATACGCATCATTCGAAAGAGGATAGTTACAAGTTTGTACAGGATTGTATAGGTTTTGACAATACAAGACAAGATAAGATACAAAACAAAATAAAAGTGTTAGTTAAAACTAACCCTTCAAGATGACTGCATGGACTGTGGAACAGCTGCGTTTCATAACTGAGCAATATTATGAGCATGGAAGAAGTGTAGTTTCAGCTCTTAGAAGGTGATTTTGACATCTTAAAATTTGTCTTGAAAGATCTTTGAGCTGAAACTACACTTCTTCCATGCTCATAATATTGCTCAGTTATGAAACGCAGCTGTTCCACAGTCCATGCAGTCATCTTGAAGGGTTAGTTTTAACTAACACTTTTATTTTGTTTTGTATCTTATCTTGTCTTGTATTGTCAAAACCTATACAATCCTGTACAAACTTGCAGCTATCCTCTTTCGAATGATACGTATGATTTTATAAAAGGACTTATACTTTAAGAGTTACAGGGGTTTCTTTTGGGTCCCATTTCTCTGGATCACCCTTTATATAGAATTTTGTTGGGATCACCTGAAGATCAGGGTCCCCAGCCTTCTCTAGTTAGTCTTATAAGGCTAACTAACGAAAATATCACGACCTAACCTACCCAGTCGTTAGGTCAATTGTACGCCCTTGACGATTGGTTAGGATAGGTCGTCATATTTTCGTTAGTTAGCCTTATAAAGCTAACTAAAAAAGGCTAGGGCACTGATCTTCAGGTGATCCTTTTGTTGATTTTTGTATTAAAGCCTAGTTAGGCTAATCAGCTATAAGTATAAGTGAATATATTAAACTTAGCTTGTTTCGTAACGATCAACTAATTACGTTATTGTCTAGACCAGGGGTTCTCAACTAGTGGGTAATTGGAGCGGGTAATTAACCGCAAAGGGGGACAATTTGGGATATCTAGTGGGGGGTAATGGAAACCATACATATTTTATTTAAGATTGGCGTTTAAAGACAATTGTATGATTACAAACTACTTCTTTAACTTTTGGTTAATTTACGCGTCATTAGGAGTAACGGGGTGAGCGCATTCAATGCTTCAGGTGGATAATGGAAGTGGGTTGAGGACCCCTGATCTACAAGACTATTAATTATAGTAACCAAACTAATCAAGTCAGTACATCGTGAAAGGGGAAAGTTTCAATGTGCATATTTGTAAGTCAATTTAAATTTACAGATTATAAGTTCAGTTAAACTGATTTTCTAAAGAAGATTCGCTTAAGATTTGTACAAAGTAGACTGAAAGAAGAAAATCTAGATTCGCCTCATTTTTTCAAAAGGATTTCATTCAAACTGAATGTCACTTACTCCAAATAGGATATAAACAGACTTAATTTTTTATTAATTAACTTTCTATAAAATATCTCAATATTAATTCAGATCTATTATCATATTTCAGAGGCTGGATTTAATGCAATTTTTACGCGACCTTCCATTTCCATTCACCTGAATTAATTTTGTGCCATTTCATCAAATGCTTTATTAGGTACCACGTATCATTCCATCATATTTCAATTGATCCACGCGTGTGTGTGTATATATATATATATATACAGGGTTTCCACAAATATTTTCCGTGATTTTAACATCTATATTTCTTGATGTGGAAGAAATAAAATGATGGGGTACATTTTAAAATAAAACACAATACCACAGGTTTTATGCAAGTTTATTAATAAATCTGTACATGTACGTACTCAGTTGGTAGCTTTCCAAACATTTAATCGACTCCTGATTTCAGCCACACCCGGATCAACATCAAGAATGAAACTGCGCTGATGGCCACATAATTATCTTCTATTTCAGCGATTCCAAACTCGCAACTCGATTTTTACCTTTTTGGGATAAGTGAAAGACCTTGTTTATTCCGAAAAAGTCGACAATTTGGAACAGTTTAAACAGATTACAGCAGCATCAGTTCAGTATCAAGGGAGCTGTTGAGCGGGGTGTTGGTTAAAATCGATTATCGATTAAATGTTTGCAGAGCTACCAACCAGAGCAATGTTAAGGTTTATTAATAAACTTCGATAAAATTTAGGGTATTGCGCTTTATTTTGAAACATATCGCATCATCTTATCTCTTTCTACATCATAAAATATAACTTGTTTGTCACTGAGACATTTGCGCAAACCTTATAGACATAGGGTTCACCAAAGTAAATAGACAACACAATGATTGCGCTCAATAACAAATGGCAAAGCTCATCAAAGGAATGTCAGAATGTGTGTCCGCTTTACATAATGCAAAGGGAAAGCAACATAATTCAAAATATAATGATTCAATAAATTTGCTATTATTTATTCTTTTATTATCAAATCAAAAACTATGGGGGGTGGAGGGGAGGTATCTATTTACTTTTGGCAACCCTATATATATATATATATGTACAGGGTGGGCCGTAAGTTTCCATACATAGGAAAAATTAAACGTTTGTTTTTATGTTTCAGATACCCTAAGAATATGCGTTTGACGTAAGATCTTGTTTACTGATGAATCAAATTTTTACGTCAATGGAGAGGTTAATCGGCAAAACATACGTTATTGGAGTAATGCTAACCCTAACTGGCTGAGTCCGACGAAGATGCAAGGTGCCGGTAAAGTGATGGTGTGGGCCGGGATATGGGGTGACAGAATTATTGGACCAATTTTTGTCAGTGGAAATCTTAATGCCGAAAGGTATCTTAACATGTTGCAAGAAGAGATTTTCCCATCCCTGCTAAACGAGGAAGGTAACTTCCCAGTTTACTTCCAGCAAGATGGAGCTCCACCTCATTATGGTCTTCACGTGCGTCGGTATTTGGATCAGCAGTAGTTTCCGGATGCTTGGATTGGTCGGCGTGGTCCTGTGGAGTGGCCTCCCAGATCCCCAGATCTCACCCCCCTTGATTTCTATCTTTGGGGGCACTTGAAGGCCATG
The DNA here is from genome assembly GCA_023014485.1 of Bathynomus jamesi. Taxonomy (NCBI): domain Eukaryota; kingdom Metazoa; phylum Arthropoda; class Malacostraca; order Isopoda; family Cirolanidae; genus Bathynomus; species Bathynomus jamesi. The sequence continues at coordinate 128,693 of JAJOZX010002223.1, forward strand.
GTGTATCAGGAAAAGATACGAGACATAAATCATCTAAAGGAACGTATCACCAACGCCATTACAAGCATAACGTCAACTGTGCTAATGCGTGTTCATCAACAGTGGGGAACACGTATTGAAATGTGTTTTCAAACAATGGCAACCATGTAGAGCATATTATATAAATAAAAATGGTTGTCCATAAAAAAATGTTTATTTTTCCTATGTATGGAAACTTACGGCCCACCCTGTATATATATATATATATATATATATATATATATATATATATATATATATATATATATCAATGAAATTAAAAATATTCTCATTCAAGGTAAAAGAAGGAGAAATGACCTTCATTGTTTGACTACGCAATTCCCAAAGGTCAGACTATAAAATATTACAATAAATATAGATATATTCTACGCGTCTTAAAACGCATCTAAAAGAAAGAATGAAGATAAGGTCAAAACTAAATTAATTACAATGTGGGATAAACCTTCACCTTGACTTAATGTAATTTTGCCTTCTGTATAATATACTATCATTTGTATTGATTAAGCGATGTTAATTTAATTTTTCTCCGTCAATGACAATTGCTTGGCATTGAAATTGATATGAAGGTGAAGTTATATATAATACTGTGTATATCTTGTGTAGTTCCGTGTGTCGGTCTTTTTTCACACGAAGGTCAAGCTGGTGAGCCCCACCATATATATATATATGTGTGTGTGTGTGTGTGTGGTTTGTTCAAAAAAATTACCGGAAATAAGTTCAGTGACGAAAATATTTACGGAAAAATATTGGAACTTTCAAAATTCAGCAAAAATTCATCATAGAACGCAATATAAATACAAAGGACACCAAACAGCAACAGACCGGTTGGTCCCTACGAAGCTGTGTCTGTTTACGAAGGAAGGTTAAAAGATACAAGAAAATTTAATCTAACCACTAAAAAATAACTGGCCACTTGAAACACGAAAACGAGACTTTCTAACCAAGGTTAGAAGATCATTTTTCCAAGCAGTTAGGAATTGTTGATGATATTTTTTAATGTTTTAGTATTTTTTGGATATAGATTTTGTTTCTTCGGTGAACATTTTTCTACGACTGTACGTACAGAACTTGTGTTTGAATTTGCCTCGTACAGTTGGTGTTCGTGTTACCTCACCCATTTTTTACTTGCGGTCACGTTATCATACAATCAGACTATGGTTAGAATGAAAGGCGAATAGTTCAATCTCTTGACTTCGCAAATGAGATAGTTCGTAACATCATGGCAAATAAAAGAAGTTAATTATCGCCCAGAAGGCCATCACTAGTTACAGATCGAAAACAAAGACTTTCTTCACCAGGCGAAGTCCAATCCATGCACAAGTTTTGTAGATAGTGAAAATAGTGTCATTTTCTCAGTAGGAAAATCTCAACGTTATTTGTATGAACTAAACTTCTATGGACGTGTGGCTCCACGAGAATCCCCGCTGGCAGCCGTCAAACATAGTGAAGATGAATGAACATGGTCGAAGGAGATGGTACGCGTATCTGTGGTATTTTTGAGGAGTGCTTTGAGAGGTATGCTCTCCCCTCGGACGAGTCTCAGTTTAACCAAGTCAGGTCGAATGGATACACAAGGGTATGGAGAATGGCTAAGCCAGCATTTCAGCTACCCTGTTTTCACCCCATAGTTCAATATGTTGGATTTAGTGTAGGGGTATGGGCAACGATTTCGGATGCGAAAAAAGTTGACTTGATATTCGTTGAAGAACGTTATGATTCTGCTAAATACACAGTCATTCTTCACATTCATCTTCCATCGTTCCAACAGGGTGTTTACAGTGACATATGTAAAATACACATCTGCAACACGCAGGATTTGTGCCACACATCACTCCTCTGAAACCAACATTCAAGGGAAGAGAAAAAAAGGAGTTTTGACACAAACTTTATCAAACACATTTCGAAGTGTTTTCACTGTTAGCTTCAAAATATAATACCTCCTTCCACACCTGTGAAAACTTTACCTGAACGTTAACAAAATCTTAATTGCGTCATTATACAAAACTTCATTGCCTCTCTGACAAAATATGTCGTTCCTTCTTGAAGCCAGTGGAAACCACATTTCATATCATATGGAACTGTTTCTCCAACTTTATCTGACTTTTAAGGATTTGTTACAACTCATAATAATAATGATATATAAAATATGGGATGAGTTTCACAATTAAACGCGTGAAATAAATGATGCACACCCACAAGGACAAATGAAAAGTGATTCCAAGGCCTTTCGTGTATTCAACAGTAGACTAGGGTTTGAGAAGTAGCCAATGTAACGAGTAGACTTTCATTTTAGTTAAAGACTATCGAATAACATCAAATTTATATAAAAAATGTCGAGGCTCCCTATTTTTTTATGAATGTATATGTACTAAGTAAATATAAATACTAGTCTCACTCTAGACAGCACTACCATAATCCATTAGTTATTCGATAGTCATACTAGAAAAATTCTACTAGATTTCTATAAAGTAGTCTGTCGTAGGAAAATGTTTGCAGGGTAAGCCTAAAGCCTCGCATCGGCCTAAAATATTGGCAGGCAAGAAATGGTACTAAACTTTTTGCTTTTAAAAAGCTAAATTTGCCTTATCAAACACAGATCACAAAGTAAATCCATGTTTGCGTGTCTGGTGAATAATTGGTGCTACTGTAGTATGCGGTCTACCTACGATTCGGCGGTCTACCTTTTAATTATAGCTTCTTATCTTGTTTACTAATTGTTTGTTTACATCCCATTGTCAATCGCCCTTGACGATTGGTTAGGTTTAGTCATGATATTTCCGTTAGTTTTAACGAAAATATCATGACTAAACCTAACCAATCGTCGGTAGACCGCATACTACAGTAGCACCGAATAATTTTTATACATATTTATATGTTAGCCTATGTAATACCCATAGGGCCTAGTCTAAAATTAACATTGAATCCTTTATTTGTAAACAAAAGTAATCCCAAATCAGCTGATTTGCAGTCTATTCGGTCAAGGATTTTGATACCCAATCAAAGCAATCAAAGCCAATCATGATCGTGACGAATAGTTGACGGCTTTAATTTGTAAAATTAGATACAGTAATAAAAAGAAATTGTAAATATACAGTATAGTGATGTTAAAGAAATACACCGACAATTTAACGGGATCTTGCACAAACTTTTACAAACTAGATACAATTAGTTTATAATATACAGGGTGCTTCAAAAAATGTTACCACTTACTATAGGGGTGTATTTATTATTATTAAAAATTATGGTACTTGTAGGTTATCCCCCCCCCCCCCCCCCCCCACCAATTTTGACAGAAATTTTCGTTAAAACTGAAAATATCACGACTTAACTTAACCAATTATCAAGGGCGTACAGTTGATCTATTAGTAAATAGTAAATACTATTCCAGAAACAAACAATGTTATAATTAATAATATATCAACTGTACACCCTTGATAATTGGTTAGGTTAAGTCGTGATATTTTCATTAGTTTTAACGAAAATATTCTGTCAAAATTTGCGGGCTGACATTTCGTTGACAAGATAAGTTAAGTTTGTGCCGAAACTTAACGTAACGTGTATATCGATGAGAGTCGCTGAAATTACACAGCGACGAAATAGGTATGGGTTTGATATTGGTGTCGCGTTCAATGACCATGTAGCGATGCAGCGTGCTTCTCCTGCTTTATGTTACTGTTACTTTAAATTAAACCTATTAAACGGAAGTAGGTCTATTTTCCCATTTGAACAAAGTTTCTTTTTATCGCATTAAACGACAATCGTTGGGAGTTTATCTCGCTGGGACAGTGTAAACAGAGGGTTCACAAAAGTAAATAGACACCACGATAATTGTCCTCAAGAACAAATGGCAAAGTTCATCAATGGAGTACCAGAACGTGAGTCAGCTTTACATAATACAAAGGATAAATAATTTGATTTAATAAAATTATTATTATTTATTGAATTTTATTAACAAATCAAAAACTATAGAAAAACCGAAGCTCTCTATTTACTTTTGTCAACTCTCTCTCTCTCTCTCTCTCTCATATATATATATATTATATATATATATATATATATACAGGGTGGCGCAAAAGTCAGGAACCATAGGAACATTTTATTAAATTATAATAAATGTTCGAATTGGTGGCCTTCCACTTGGAGACACTTTCTGACGCGCTGAATGCATGATGTTTGAACATTCCTTAACACATTGGTACTGATTTTGGCACACTCAGATGTGAATTTATCCTTTAGAGAATGTATGGTTCTGGGTCGATCAGCATAGCCTACCGACTTGAGATGGACCCGCAAGAAAAAGTTAAGAAGCGTGAGGTCTGGAGACCTAGGTGGCCATTCGACTGGCCCTCGCCCTCCGATCCACTTGCTTGGGAATGTTTCATCTAAAGAGCTTCGGACGACGGTTGCAAAATGTGGTGGTGCACCATCCTGCTGAAACCACATCTCCGCCCGTTCTGCAAATGGGCATTAGAAAAGTTTGCAGCATATGCAGATATGTTTCACCTGTTACATTGCCGTTGAAAAAGTATGGACCAATTAACTGATCCAGCCAGAGCGCAGCCCACACCATAATTCGTGGCTCGAATTGCATATGTCCTTTCTCCATCCAGTGGGGATTCTCAATGGCCCAATAGCGTGCATTATGCCTATTGACACGACCGCCGAGGTGAAATATCGCTTCGCCGCTGAACATGATCCTTCCTTGAAGCTGTCAATGTTGTAGAAACCACTGGCAGAACTCTACACGATTTGTTGTAAGAATTTGTTGAATGAATCTTCTAGAGACACCCATTTCCTGGGGTAACTTTCTTAAGGACTTACGTGGGCTGTTTTCGAGGTGATTAAGTACCGTTAGTGATGTTGCTGCATCGGCTGAACTTTTTGGGCAGTCACTACGCGGCTGATCATGAATACTTCCCGTTTCTTTGAAGCGAGTGAACGGTTTTTCAACTGATGCCTGAACAACTGGCGGCGTCTCAGGTGTTTGTCAATAAAAGCACTAGCAACTGATCAGTGTGTGTTACTACACCTTGCACACATTAAAACTATCTCCACCCATTCATCTATTATCAATTTCTGTGCCATAGGTTCAACAACAAATCTGAAAAGAACAAAACACATATTAAAACACAAATCATTAAAATGTGCCTATGGTTCCTGACTTTTGCGCCACCCTATATATATATATATATATATATATATATATATATATATATATATATATATATATATATATATATATATATATATATATATGGGATAAATTTCACAATAAAACACGTGAAATGAATAAATGCTGCAAACCCACAAGGAAAAAGAAAAACGATTCCAAGGCCTTTCGTGTATTCAGAGCTACACCCTGACGAGGTGTAGTTCTGAATACAGGAAAGGCCTTGGAATCGTTTTTCTTTTTCCTTGTGGATTTGCAGCATATATATATATATATATATATATAATATATATATATATATAATGACATTAGCAATAAAAAAAACATATATACTGCAGTATATATGCAGTATATATGTTTTTTTATCGCTAATGTCATTATCTATATATATATATATATATATAAAATGAAATTAGCAATAAAAAAACATATATATACTGCAGCACTTAAGATTATTATTTTCACTAGTAGTCCAGGCAATCTAGAGCAAAAATAGCTTCAACCTGGGCAAAATTGCTTCAAAAGCTTTCTAAACTGTTTCCAGCTCAGGAACCATTGCAGAATAACATATCCAAAATCCGACAAAATTGGACCCCGGGAACACCCCCAAAAATGAAATTCAAAATGGCGGACTGGCAGTTTCCTACGAAATACAATAAATTTTAATTTCACTTTGTAGAGAGAGTTATGACGTTTTTCTTGATCAGTAAAATGTTTTAAAACACATTTTCGTTTCTAAATTAACCTATATGACACTAAAAATTGTATTAGGCGGCTAGTATTAAACTATGACGTCACGTAATGTAAATAAAATATACTGTATGGAGTGTATGTGAGAATGGACATTGCTACATCTTTATAAACTTATATTATATACAACTCTTTAATTCCTACTACCCACTATCAAATCTGCGTATTTGTGCTTGTCATTTTCTTTAAAACTGTTATTATGTACTCCTTTTAAATACTGCAACACAGTTTATTAATTTGTGTTTTCTGTTTCAGACTGACTCGGTGTACGGCTGACTCGGTGTGCGTCCGCCTTCAAGAATGCAGACCCCTGAAGAATTGTGCGTGATTTGTAAGGAGAAATTGGACAGCGGACAGGAAGTGGTTCACATCTCGCAAAAAGGAGCAGATGGTATAAATGCATCCAGCCGCAGCCGTGGAAGCGATGTTGTTGCAACAGCTGGAATAAGTGTTCACGTTGTATGTAGGAAAAGGTTTACGGATAAAAAGACCATTGAAATAAAGAAGCGACAGACCGCAGCCGAGGCAATACCAAGGAAAAGTGCTCGTTTTCATGAATACGCATTTTCCAGTGCTACTCACTGTTTGTTTTGTGATACCTTTGTGGACTTTTTTTCCAAACACAAACCAAAATCAGAGCATGTCAAAATAAGAACTACAGAGTTTTCCGAAACCATAAAAAGGTGCTGTGAAAGCCGCTGCGATGAATGGTCGTTTAATGTAAAAGGCCGTCTGGAGTATTATCTTCGTGATCTTCCTGCTGCAGATTGTGTCTACCATCACACCTGCAGCGTAAATTTTCGAAGTGGAAAAAACATTCCTCGCGCATACTCCTCCGACGATCATGATTCGAAGAAAGGGAGACCAACTAATGAAGAGCAACACCAAGCATTCCTTCAGACCTGTGCTTACCTGGAAGAGAATGATGATGAACAACTGTTGATTGGAGACCTAATTTCCAAAATGGAGGAATATCTTCAAGGAAGTCAGAGCTCTGTCTACGAACGCAGGCACATGAAGAGAAAGCTTTTAGAACGTTACGGAGACAAGATCATAATATCAGGTGAAAGTGGGAAGGCAGATGTAGTAACACTACGAGAGACAGCTAATGAAATTCTTATAGATTAGCACAAAAAGTCGAAAGAATGTGATATAGATATAGAGCTACAGAAGATTTACCTAGTAGAAGCTGCTGCAAAAATAATCAGAAGTGATATCAAGTCTGTCGACTCGCCTAGAAAAGATGTGTATCCATCTCCAAATGACATCACTGCAGAAAGTGCTCTTGATTACATTCCCAACAGTCTGAAATTGCTATTATCAAAAGCATTTGCGGGACAGGATGCTTCAAGAAAAATAGGTGCAATTGGGCAGAGCATTATGCAAGCAACCCGTCCTAGAGGATTACTATGTCCACTACAGATCGGTTTGTCGGTTCAGCTACACCACAACTTTAGGTCAAGGTACCTTATTGACGTTCTCCATCAGCTGGGTTACTGTTCGTCGTATGCAGAAGTAACAAGATTCGAAAGAAACGCGGCGCTGGCAAGTGGGTCTGGCTCTTTTACTGTTGATGAAAACACTGCAGTCCTTCTAGCAGCAGATAACGTCGATCATGATGTCTGCACTTTGGATGGGAAGAATACCTTTCATGGAATGGGTATGATTGCCGCAATAACTCCGAAGATCAAGTCCACCCTTCTATTCACAGGCGTAATGTTGGTGACAATGACATTAAGAAGATTGCAACCGTTGACATTAGGGAATATAGACACGCGAGAAGCATGTTGAGGGACATCTCATTCCGCGAACTTCCAGTACCCACTGCCACCATAAGTCGACTTAGTCTTCTCTGGCAGATATCTTCAGCAGAAAGATCAGGTCCAAGTTGGTCCGGAACAATGCAGGCAATTCACGGTGGATCAAGTGTCTCACATCCAGGTGTGGCGTCGATCACGTTCCTTCCCATCATAGATATGTCGCCAACTGACATGACCTGCATATTTTCGACATTACTATATTTGAGCAAGATAGCACGCGATCAAAAAGTCCCATGCATTATTACCTTTGATCAGCCTTTGTTCTGGAAAGCTTCCCAAATCATCAATGAACAGAGAGACCTGCAGGACATTGTTTTAATGCTGGGATCATTTCACACTCTGATGAATCTTTTGGGAGCAGTCGGTACTCTTATGAATGGTTCAGATTGTCTGAAGTACTTCAAGAAATATACGGACCAAATGCCGTGCAACACATGATGTCTGGAAAAGCTGTTTCAAGAGCGATACGTGGTCATATGATAGTAGATGCAGCTCTTAGTACCTTACTAGTCGCAGACGTTTTCCCTCGTAATGAAGATGGAACTCCTCATGACCTCCATAAGGAAGCTTGTGACCTGCTCGACGATGTTATGACCGCCAAACAATCAGTTGAGGATGTGGAATCTTCGAATGCATTGTCTCAGATTGCTACCACTTTGGATGCGAAGAAAACTGACCTACAATCTACTTCGCAAACAAATCAACTCTGGTTGGAATATCAGCGAATGATCAACATTGCACGTTCCTTGATAACAGCAGACAGAACCGGCTCGTGGGATTTGCACTTGCAAGCTATGCTGGAGACCATCCCCATAATTGCAGCAGCCGGACATCACAATTACCTGAAATCGATATACCTGTACCTGCAGAAAATGTTAAGTTTGCCTTCTGAAAATCCAGCCGTTAACAAAATGTTCCAGGAAGGTAAGTTTGTGGTAAGAAGAAGCGACAGATTATGGGCCGGACTCGGCACAGACCTGGTGATAGAACAAGTACTAATGCGTTCCCTGAAAAGCAGAGGCGGACTGACACGCGGAAGTGGATTTACAGACATCCAAAGGACAACGTGGCTCTTTTCTATGCCTCTGTGTTCCACTTATAACTTAGCAATGCAGGAATACACCAGAGTTTTGTTGGAAAGTAGTGAACAGCACAAGGAAATGAGGGGAAGTAGACAAATCAGGGACAGTAATGACATGAAGAAAGTACTTGAACGTCTGGAATCCTTATCCCCATTCCATTCTACCTCGGGTCTCTGCAACATTGTAACAGGGCTAACTGCTGATCCTGGAGTTAACGTTCATCAATTGCATTCAATCGGTACGAACATTGTCGTAAAAATGATTGGGAAACAAGCCTTTACATATTCTGCCAAAAGATCTGACAAAGTGAAAACACTAGGATCTGCTTCTGCCGTTGTGATCACTGATGCTTCAGATATAGAAGTAGATCCAGCACTACTGTTTCAGAGAATGATGACTGTTGCCATTGGCGGAGACATGAATCTTGAAGATGTCATGTGTTACGAACTGTGTGCATATCCTCCTGCATTGTTCGAATCACGAAGTATCTTGAGGAAACCCGATAAGTCTCAGCTAGCTCATGCAATAATCAAATACACTGACACTTTACGCATGGCGTCAAGATGAAACATATGACAGCATCGCCAACTCATATGCCGATTTCACTCTGAAAACATATAGAAAAGCAATCATTGTTTTTGATGGCTACAGCAGCTCTCCTACGATCAAGGACATGACCCACAGAAGACGCAGCACCAAGACAAGCAGAAATGTGAATCTCAGTCCAAGCATGAAGTTTGTTGGCCAGAAGGAACACTTCTTGGCTAATGAAAACAACAAGCAAGCATTTATTTCCCTCGTAGGTGAGATGTTGAAGAAGCACGGGTGTACTGTTCACAACGCAGATGGGGATGCTGATGTGGACATCGTTCATGCAGCAGTTTCCTCATCAGAAAATGCAACTACAACAGTAATAGGGGAAGACACCGACTTGCTGATTCTCCTTCTGTACCATGCCAAGGACAGTGGTTTCAAGTTGTACTATCGCAGCGATATAAGACGGGGACCATCTCCTAATCCTGTGTATGATATTCTCAGCATTCAATCATTGTTAGGCAATGACATCTGCAAGTATCTCCTGTTTGTGCATGCTTTCACGGGTGTGATAGCACATCCAGAATTTTTTCGATCGGTAAAGCCAAAGCATTCGACACACTGATGAAGGTGGCTGAACTCCGTTCAGTTGCAAATACATTCTGTTCTGATTGTTGCCAACACTCTGACATTGAAGCCGCTGGAAGAAAGGCAATGCTTCTGTTGTATGGCTGCAAAACACTTGAATCCACTAACGCACTACGTCATCGAATGTTAGTTGAAAAGTAGCTACAGCTAAATCTTTTGTTACACACGAACGTTTGCCACCTACCGATGCGTCCACAAAGTACCACAGCTTTCGCACATACTTTCAAATACTAATCTGAAGTCTACAGAAGAGAAGATCGATGCAGAACAGTGGGGTTGGTATGTAAAGAATAATTCCTACTACCCTACAGCCTGCGACAAGCCACCAGCTCCAAATTATCTACTCAACATGATCCGCTGCTCCTGCAAGACGAAATGTGCTACTTCAAGATGTGGATGCAAGCGTAATGGAATGCCCTGTTCAGCCGCTTGTGGCGAGTGCCAAATCAGTGGTTGCGATAACAACCCAAGTACCGGTAATCTATCCGATGATAGTGATGAAGAGGATTAATTTCTGTATGTTTGTGACCAGGTATCACTTCTTCTGTAATGAACATAACTTGAAACTGGGAAAAAAATAATTGTTGTATTATTGATTATAAAAATCTGTAAAAAGCTATATAACATTATATTTACGTAATAACTGGTTGTGTTGTATATTGTTGAATTATTTAAAACATTACAACTGAAAGAAAAAGCATCAAATGTATCTCTATAAATAAAAGCGTAAATTATATATATTTTTTTTTCGTAGGAAACATCCAGTCCGCCATTTTGAATTTCATTTTTGGGGGTGTTCCCGGGGTCCAATTTTATCGGATTTTGAATATGTTATTCGGCAATGGTTCCTGAGCTGGAAACAGTTTAGAAAGCTTCTGAAGCAATTTTGCCCAGGTCTAACTACAAATTGCCTGGACTATAGATATACAAAGGAGGCAATGCTCAAATCGATCCATTCCCAGTCTTAATATAGAATTTCCCACTTCAACTTAGATTTCCCACAGAAAATACCCCTCAGGCCCCCAGTTACGTCACACGGTCTATCTTTTTAACCTTTCCCAAATTAGGAAATTCTTTTTCCCAAATAAGGAATTCCCACTTTGAGCAACTCAACTTTTGGACTGCGAGTGAGAATGGGAATGGTGCCAAGTGGGACATAATCGGGACATGTATTTATATATGTATTCATATAAAAGATATATATATATATATATGATGAATAAAACCACGAAGGAAAGGAAACACAGAATGGTGCTCAAGCGCTTTCGTCTAATGACATCCTCAGGAACACTCAGCGTTCCTGAGGATGTCATTAGACGAAAGCGCTTGAGCACCATTCTGTGTTTCCTTTCCTTCGTGGTTTTATTCATCATAAATATTTTTCACGTGTTACTTTCGTGAAATAATTTTCATATATATATATATATATATATACATTATAACTGCAAACACGCAGTATAATTAACGTAAAGAACGACGCTTTGTATAGGAGAATTATCCGCGCAAGATGAGAGCGAAAGAACGAAACAAATGAAAAAATGAGGTACCCACCCGGGAATCGAACCCGGGATCTTCCGATTGCCGGTCAGATATGATAACCACTACACCACAGGCCTCACCCAAACAAATGTCGTAATTCCTCTACATACGCGTATATATATATATATATATATATATATATATATAGAAACGACGCAAGTATAGAGGAGTGTTCTGCACACGAGGAAGAGAAATAACAAACAAATGAAAAATAAGGCACCCGCCCGGGAATCGAATCCAGGATCTTCCGATTGCCGGTCAGACGTGCTAACCACTACACTACGGAGCCACGATAGTCAGAAGTTGTAATTCTCCTACATAGGGCAGAAACCAATGCCTTGAGAGGGCACCCTCGCAAATCGTGAATATGTACATTTAACTGTATATATATATATATATATATATATATATATATATATAATATTTAGGAGAAATCCAATGACAAGGAGGAATGTAAATGCCATGAAAAGTCTTCTTTAATGCGCAACGTTTCGAGCAATACGCTCATCATCAGGCTAGATAATAACAATATGAAATTAGAATCAATAAATAAATGTGAACAAGACAAAATAATTTCCATAAAACCTATTCAGTAAAAGCAAATTTTAAAGACTAAAAGAAGAGGGTTAAATTCAAAGTTATAAAAATTTACATATAAAATTAACCAGAAATTTAAAAAGCTATTTTTAAATTACATATAGTAAATTTGAAATTAGTACACTGGAATAATTAACACTAATACAATGGAATAATTAACACTACGAACCTTTCAATGCTGGTTCCGAGGCACGAGTAATTTAAAACAAAACAAAACAGGAAACAAGCTATGGGTTGGGCGGTTGGAGTTATAAGTTAGGGGAGGGGGGATTATAAAAAAATTGGGGAGGGGGGACGGGAGTTGGGGAGTGGGGTTTATAAAAAATTTAGAGGGACAGCTGAAGAATCCACGTTTAGAGAAGGGGTCAATGTTTTAATATAAAGAGATTCCAAAATTCTAAGTGAGTTAGGACAAGAATTACAACCGAGAATTTTAAAATTATCTAAAGTGACATCAGTTTTACATTTTATACTGTGTTCCCGAATACTGGAGGCTTCTTTTTATTTAAAATTTACCTGTTCGGCAACTTATTCCCATATGCGAATAAAATCTAGTCCTGAGGGAGCGCACGGTGCTGCCAATGTAAGTACCAAGGAGACACCTTGGGCAGGTAAATAAATATACAACACCGCTACGCAACGAATCAGGAGTTCGATCCTTCGCTGAGAAAAAGCTACCTAAAGACATTTTGTTAATAAATATAATGCGAAAATCAGTATGATAAAAAAATTTTCTTAACAACTTTGTAAATTTAAGTTTAAATTCTTTATTCATGGGACCCATTTCAGGTACCAGGAAATATTTTATATCTTTAGGCACTGAAATATAGGAAAGTTGAGGGCTATAAACATTATTTAAGAAAGATCTTATTAGTTTATCTACATATTGAACAGGAAAACTATTATTGGTAAAATATGATCTTAAATTATTAAATTCATCGTTTAGTAAGGTAAAACTAGAGGTCAAATTATATCCTCTGAACAAGAGAGTTTTAATACACGACATCTTATAGTTAAAATCAGTAAAACTAAAGAAATTCATGCCCAAACCAGTAAAAGTGGGTTTCCTGTAAACTGATGTAGTAATAGAATCACCTTTTTTCGAAATTAAAAGATCTAAAAAGGGAAGGGAGCCATTTTTCTCAGTTTCCATTGTATAAGTTATATTGGGGTGCAGAGAATTTAAGAAGTTAAAAAATTGTTGCGCTTGTACAGCATTATCAAAAACAGCTATCGAGTCATCAACGAAGCGTCGATAGAAAATTGGTTTACAATGGGTGGGAGATTGTTTAAAAATTACACTTTCTAAATGAGTCATAAAAAAATCAGCTGATAGAGGTCCGACGGGTGATCCCATCCCAACACCATCAATTTGTTGGTAAACCTTATTATTGAAAGTAAAATAACATTGCTTAAAAACCAATTCTAAAAGTTCCTTAAAATAAGACCATGAAAAACCATGAAAACTATCATCAGAGCTAAAAACCCTATCTAAAATAATGGCAATAGTTTCTGATACAGGTACATTCGTGAAAAGCGACTTTACATCAAAACTGACAAAAAACTTTTTTGAATCGAAATTCTTACTAAGAAGATCTTTTTGAAATTCATAAGAGTTATTTATAGTATAAGCATTTTTCGCAAAAGGTGACAGGAGACCAACAACAAATTTTGACAATTGAAAGGTAGGTAAGTTATACGAAGCTAAAATAGGACGGAGAGGTGTTCCAACTTTATGGATTTTAGGCAAACAGTATAATTGAGCAAGATCAGAACCAGATACGAACAACTGAGAGTAAGTATCATTTTTTATTATCTTTAAAGACTTTAATCGTGACAAAAATCTATTAACTTGGTCTTCCAACCTTAAAATGACTTTATTGACGGGTTCAAGAATTTGTTTGAATTTGCTAACATCACTTAGGATTTCATTAGTTTTATTTATGTAAACAGATTTATTCAAAATAACAACTCCGTTGCCCTTGTCCGGTCTAGTCACAACAATCTCCTGGTTCTTTGCCAAATTCTTAATAACCTGCAAGTCACTCTTCTTAAATATGAAAGATTTAAATTTAAGGTTTCTAAGTTTGTGAAAAAATTCATGAGTTAATTAAATTAGCAAACTGACATTTAAAATTATTGAAATCACCGACATGGGGAACATTTTTCAAACCATTAAAAATTTTTTCAAAGTAAAGAAAAAACGAAGGCTTATATATTTGAAATAACGGAAGCTTAAATTGCAAGCCAAGTGAGAGTAAAAACCTTTCCCGAGGGGATTGGGTGTAACTAGAAAAATTCGAAATTACTTTATCAGAATTGAAAAAATTAGGTGAATTCAGGCCCAGGGCCTTTAACTTACGTTCATGAGTTTCAGAAATGGTAGAATGAAACTTTTCAAGTTCACGTTGTACAAGAGAAATTATTAATAAATAATCCAACAACGAAAGGGTATTTTTAAGGGTAATTATATGATGCTCAAGCGACTTATTATGCGAGTCTGAAATTTTGATTTTATAATTAATTTCATTATTTAATAAATATTCCAGGGAAGATTGATAAAATTCAGAGTCATATAGATTGTCACGATAAAGTTTGAAGTAAACAAATTTCGGGAAAACCCTGCAGGTACGACACATTTCAAGAAAATAACAATCGAGTTTTGACTTGAGAAGCTTTCGTGAAGTCTTCCAAACATGGCGATAAGCCCTAAGGCCATCTTGTCCATACCTTGAGTATATATAGTCATGCGGTTTGCTTCTACAAAGAAGAAGAGTGACTTGCAGGTTATTAAGAATTTGGCAAAGAACCAGGAGATTGTTGTGACTAGACCGGACAAGGGCAACGGAGTTGTTATTTTGAATAAATCTGATTACATAAATAAAACTAATGAAATCCTAAGTGATGTTAGCAAATTCAAACAAATTCTTGAACCCGTCAATAAAGTCATTTTAAGGTTGGAAGACCAAGTTAATAGATTTTTGTCACGATTAAAGTCTTTAAAGATAATAAAAAATGATACTTACTCTCAGTTGTTCGTATCTGGTTCTGATCTTGCTCAATTATACTGTTTGCCTATAATCCATAAAGTTGGAACACCTCTCCGTCCTATTTTAGCTTCGTATAACTTACCTACCTTTCAATTGTCAAAATTTGTTGTTGGTCTCCTGTCACCTTTGCGAAAAATGCTTATACTATAAATAACTCTTATGAATTTCAAAAAGATCTTCTTAGTAAGAATTTCGATTCAAAAAAGTTTTTTGTCAGTTTTGATGTAAAGTCGCTTTTCACGAATGTACCTGTATCAGAAACTATTGCCATTATTTTAGATAGGGTTTTTAGCTCTGATGATAATTTTCATGGTTTTTCATGGTCTTATTTTAAGGAACTTTTAAAATTGGTTTTTAAGCAATGTTATTTTACTTTCAATAATAAGGTTTACCAACAAATTGATGGTGTTGGGATGGGATCACCCGTCGGACCTCTATCAGCTGATTTTTTATGACTCATTTAGAAAGTGTAATTTTTAGACAATCTCCCACCCATTGTAAACCAATTTTCTATCGACGCTTCGTTGATGACTCGATAGCTGTTTTTGATAATGCTGTACAAGCGCAACAATTTTTTAACTTCTTAAATTCTCTGCACCCCAATATAACTTATACAATGGAAACTGAGAAAAATGGCTCCCTTCCCTTTTTAGATCTTTTAATTTCGAAAAAAGGTGATTCTATTACTACATCAGTTTACAGGAAACCCACTTTTACTGGTTTGGGCATGAATTTCTTTAGTTTTACTGATTTTAACTATAAGATGTCGTGTATTAAAACTCTCTTGTTCAGAGGATATAATTTGACCTCTAGTTTTACCTTACTAAACGATGAATTTAATAATTTAAGATCATATTTTACCAATAATAGTTTTCCTGTTCAATATGTAGATAAACTAATAAGATCTTTCTTAAATAATGTTTATAGCCCTCAACTTTCCTGTATTTCAGTGCCTAAAGATATAAAATATTTCCTGGTACCTGAAATGGGTCCCATGAATAATGAATTTAAACTTAAATTTACAAAGTTGTTAAGAAAATTTTTTTATCATACTGATTTTCGCATTATATTTATTAACAAAATGTCTTTAGGTAGCTTTTTCTCAGCGAAGGATCGAACTCCTGATTCGTTGCGTAGCGGTGTTGTATATTTATTTACCTGCCCAAGGTGTCTCCTTGGTACTTACATTGGCAGCACCGTGCGCTCCCTCAGGACTAGATTTTATTCGCATATGGGAATAAGTTGCCGAACAGGTAAAATTTTAAATAAAAAAGAAGCCTCCAGTATTCGGGAACACAGTATAAAATGTAAAACTGATGCCACTTTAGATAATTTTAAAATTCTCGGTTGTAATTCTTGTCCTAACTCACTTAGAATTTTGGAATCTCTTTATATTAAAACATTGACCCCTTCTCTAAACGTGGATTCTTCAGCTGTCCCTCTAAATTTTTTATAAACCCCACTCCCCAACTCCCCTCCCCCTCCCCAATTTTTTATAATCCCCCCTCCCTAACTTATAACTCCAACCGCCCAACCCATAGCTTGTTTCCTGTTTTGTTTTGTTTTAAATTACTCGTGCCTCGGAACCAGCATTGAAAGGTTCGTAGTGTTAATTATTCCATTGTATTAGTGTTAATTATTCCAGTGTACTAATTTCAAATTTACTATATGTAATTTAAAAATAGCTTTTTAAATTTCTGGTTAATTTTATATGTAAATTTTATAACTTTGAATTTAACCCTCTTCTTTTAGTCTTTAAAATTTGCTTTTACTGAATAGGTTTTATGGAAATTATTTTGTCTTGTTCACATTTATTTATTGATTCTAATTTCATATTGTTATTATCTAGCCTGATGATGAGCGTATTGCTCGAAACGTTGCGCATTAAAGAAGACTTTTCATGGCATTTACATTCCTCCTTGTCATTGGATTTCTCCTAAATATTAAATTGAAGCTTTGTAGAAGCAAACCGCATGACTATATATAATATATATATATATATATATATATATATATATATATATATATATATATATATATATATATATATATATATACAGGGTGTCCGAGAATTATCTGTACAATTTTTGGCTGTTATTAAAAGTCAACCATGAAGTGTAGAAATTCCAGTGTTGTCCCATTTTACAGAGAATCTCATTAAGTTTTTTCTGATACCACGTTTTGACAAGTTTTTTAGAAATGTACGCGGATGACAGACATTGATGATTTAAAAGCAAGAATCACAGCTGCTATTGAGCGAATTGATGTGGATATGCTGCAGCGTACATGGCAACATTTGGAGTATCGATTGGATGTTTTGCGAATCACTAATGGTGCACATATCGAATGTTTGTAACAACGTTACTTTAATAAAAGAAACTTTTGAAAATACAGATTCTAAATAATCTTGTTTAAGAATTTTACGTGTGTTATCAAGAATTTTATTAAAAGATGAAATTGTACAGATAATGTTCAGACACACTGGAATTTCTAAAAAACTTGTCAAAACTTGGTATCAGAAAAAACTTAATGAGATTCTCTGTAAAATGGGATAAGACTGGAATTTCTACACTTCATTGTTGACTTTTAATAACAGCCAAAAATTGTACAGATAATTCTCGGACACCCTGTATATATATATATATAATGTCCGCTTAAAAATGTCCCTATTTTTATTTGTCCGTTATTTTATAATGGAAGTATATTTTATTATTACGGTTTCTTCTTCAGAAAGGTAACAGATATCTATATGCATATACCCAGGGCCGTACCAAGGCAGGGACGAGGGGTGCGGCCGCCCAGGGCGCCGACGTGTGGGTGGCGCCAAATTGTTAGTCTAGAGCTGCCACGGAGAATAAAATTTGGATTTTTAATTAATTATGTATTATGTATTGTTTATGTATTAAATATAATTATGAATGTTAATTAATTATGTATTTCTATCATAATCAATTTGTATATGTTCCAAATTTAATGAGGTGGGTGCGCATAAGGAATGCATTGCACAGGGCGCCATCATAGGTTGGTACGCCCTGCATATACCTATACAGGGTGGGCGAGAAGTCACCGTACACCCGCACGATATGCACCCGAAATCAATTTGAGTTTACATAGCACAGCACAGCACACACTACTATGTACAATGGAAGTCTGGCAACAGTGTCGAATGACAATCTGGCAACAGTGTCGAAGATAATGCGTACGTGACAGCCGTACCCATGGAATTTAGTTGTGGTGTTGTCAGTATGGTTGACACAAGCAGTTACTCTGTTGAGGAGCGGTTGGTGGCAAGTGTGTCGGTGCATGAGAGACTGCACACGGGACAAACAATGACGCAGGTGATGGCTGTGTTTCGGGAACGGTTTAATAAGGCTCCACCACGAAGAGCGACACTGCTGGATTGAGAAAAACGTGCGTTCGCTCTTGGAAGCGTTAAAGACAGGCCGCGGAGTGGGAGAAAGACAACGCGCTTGGAAACATGTGCAGCGATTACCGCTTCCATTCAACGTTCCCCAATTAAGTCGACGTGGAAACGATCATCAGAGCTTGGTGTGCCACGGTCAACGATGCGAGACCACATGAAGAAAGACCTGAAAGTGAGGCCGTATCGCCCAACTTTCGTGAATGAACTGTCAGATGCCGACATCGATCGGCGTTATGAATCATGCCGTGATCTGTTGGACACATTCCCAAGTGCCGTATCCCGCTCAAAGGTTCTTTTCAGTGATGAATGTACCATCTATCGCAGTTCGCGCGACAGAAATGTGGTGTTCTGGTCAAAAGAGAATCCCCATTTCACGCAGGAGCTGGAACATAATCCACCGCATTTGATGATATGGGCGGGTATGACATCAAGTCATTTGATTGGACCTTACTTTTTCGATGGATCCGTGAACGCGGCATCTTATTCGGCAATGTTGGAGACGTGGCTCATACCTCAGCTCAGAGATAGGGGACTCATGAATGACATGTGGCTGCAGCACGATGGGGCACCCGCACACTTTGCTCTTTCTGTGCGCGACGTTTTGAACGAACATTTTGCAGGCCGTTGGATTGGACGTGGTTCACCGACATCTCCGGCACCATTACAATGGCCACCACGTAGTCCTGACCTTACCACCCCGGACAATTCGTTGTGGGGTATTATCAAGGGAGTAGTGGCTGCGCGTCGCTACAACACCAACGAAGAGTTGCGCAGAGCTGTAGAAGACGCCTTTCGCACCATTACTCCACAAATGCTCCGACGCATGTCACAGAGGACATGGAGGCGCATCCGCTTGTGTGTCCAGCATCAAAGTGCACATCCGGATCCAATGGACATGTAACCACGAAGTACGTAAGTGATTCAGATTAATTATGATTGATTATGATTGCACATTGGTTGGGTTTTAATATACAATTTTTATTAATTATTAAGTACTGAAAGAGAATCACCTGAAGATCAGGGCCCCCATGTATTCTTGTTTTTTGCTTTACAGTACCAAATATAATAATAAGTTAAATTGAATGCCCGGTTAGGTCAACTGTACGCCCTTGACCATTGGTTAGGTTAAGTCGTGATATTTTCGTTAGTTTTAACGAAGATATCATTTGGTAATTGAGGCTGGGGGCCCTGATCTTCAGGTGATCCTCTTTCAGTACTTAATAATTAATAAAAATTGTATATTAAAACCATTCTTTCACCATTTCATACTTAAAGCAATAACTTTTCCTAATTTTGTAGAAATTAGGAAAAGACCATACCACTACCAATGGACTATAGCCTAGTTAGGCCATAGAAGGCCTTTCTAAGCTATAGTAGCTATAGTCTTTGAGGAAAACTCTCTCTTAACTAAAAGCATTTTCTATTCGGTATACGAAATTCTAAAAATTTTGAATTATTCTAAAGTTTAGCACACGCGTTTTTTTCGTCAAGGTTCAGAAACTTTAAATAAACTTACAATATTCTACATTTTTTAATTTCGTGTGCCGAATAGGAAACGCCTCTAAACGCGTTTTCTATTCAGCAAAAAGTTGCTAAACTTTAAGAAATTTCTAAACTTTTAGCAAAATACCACGTTCTTTTCGTTAGGAAACGTTAGAAGTTGCCTAAATTTTTAGACTTTTTTGTCTAAACTTTCAGAATTTCGTAATCAGCTCAGGCACACGACTAAAGGTTTAGCAGGTTTTTTGTTTACAAACAGACTGTAACCTACGGCCAGGTTGTAAAATAATTTTTTGTATACGTTAACATTATAAAGACGTATTAATAACTAATGTTAATTACGAGCACATTGCACAACAGTTGAGAGTATAAATAAAATCAGATGCATATTAGGTGCTCTTCCAATATGTGCTCTACCGCGAAACTGTGATCTACCATATTCCAATACGTGCTCTACCGTGAAACTAGCCTTATAAGGCTAACTAACGAAAATATCATGACTTAACTTAACCAATCGTTAGGTCAACTATACGCCCTTGACGATTGGTTAGGTTAAGTCGTGATATTTTCGTTAGTTAGCCTTATAAGGCTAACTAACGTACCTGCTGCTAATCCGAATAATCTAAGGTAGATCACGTATTGGAATGTAAATTTCGCGGTAGAGCACATATTGGAAGAGCACCGCATATTATTAAGTTTTGAAAGAATAAGTAGTTTTTTAACAGTGATTGAGGCCTAACTACTCTTTTTGAAAAGCCTATTCTCCAAACTTTAAGGGCTAATTATAGGGTAGGTTTGGTAGTCTAGGCTTGAAAATAATACAAATAAATATACAAAAAAACCTAGCCTAGCAAATGCCTGTGGCTTAGGCTAGTTTTTTGCCAAATTAAACAATATACTCGAATGTTCAGAGTTTCTATATACCATTCTGTTTGTTGACTAACATCAGCTTACGAAAATTTAGACGAAATTTAGCAAATGCGTTCTTTTCGTCTTCTTCTTCTTCCGCAGCTTATTATCCCATCTTTACATGGGGTCGCTGTTTTTGGGTCGTCTTCTCCACTCTCCTCTGTCGTATACCACGTCCTCCTCCAAGTCCTTCTCCCTGATGTCCGCCACCACACAGTCCCTCCATCTCGTCTTCGGTCTTCCTCTTCTTCTCCGTCCCGGCAACTCCATCTCCAGCACTCTGCGCCCCACATACTCCTCCTCTCTTCTCCTGACGTGTCCATACCACCTCAGCCTGGCCTCCTGCACCTTCTTAGATGCTTCCGCCACCTTCACTGTTCCCCTTTTATGCTCATTTCTGACCCTATCCCTCCTCGTCACTCCACACATCCATCTCAACATCTTCATTTCAGCCACATCGATTTTTCTTTCATTGCTCTTCTTCATTGGCACAGTCTCCATTCCATGCAACATTGCCGGCCTCACCACTGTTTTGAATACCTTTCCCTTCAGTTTCACTGGGACCCTCTTATCACAGAGCACCCCTGATACGTCCCTCCAGCTCTTCCACCCCGACTGTATTCTACAGTTTATCTCTCTCTCTCTCTGCTCCCCCCTCTGCATCCACTGTTGACCCCAAGTATTTAAAATACTCCACCGTCTTAACACGCTCTCCACTCAATGTCACTTCCCCTCCTCGGTCCTGCTGCACATCACATCTCATACATTCGGTCTTCTTTCGGCTAATTCTCATCCCCCTACTTTCCAACGCCTCTCTCCAATTTTCCAACTGCTGCTCCACCTCCTCTTTCGTCTCCCCACTCAACACAACATCGTCTGCATACATCATGCACCACGGCGCCTCCCCTCTAATCCCGTCCGTCAACACAACGAATACCACATTGAAAAGGAAGGGGCTCAAAGCTGATCCTTGGTGCAGACCAACTTCCACCCCAAAGCTCTCCGACACACCCACACTACTCCTCACCTTAGTAGTTACTCCCCTGTACATCCCCTTGATCAGTTTAACATACTTCTCTGGTACCATCTTTTCCTTAAGCATCTCCAAACTTCCTGCCGTGGTATTCTATCATATGCCTTCTCCAAGTCAATAAAAACCATGTGCAACGCCTTCTGCCCCTCTCTGTACCTCTCTGCCAACTGTTTCAATGCAAAAACTGCATCTGTCGTTCTCCTTCCCGGCATAAATCCAAACTGTTCCACTGACACTTCCGCTTCGTCTCTCAACCTACTCTCCACTATTCGCTCCCATATCTTCATTGTATGTGATATTAGCTTGATCCCTCTATAATTCGTGCAATCTTGTACATCTCCCTTCTCTTTGAATATAGGCACTATGATGCTGGTCCGCCACTCATCCGGAATCACCTCCTGGTCAAACAACTTCTGCATTAGATCCCACACCAGATCCACCCCCTCATCTCCCAGTGCCTTCCATGCCTCGGCTGGTATCTCGTCTGGGCCAGTCGCTTTGTTATTTTTCATCCTATTCAGAGCACGACTCACTTCCATCCTCCCCACTTGTTCTGTCATAGCTACATTTGGTAGTCCATCCTCATAGAAAAATGCGTTCTTTACGTCAAGGCTCAGAAACTTTAGCTTAAATTAGGCTCCGAATCAATTTTACTTTATTTGTTTTTACTATCTCATTTATCTTCCTTTTTATTATTTCCAATAAATTTTGTATGGGGTTTATATCTGGGGAGTTACCACCATTGAAACAAGAAGATTGAAACTGGAATATTATTATTATAGATTATAGATAAAGGGTCTTAATTAAAAGAAAGCTTGTTTTAATTTTACTTATTCATTTCTTAATAATTAATACTATAAACACCCAGGAATGTCTGTCAGTCTGTCACGCTCGAAAAGAGAAGAAGATTCTTGATATATATGGGCGATATTTGTATTTTAATGCATTAGAAAAAGGCGTAATGAATTCTACTTTTAATTATAATTTTAAAAAGTGTAAAAAATATTTGCTTTTGCGTTCAGCTTTGAGCCGAAATTTAATCTGCGGCTAAGCTAAAAAATTTACCAAATGAGTTTTTTATGCACTTTCATACTGGTGCTGCAACCATTACAGACTAAATATTTTTACGGCTTTCAAAAAGGGGGGTTGGGGTAATGGGGGAGGGGTGGGGTAATGGGAGGGGGTTGGGGTAATGGGGGAGGGGTGGGGTAATGGGGGAGGGGTGGGGTAATGGGGAGGGGGTTAGCCCCAAAGTTGCATAAGGGGGGGTGAGGGGTTTTTGGGGGCATTCAGTTGACCTAACCAGGCATTCAATTAACCCGGGCAACATTCTTTTCTATAGTTTTATTGACTGAATAATTGACTCCCCAGTAACTGGGGGGGGGGGGCCTGCGGCTCCCCAATTACTGAGGCCAAAGGCCCCAGCACCACGGGCGTAGCTAAATGGGCCCGTAGGGCCCACTTTAGCTAGTAAATTAATAATTGCCTTAAAGAGTATAAAAAGGGGGTCTTTTCCGTTTCATGTACTGTTTCCGATTTTGTTGAAAATAAGATATTTAATGTAGATCTTTACGCTGATTTAAAAAATGTAGGTCCTTATTTGGAGAAATGAGCGGTTCAAAGGTTATGTTTGTTATTGTAATTTTGCATTAGGTCAAAAACTATAACAATACAACTTAAAACTAATACAAGAGTTATTGTATTCTTTAGTAATATTGGCTTGGCTTATGTCACTAAATATTTGTGTGAATAGATTTCGACCGTTATTTTTTTGTCCGGTTAAGTTAATTGAATGCCCGGTTAAGTCAACTAAATACCCGGTTAGATCAACTGAATGCCCAGTTAGGTCAACTGTATGCCCTTGATGATTGGTTAGGTTAAGTCGTGTTATTTTCGTTAGTTTTAACGAAAATATCACAACCTAACCAATCGTCAAGGGCGTACAGTGACCTAACTGGGCATTCAGTTAACCTACATTAAATATCTTATTTTCAACAAAATCGGAAACAGTACATGAAACGGAAAAGATCCAAAAAAGGTAGCTTTACCTAATTCTAATGATTTAGCCAGGGTATATATATATATATATATATATATATATATTACTTATGAACATACAGGGTGTTCGAAAAGTCCCGTCACCCCTTACAAAATGTACATATTGTAATACCAATTTTATTTTTGTGTGATTAATTGTATTTATATGTGGTAGGTGTAATTTAAGAAGCAAGTCACTAGCAACAATTACTTTAATTACAGTAAGTACAGTTACTAATTACAGTTACTAATCTGCATGTCTGTATCACTTAATACATTAACAGATGATGGGCGGTATGGTTTCATGCTGAGATCTTTTGTCACGTGATCTCTCATTGTGGACATGGGAACTGCAAGTTCTTGTGATCGTTTCCGAAGTGATTTTTTTGGTGAACGAGCCACCGATGCAATCACACCTTCGCATTGTTCTGCTCGTGTTGTTGGTCTTCCCGACCGTTGTCTGTCCTTGATGGAACCAATTTCAAACAGCTTTTTCTCCCAGGGTAATACCGTCTTGTTTGGTGGTGCAGCCTTATTGAATCTTGTGTTGAAATCATTCTGGATATCCTGCATCGTTTTGCCAGTATGTGACCTTTCATGAACCCATATGCTCATCATTATCCTTTCCTCCAGAGTGTAAGTGGACTGGTCTGCTATTGTTCACACAACTCTAATACCTGGAAAAGAAAGAAAATGTCAATAAATCACATATACTGTAAATTCAATTAATCACACAAAAATAAAATTGGTATTACAATATAAGCATTTTGTAGGGGGTGACGGGACTTTTCGAACACCCTTGTACAGTATAATATAGACTATTTGTAGTTTTAAAGCTTAAAAGTATGGATCTTTTCCTTTATAGCACCTCCATTGTTCTTTTATATCTGTGTCAAAATCGTTACTAACTGAAAAGAAGAAATTGGATGTGCTATACGCCCTTGACAGTTGGTTAGGTTGTCATGATATTTTTGTTAAAATATTCCACTTAGCTATTCCTTTTCCTTCCGCATTTCTTCCAACGAAAATATCATGACTTAACCTAACCAGGAAAAAAGAAATTGCGGAGAAAAAAGGAATAAGTGCTATTTTGATTAGATTTCGTGTGGTAAATTTAAAGCATAATTTATATTTATTAATTATATATATATATATATATATGCCTGCCGTTACTGGGTCTCGATCCCGGGCCGATGGATTTGTAGTCAGCGGCGCTAACCACTACAGCACCGACATTAATTATTAATCATACATATATATATATATATATATATATATATATATATATATATATATACACACACTACCGAAGTTAATTATATATATATTAGGGCGGAGTGAAAATATTAAACCGTCTTGCCTCACTCATGATTTGGTGTATTGACCCTCTAGAAGTTTTAAAAAGATAATATTTTCTTTTTAGGACGCTCCACCCGCCGCATTTTTGCCGAAAACAAAATGGCGGAAAGTCATATTTTGAAAGACCCCTAGTATAATATCTATCGGTTTTTGAGAAGATATCGCGTTATATTGTGCGTTATTTGGTTATAACTATGATAACGAGTAAATATATTCACACAACACAAGCAATACTTACTAATCACCAACTACTTAAGAACACACAGACGCTTATCTAAACATCAGTCTCACTCGAGGTCAATGACATCGTGCATATGGCTGATAAGGGATGGGGGTATGCTGCATATTGTAGCATGGGTGGCTACAAAGACTATTGAGTAAAATATGTTTACATTTTAGTTTTAGATCTTATATATAAAACTTGTTTTAACTATGCGAAATATGGTGATTGGAGGTGTGGATGTTACCCTTTCAAGATCTATAGCAAAAAGAAATGCAAGAAAGTTGAAGGAGCAACAAGGAAGTAAGCGAAGAAAAATAATCATGCATGAAGAATTCGAAAAGGTAGTCATTGATGATGTGCTTTCACATGATCTCTCTAGTACCGAAGAAAGTTCAACAACTGAGTCTGAATATGAATGCTCCAACATTCAAATGAGAGCCCCCTTTACCCAATCTCACCATGGAAGCCGACAGATTTGGTGTTTCAGATAGGGCTGCATCGGCCATTGCTTCAGCTACTTTGGTGGATTTGGGTATCACACCGAAAAAGACAGTGACTTTTTTATTGATCGAAGTAAGGTGAGAAGAGAGACAGAAATTGAGAAAAACATTACAAGTTGAAGCTGCACAAAGTTATGGTGATGTTAAAGCTTTATATTTTGATGGGAGAAAAGACAAGACATTGGTAAAGACAAATGAAGATGGTAAATGGTACCAGGATATAATTGCTGAAGAACATTATGTACTATTGAGTGAGCCTAGTGGAGAATACCTTAACTATTTGAGCCCTAAATCTGGAAAAGTAAGTGATGTATTTGAATCGTTGATCGCTTACTTGAATGAAGCGACACTAGACCAGAATCTCCAAGTGATAGGGTGCGACAGTATGAATGTCAACACGGTCTAAAGGTGGCATAATCCATTTCATTGAGCAGAAGCTGAACCGACCATTGCAATGGAGCATTTGTAAGTTACATACAAATGAACTTCCCTTAAGGCATCTGTTTGAGCGATACGACGGGAAAACAACTGGGCCAAGATCATTCAGTGGAGCTATTGGTAATGCTCTTAAGACTTGCCATGAGATGGCTGTGGTAAAGTTCTCCCCAATTACGGATGGGGCAGATAGCATCCCAGTTCTCACAGATGAGCTCATAGAAGATTTAAGTAATGATCAACAATACATGTTCAGAATAATTGGGACCATAAGAGAAGGATATGTTGACGGAAGCCTAGAGAAACTCAAGCCTGGCCCCCTTAACAACTCTAGATGGTTAACTCTAGCTAACAGACTATGTCGTTATTATGTCTCCCAAAAGAATCCCTCCAGAGAGTTACGTAGCCTTGTTCTGTTCGTGGTAACAAACTATGGTCCTAACTGGTTCAATATAAAATTTAAACCGTATCTGCCTGGTGGACCCAAATATATCTTTGATGCGATAAAAAGGTTAAACCTGTTACCCCAAGATATACAAAAAGTTGTTCAACCTTATATATCACGGAATGCGTATTTTGCTCACTCAGAAAATATTCTTCTATCATTGCTGTCAGATAGTGAGCAAAAGCTGCGCAAAGTTGCAATCGATCGAATAATAGAGACAAGAAAGTGTAAGGAAGTCAATACAAGGAAAATCAGAGAATTTAGAGTACCAGAATTGAACTTCAAAGCATCACATTAGACAGACATCATCTTCTGGGATAGGATTGATATCAGTGAACCACCTCTCACTTCTAAATTGTGTGATGAAGAATTGCTGAGTACGAAACAAAATGTTTCAAAGTTGAGCAATACCCCATTCACACACAGAATGTCGAAAGAGCCGTGAAATTGGTTCCAGATGCATCAGCATCAGTAATATCACAGGAATCAAGAGGCGGAATTATTAGGTCAAGAATAAAAAGTCGCTCTCTGCTTCCCTCAGTTGAAACTAGAAAGGATCTGATGCCTCTCCCCCGAAAAAATAATAATATTTGAGATGAGCGGGTTTTATATCGCATTCAAATGTAATTGATTTACGGCATCCAACCAAGTGAGACCAGATACAATTTTATTTCAATACAATGTATGCACAATAGTGTTTTTTAAGTATAGTTTTGCATTATAAAGCGTTTTTCTTCAATTATTTTTTTTGATAGAACACTTAGTTTTTATATTATGAGCATATTTTTATTTATGGACAACTGGCTGATGGCCATTTTGCTTTTATGTAAAAATGCGAGATGGTTTGAGTTACAAACATTAAATGACTGAATACATCATTTTTATGTTCTAGTACACGAAAAAACAAGTGAGACAAATAAATTTGAAATAAAAAGTTGTGTTTCACTCCGCCCTTATATATATATATATATATAATATATATATATATATATATATATATATATATATATATATATATAATGTCTCTTTCTCGTATGTGAATTTTAATCTTGTCAATTTACTTTGTAAGAGTGATTGAATTATAGATTCAATTATTCTGTTAATCTATCTATCAATCTATATTATAATAAGAGAGCTGTCCGTCTGTCCGTCTGTCCGTCACACTTTCAGAAATTGTGAGAAAAAAATTCAGAAATTGTAAAAAAAATTCAGAAATTGTATTACGGGCGGCAATGTGAAGCTCAAGATTTTCATGACTGTGTTCTTTTCTGTAGTTTAGCAATGGGGAAGGGTGAGGGTGAGGGGAAGGGTTGGGGTGGGGGGAAGGGTGGGGGTGGGGGGAAGGGGTGGGGTGGGCGGAAAGGTGGGGCAGGGGGGAATGGTGGGGGTGGGGGTAATGGGGGATGGGTGTGGTAATAGGGAGGGGTGGGGGTAATGGGGGAGGGGGTTAGCCCCCAAGTTGTATGAATGGGGGTGAGGAGGTTTTGGGAGATACCAGATTCAGAAATGTTGACACAATGTGAAGCTCAAAATTTTCACGGCTGGGTTCTTTTTTTGTAGTTTAGCCTGTCTAACCGTCAGCGAAGCGACGGGAACTGTACTAGTACTTATAATAAAAAGACGTGTGTGTTTGTGTGTGTGTGTGTGTGTGTTCCAGCCATAACTCCAAAATGAAAGCAGTTACAAACATGAAACTTCACACACATATTGATTAGGTCCCCAGGTTGTGCACCTGGGTCTTAATAAATTAAATAATTAAAATTACTGGGCCCGAAGGCCCCAGCACCGCGATTAAACTACAGAAAAGAACGCAGCCGTGAAAATTTTGAGTTTCACATATAATTAAAACTAGCGGAGCGACCCGACGGCGTTGTCGAGGTGGATGTTGAACGCTATATATATATATATATATATTATATATATATATATATATATGAAAATTATTTCACGAAAGTAATACGTGAAAAATATTTATGATGAATAAAACCACGAAGGAAAGGAAACACATAGTAGTGCTCAAGCGCTTTCGTCTAATGACATCCTCAGGAACACTGAAGTAAATAAAGAGTTCGAGACTACAGTATATATAGGTTGCAAAAAAAAAATATATGTATATATATATATATATATATATAATAAATATAGAAATAAAAATTGTGGGAGGAGCATACAAATTTGTAAGGAAAACTACCAATTTTAGCACTTTGCCCGAATTCAACACAAGATCAAATGGATTGTTTACAACCAATTTTATAGATAATGACTGAATGATATATAGGTCACAAAAAAAATAAAAAATAAAAATAAATTGAAAAATAAAAATTGTAAGAGGAGCATACAAATTTATAAGGGAAAATTACCAAAGTTTTAGCACTCTGCCCTTCTTGTCTAAATCCGTTCTGAACGAATTCAAAACAACGGGATCGAGTTGAAAAAGACCTTTGCTCATGTTAAAGTTATTTGTAAGTTGGATAAGAGCAGACTCAAGAATATTTCTACTAACAATGTTGCTAGAGTGAAACAAAACTGAAGCATTATTCCAATCAATACAATGGGATAACTCTGACAAATGGACAAAAAGGGCACTGGACGACTGCCCCTTTCTAACGGAATATTGATGCTGTTTTACACGCGTGTGCAAATCCTTTCCCGTCTGACCAATGTAAAAGGAATCACATTGTTTACAACCAATTTTATAGATAATGCCTGAATTATTGGTAGGGCTATTTTTTACTATGATATTTTTCACAATAGTGTATATGAAAATACTACATTAACATCCAAACGTTTAAGTACATTAGCAATGCCTAAAAAGCCAGGGAAAAATGTAAGTACTAAAATATTCTTTGACAAAGTGCGAGTGTTATTATTCACACGATAGAAGGTTCGTTTTGCCTTAAGACAAGATTGGGCTCTATTACCTACAAACTCTCCAAATGGCTTGTCAAAGTCTTGTCCCCCATTCTCGGAACTATCTCTGATTCACATGTAAAAAATTCCATAGATCTTACTGAAAAATTGAATAATGTACGCACTGAAACCAACGATAGATTGATCAGTTTTGACGTTTGTTCATTGTTTACAAAAGTGCAGATTGACGATATGCTTGACTTTCTCTCCCGAGAATTACATAAGTACGACCTGCCACAGTGCCACTACCTGCACACATCGTTTTGGAACTTATTAAGCTTTGCATCAAAGACTGTAAATTCACTTTCATTAGCGAGTATTATCAACAGGTTTTTGGGATGGCCATGGGCAACCCCTCGTCGCCCCTCCTCTCCAATATTTATAAGGAGTTTTTCGAAATTACTTACATTCCGAGAATCCTGGGGGTTGGCATCCCATGGTTGCGGTACGTCGACGATATTTTGTGTATCTGGCCCATGAATCGTGACCTGGATGACTTCCTCCTTCAGTTAAATGATCAAGTCCCTTCCATTAAATTTACTTTAGAAGTGGAACAAGACAACTCAATCCCGTTTTTGGATGTGCGTGTACACAGGGAAAGCCCAGGTTTTAAGTTTAATATCTATCGGAAAAACAAACAATTTGTCCTACGTACACTTTTACTCTGGACATGATACCCCCATTAAGAAGGCCATATTTTCTTCAATGTTTCTCCGCGCTCTTAGGATCGCCAGTCCGGAATACATCGATGCCGAATTAGAAAAAATCAACGGTATTAGAAATGATCTGTGCTACCCACCTGCGTTTATGGAATCTTGTCTTAACAAGGCAAAACGAACCTTCTATCGTGTGAATAATAACACTCGCACTTTGTCAAAGAATATTTGAGTACTTCCATTTTTCCCGGGCTTTTTAGGCATTGCTAATGTACTTAAACTTTTGGGTATTAATGTAGTATTTTCATATAACAATATTGTGAAAAATATCAGAGTAAAAAAATAGCCCTACCAATAATTCAGGCATTATCTATAAAATTGGTTGTACACAATGTGATTCCTTTTACATTGGTCAGACGGGAAAGGATTTGCACAGTAAAACAGTATCAATATTCCGGTAGAACGGGGCAGTCGTCCAGTGCCCTTTTTGTCCATTTGTCAAAGTTATCCCATTGTATTGATTGGAATAATGCTTCAGTTTTGTTTCACTCTAGCAACATTATTAATAGAAATATTCTTGAGTCTGCTATTATCCAACTTACAAATAACTTTAACATGAGCAAAGGTCTTTTTCAACTCGATCCCGTTGTTTTGAATTCGTTCAGAACGGATTTAGACAAGAAGGGCAGAGTGCTAAAACTTTGGTAGTTTTCCTTATAAATTTGTATGCTCCTCTTACAATTTTTATTTTTCAATTTTTTTTTTTTTTTTTTTTGTGACCTATATATCATTCAGTCATTATCTATAAAATTGGTTGTAAACAATCCATTTGATCTTGTGTTGAATTCGGGCAAAGTGCTAAAATTGGTAGTTTTCCTTACAAATTTGTATGCTCCTCCCACAAGTTTTATTTCTATATTTATCATATATATATATATATATATATATATATATATATATATATGAAAATTATTTCACGAAGGTAACACGTGAAAAATATTTATGATGAATAAAACCACGAAGGAAAGGAAACACAAAATGGTGCTCAAGCGCTTTCGTCTAATGACATCCTCAGGAACACTGAAGTACATAAAAAGGTTAAGCCTATATATAGGTTACAGAAAGAAAAAAAAAGAAAAAATAAATAACATACATACACACACACACACATATATACATATATATATACATACATATCTATATATACAAATACATACATACATACATACATACATATATATACAATAAACAGAGAAGTAAAAATAATAAAAAAATTAAAAATTAAAACCTTAAAGGATTACCAGTGAGGCGTACAGATTTGTAAGGAAAAATATCGATTTTTAGCACAAGATCAAATGGATTATAAAAATACAAAATTATACTGGAACTCTGCCGGGTTGCATCAAAGACTGTAAATTCACTTTCAATAACGAGTATTATCAACAAGTTTTTGGGATGGCCATGGGCAACCCCTTATCGCCCCTCCTCTCCAATATTTATATGGAGTTTTTCGAAATTACCTATATTCCGAGAATCCTGGGGGTTGGCATCCCTTGGTTGCGGTACGTCGACGATATTTTGTGTATCTGGCCCATGAATCGTGACCTGGATAGCTTCCTCCTTCAGTTAAATGATCAAGTCCCTCCATTAAGTTTACTTTAGAAGTTGAGCAAGACAATTCAATCCCATTTTTGGATGTGCGTGTACATAGGGAAAGCCTAGGTTTTAAGTTTAGTATCTATCGGAAAACGACAAACAATTTGTCCTACGTACACTTTTACTCGGGACATGATACCCCCACTAAGAAGGCCATATTTTCATCAATGTTTCTCCGCGCCCTTAGGATCGCCAGTCCGGAATACATCGATGCCGAATTAGAAAAAATCAACGGTATTGGAAGTGATTTGTGTTATCCATCTGCGTTTATGGAATCTTGTCTCAACAAGGCAAAACGAACTTTCTATCGTGTCAATATTAACACTCGTACTTTGTCAAAAAATATTTTAGTACTTCCATTTTTCCCGTGCTTTTTAGGCATTGCTAATGTACTTAAACTTTTGGATATTAATGTAGTATTTTCATATAACAATATTGTGAAAAATATCATAGTAAAAAATAGCCCTACCAATAATTCAGGCATTATCTATAAAATTGGTTGTAAACAATGTGATTCCTTTTACATAGGTCAGACGGGAAAGGATTTGCACACACGTATAAAACAGCATCAATATTCCGTTAGAACAGGACAGTTGTCCAGTGCCCTTTTTGTCCATTTGTCAGAGTTAGCCCACTGTATTGATTGGAATAATGCTTCAGTTTTATTCCATTCAAGCAACATTGTTAATAGAAATATTCTTGAGTCTGCCATTATCCAACTTTCAAATAACTTCAACATAAGCAAAGGTCTTTTTCAACTCGATCCTGTTATGTTGAATTCCTTTAAAACAGATTTAGATAAGAAGTGTAAAACATTAAATCTTTGGTAAACTTGTCTTCTACTTTATTAACTTTTAATTTGCATTTTATTTTTTTATATATATCAAAACCTGACCATAGGCAGCAGTGTGTTAAAACCCGGACAGAGTTCCAGTATAAATTTGTATTTTTATAATTCATTTGATCTTGTGCTAAAAATCGATTAACTTTTAATTTGCATTTTATTTTTTTTATATATATCGAAACCTGACCATAGGCAGCATTGTGTTAAAACCCGGCAGAGTTCCAGTATAATTTTGTATTTTTATAATCCATTTGATCTTGTGCTAAAAATCGATATTTTTCCTTACAAATCTGTACGCCTCACTGGTAATCCTTTAAGGTTTTAATTTTTAATTTTTTTATTATTTTTACTTCTCTGTTTATTGTATATATATGTATGTATGTATGTATGTATGTATTTGTATATATAGATATGTATGTATATATATATGTATATATGTGTGTGTGTGTATGTATGTTATTTATTTTTTCTTTTTTTTTCTTTCTGTAACCTATATATAGGCTTAACCTTTTTATGTACTTCAGTGCTCCTGAGGATGTCATTAGACGAAAGCGCTTGAGCACCATTTTGTGTTTCCTTTCCTTCGTGGTTTTATTCATCATATATATATATATATTTTTTTTTTTTGTAACCTATATATAGTCTTGAACTCTTTATTTACTTCAGTGTTCCTGAAGATGTCATTAGACGAAAGCGCTTGAGCACCACTTTGTGTTTCCTTTCCTTCGTGGTTTTATATATATATATATATATATATATATATATATATATATATATATATACACAGTATATGCCCGGTTGGATCAACTGAATGCTCGGTTAGGTTAATTGAATGCCCGGTTAGGTCAACTGAATGCCCGATTAGATTAATTGAATACCTGGGTAGATTAATTAAATACCCGGTTCGGTTAACTGTACGCCCTTGACGATTGGTTAGGTTGAGTCGTGATATTTTCGTTAAAGCTAAAGAAAATACCACGACTTAACCTAACCAATCGTCAAGGGCGTACAGTTGACGATGGTTAATTGAATGCCCGGTTAGGTCAACTAAATGCCGATTAGGTTAATTAAATGCCCGGTTAGGTCAACTGAATGCCCGATTAGATTAATTGAATACCCGGGTAGGTTAATTGAATGCCCGGTTAGGATAATTGTACGCCCTTGACGATTGGTTAGGTTAAGTCGTGATATTCTCGTAAGCTTATAGCGTTCAACATTCAACCCGGCAACGTCGGGTCGCTCCGCTAGTATATATATTAGGGTGGCCCTTATTTTTCGAAATTGCAAATTTCACCGTCTCACCCCCTCAATATATGCGGGGGTCTCATCCCCGCATTTTTTTCCTATTAATATAAAACGTGTACCAAAGAAGTTTTATTAAAATCAATTAATATTTAGGAGAGCCTCATAAGCAACCATCTCTACTAGGCCAAATTTACTATGCTTTCAGTTCTAAAATGTTTAGTTCAATTCAGTTTCTACTTAATCAGTAGTCAATGTCTAGTTTAGTTTATGATGTTCTTTAACTGCTGTTATTTACCCTTATAATGGAACGCTAATAAAAAATTCGTGTATTTATGTTTCAATAATTAACTAAATTTGAGTCCTTGTGCGAGACCAATAAGAATATTAATAATTACTTGAGATTTTGCACATTTTGTTTTTTTTTCAAATGGAATATATTGAGGGGGTGAGACGGTGAAATTTGCAATTTCGAAAAATAAGGGCCACCCTAATATATATACTGTCTAAAAGGGGTTCCAAAAAACCTTAGCCCCCCCCATTTGCAGCTTACATGTTTACTTATATCGAAATAGTTTTTAGTGATTATAAAAATATATAAAATTCTTTATTTATTGCAGGTATTAAAATTACTCTAGCTGATAAAGTGATAATATAATGGCTTCTCAATTAATTGGTGATTCGGAGAGGTAACGTGTGATAGATCGCATACGAGCAATAACATTTCGGGAAGCTCGTGATGCTGGGAAAACGTAATGGGGAACTCCAACGCAAAACTAATGTGGAAATCGTTTCAAACAATATTTAGGACTATAAATGAGGAATGTGTACCGTACAAAATTAAGCGTGTGAAAGTAAATAACAAGCCCTTGTGGTTTACTTCTAGAGTAGGAGATATTATAAAGAGTAGAGATAGGGCTTATAGGCTACATAAGTGCGATAAAGACAATTTGTGGTTACGAAACAACTACATATCCCTAAGGCGTGAAGCGAAAAGTGTAATAAAAAAGTCCAAGCGCGAATTTGAAATCTCCATAGCTAGTGACGGTAAAGAAAACCCCAAGCGATTCTTTCAATACGTCAACAATAGAAATCCAGTACAAAGTGTCTTGGGGCCGTTGAAAAATGTTAACGGAGATCTAGTTTCTGAAAACAAGCAAATGGCTACCTTGCTAAACGAATTTTTTACGTCAGTTTTTACTATAGAAGATGTAACGAATATCCCTACGGTCATAGACATAATACCTCTTGATGATGGTAATATTTTGGATAATATTGAGGTTAGTGAAGGGGAGGTAATGCGCTCTATTGATAAAATGAAAACGCGTAAATCACCGGGGCCGGATTCCATATATCCCATACAACTAAAAGAATTAAAAGATAGCATTGTTTTGCCGCTAACAAAGATCTTTAATGCGTCTATTTCTGAGGGGTGCGTACCAGATAATTTCAAGTTAGCAAACGTAACACCTATCTTTAAGAAAGGCGATAAAGGTGAGGCGGGAAATTATAGGTCAATCAGTTTAACGTCTGTTGTAGGTAAGCTACTGGAACCAATAATTAGGGATCGTATAGTCGAACACCTTAGAATTGCATAACTTAGTTAGAAATGCGCAGCACAGTTTTAGGCGAAACAAATCTTGCTTAACTAATCTTTTAGAAGTTTTTGAAAGCGTGGTTGACGTTTACGATAGTCATCGGGCGGTTGATGTAGTGTTTTAGATTTTCAAAAAGCTTTGACACCGTACCGCACAACACTCACTGAAAAAACTAAGGCTCATGGAATCAGGGGTGTAGTAATAAATTGGATAGAAGAGTGGTTGCGAGGTAGGAAACAGAGGGTGGCCGTTGATGGAGCAGAGTCGTGTTGGGCTAATGTAGCGAGTGGCGTTCCTCAGGGTTCTGCATTGGACCCCTTGCTTTTTCTTATATATATTAACGATTTAGATGTCGGCCTAGTCAGTACAGTTTCAAAGTTTGCGGATGACACGAAGTTGGGTGGTAGGGCGATTAATGACGAAGATAGAGGTAAAATCCAGGAAGATCTGAATGAAATCGTTGATTGGTCAGTCACATGGCAAATGAGATTTAACGTCGATAAGTGCAAAATTTTACATATAGGTTCGTGTAACGGTAATTTTGCGTATAGTATGTCAGGGAAAGATTTAACAAGCGTAGAGCAGGAAAAAGATTTAGGAGTTATAGTCACTGGCGACTTAAAAGTAGCGAAACAAAGTACAGCAGCGGTCAATAAAGCGAACAAAGTGTTAGGTTTTATAGCTCGGAATTTTGAGTACAAATCGTGCGATATTATAGTTCCTCTTTATGAATCATTAGTTAGACTCCATTTGGAGTACGCGATCCAATTTTGGAATCCGCATATGCGCAAAGATATAGACAAAATCGAAAAAGTTCAAAGACGAGCAACTAAGATGATTCCGTCGCTTAGGTAAAAGTCGTACGAGGATAACACAGCTCAACAAAAAAAAATTTTTGTTTCGTTGCCAAGGAAATTCGTACGAATTTAGGGTATTTTGGGGTTGCTGAATTCCAAAATGAAAGTAGTTTTTCCGATTTGGCTCTAGTTCTTGAGATAATGAATACCTTCAATTAATAGGAAACGTAACCATAACGCGTGCATATGGGAAACTACCGGAACATTCTAGATGGTGAGACACGCGAATATACTTAGTGTTTACTCCGCGATCATTCTAGAATATTCCCCCTCCGTATATAAGTCATCGGCCACCCAACCAGTAAGTAGGCTCCGCCTGAACATTAAATTTTTTGCATTTTTACGTGTTTCAATGGGGTACCAATTATCTCATAAATTAGAGCCAATCTAGCAAAACCGATGTCATATTCGGAATCAGCACCACAAAGTTACCTCAAAATCACTCTAATATGATTGGCAATAAAATGAGTGTTGACCAGTGTAATTGCTAACACTAGAGACTGGGAGGCTAAGGGGTGATCTAATCCAGGTTTTCAAAATTATGAATGGGTTCGACAACGTAGATAGAGATAGCTTTTTCGAAATATCTCAATATAATAGGACTAGAAATAACGGGTGTAAGTTGACAAGTAGAAGGTTCGAGACAGCAGTTGCCAAAACTTTTTTACGCATTAGAATAGTAGAAGGTTCGAGACAGCAGTTGCCAAAAACTTTTTACGCATAGCACATCTATAAACATGTTTAAAAATCGATTAGACGCATATGTTGATAGATTGGGTATAGTTTAAGGTAGTAAAATTAAGGCTTTGTGGTTCGGAACCCACGTAAAATTGTAGGTCCCCTCCGCCACCACGGAGGACATGCACAATACACAATTACGAACACAGGTAGACAAGCCATGAGTGGATCCTAGGGTCTTTGTTGGTCTGAAACATTATAACATTATATTATATATATATTGAAAAGCATAGTTCCTATGTTTCCAGACTTTTTCTCACCCTGTATAATGTATATATATGTATATGCGCCTCGGTGGTGTAGTGGTTAGCGTCGCTGACTACGAATCCATCGGCCCCGGGTTCGAGACCCGGTGACTGCAGCCGGCGCGCAGCAAAACCCAGCTGTTCATCCTTCCACACAATAAAGAAAGTGGTTGGTAGATAAATGGGTACCCTGGGTGGCCTAGACGCTGGGTTGCTGGTGGGGCGTGGTTCGGATTCCACGTTAAACTGTAGGTCTAAGGTGGAGTGAAATGCTTGACCTTCGTCAGAATGAACAATTCGGGCGGAAGCTAACCAAAGGTTAAGGTTATATATATATGTGTATATATATACACACTATATATATATATATATATATATAATTTAAAGAAACTAAAGCCCAGATTAGACAATAAGCTCTTTTCGAAGCTTGTTCGTCACTGTTGTTTCAGACAAAATTCAGAACCGAGGAAAAGTTAAAAGAAAGAACTCGTTCTTGTTTAATTAAAGTTCAAAGTTCTAAAACTATTTGGCAGTTGGGAATGTGTCCTTGGGTTCATAAGCTACTTATAGTAAAGGAATTTTGTCATTTTTGCAACCGAAAGAGAATATATGAATTTTATATGAAGTATATTTGTTCTTTGAGGCTCCACCCCAGCTACAAATCATTCTCTCGACAAAATGGATAATGAAATACTATTCTCGGAAAAATATTAAGCGCGAGGAGATTAAATCACGTGATCATTATACCAAGCCAAACGTAATAGCGATGATTTAAATGATAATTATTTAGTAATTATTTGCGTGTCAGACCCAAAAAAATCTTTTCCCACACCTAATCATCATAAATTGAAAACGCTTTGAAAAACTTTTTGTACTAATTTAGAGTGGGTGTTTTGGTGAGAAGACATGTAACGGCAAAATTGGCACTCCGAAGTCTTTTGCAAGTTTTGCAAGTTTTAGTTTTAAGATTTTGTTGTTCGGGTCTCCAACACAAGGTGGTTTGATTTATGAATATTAATCTACAGATCTACAGAAGCTAAGGCTAACAAAGACCCTAAGATCCACTCTAAGGTTAGCCCGAGAGAAAGGAAAGAGTAGGGGTTAAGAGAAGAGAATAAGGGGTTAAGTAAGGAGCAACATCTATCACTCGTGGGTTAACATTCAT
The DNA here is from genome assembly GCA_023014485.1 of Bathynomus jamesi. Lineage (NCBI taxonomy): Eukaryota > Metazoa > Arthropoda > Malacostraca > Isopoda > Cirolanidae > Bathynomus > Bathynomus jamesi. The sequence continues at coordinate 167,698 of JAJOZX010002223.1, forward strand.
TCAGAAAAAGAGGAAAAAAGTCTCACCATCATCATCCGCCGGCCACTGCCGACAAGTCAGAAAAATAGTCGGAGAGAATAGGAGAGGGGTGAAAGATGAAAAGAAGTAAAATAAGAACGCTTACAAACCATGCAAACACAGTCTTAACTCACAGTCACACCATGCACACTACAAACATGCAAGAAAAGAGTTACAGACATGCAAAGTTAAAAAAGTAGGTAAAGTTAAACAAAAAGTGGGTTAGTTTACGCTACGAGCTACATCTACGTTCGTGTTAGTCTACTTTTTTTTATTTTTTTATTTTTTTTATTTTTTTTTAATAATTTTATTGCTGGCATCACACGCTGGCATGTCACAAGCTGGCATTCATCGTCAACACACTCATCCTCGAGCACCACCACCAGAGCTCCTGTTGCTAACTTTGTTTTATTTATATTAAACAACGTTAATACTTTTAAAATGTCTGTCAAGACGGTTCTTAAACATATTAACGCTGGTAGAATGAACGACTGACGCGGGAAGATTATTTCATTTATCAATTACTTTAAACGTAAAGATGTTTTTAGCGATATTAGTAATGAAACGTCTGCCACGCAACTTAAATCCGTTATTGCGAGTATTACTATTATCGAAAGTGAACAATTTGTCAAAATTTACGTTATCGATGTTATTAACGATTTTGAAAACTTCAATAAGCTCCCCCCTTAATCTTCTAGTTTCGAGTGAATACAGATCTAACTCTTTAATCCTATCTTCATAAGGCTTATTGCGCAATGACGGAATAAGTTTCGTGGCACGACGCTGAACCCTTTCTAACTTATCAATATCCTCACGCAAGTACGGGCACCAAAACTGAACGGCATATTCTAAATGAGGCCTGACTAGGGACTTGTAAAGGGGCAACATAATATCCTTCGATTTAAATTCGAAATTACGCGCTATGAAGCCTAACATCCTATTAGCTTTTGCGCAAGACTCCAGGCACTGGTTCCTAACCTTTAAATCCTTAGATACGCGTACGCCTAAATCTACTTCCTCGTCAACGCTCGCTAACTCCCTATCATCCATCGTGTACGTGTAATTATTGTTGCGAGAACCTATATGCAAAACTTTACATTTGTTTACGTTAAATTGCATCTGCCACTTATCTGTCCACTCCATAATCCTATTTACATCGTCTTGGATCCTATTTCTATCGTCCTCGTTAACAACCTTACCGCCTATTTTAGTATCGTCCGCGAATTTTGATACGTTACTAGTCAATCCTACATCTATGTCGTTAATGTAAATTACGAATAGCAATGGGCCTAACACTGAACCCTGTGGGACACCGCTACCTACATCTACATCAACCACCCGGATTCACTACCATTAACTACGACCCTCTGCCTCCTAGCACGAAGCCATTCTCCTAACCAGTTAGCTACCTGACCGCGTATACCGTGCGCTTTAACCTTCGCAATTAGTCTCCTATGCGGAACTGTATCGAACGCCTTTTTAAAATCTAAATAAATAACGTCAGCTGCTCTATGCCTATCGTATTCGCGCACTATTTCGTTATAAAATTCTAACAAATTAGTTAAACAAGACCTATGGCGTCGAAACCCATGCTGACTACTATTAATCAAATCTCTACTTTCTAAGTGATCGATAATACGATCCCTAACTACGGATTCCAAAAGTTTACCGACAATTGACGTTAAGCTAATGGGCCTATAATTGCTAGCTACTGCGCGGTCGCCTTTTTTAAAAATGGGCGTGACGTTAGCTAATTTGAAGTCTTCAGGAATAATCCCCGTTTCGAGTGACTGATTAAAAATCTTCGTTAAGGGGCCTACGATAACGTCTTTCAAATCTTTCAAATGTCTGGGATAAAAAGCGTCAGGGCCTGGAGCCTTGCTAACTTTTAACCTATCGATATAATGCGCAATCTCAGCCTCGTAAACAGTTATTTCATCCAAAATAGTCTCGCTACTAAATGGAACGACATCGTCCACGTCGGGGACATTATTTATGTCTTCTACGGTAAAAACTGTCGCAAAAAAGTTATTGAAAATACCCGCCATCGCCTGAGGGTCAGAAGCCAAAGCACCATTAACATCCACTAGAGGGCCTATGTTATCTTTTACCGACTTACGATTATTAACGTATTCAAAAAACTTTTTTGGATTATGTTTACTATCCGCAGCTATAAGTATCTCTAAATTACGCTTGGCATTCCTGACTGATCTTTTAACCTGACATCTAAGCTCGATATATCTATTAAAGTTAGCTGCCGTGCCATTGCGCTTATTAAGTCTATACGCTCTATTACGCTCATTTATGAACTCGCCTATTTCCCTAGTCCACCACTTCGGCCTACCACGATTTCTAGCGCGCTTGGGCCTACGAGGAATAAACTCCCTTTCAATATTCATAAAACTTTCTTTAAACGCCACCCAACGCAAATTTGTGTCATTACCCATAAATAAGTTATCCCAGTCCACTACTCTCATCCTATCCGCAAAACTATCAAAATTAGCCCTACGAAAATCAGGGACTTCTATTACGTTACTATCCTGGGTGTTTTATATCAATAACTTAAACCTAAGAATTTGATGATCACTACATCCTACACTCTCGCCTACTTCTAAACCTTCGACTATATTCTCGCCGTTCGTCATCACCAAATCTAAAATATTATCACCGCGCGTTGGTTCGGTAACTATCTGTCGTAAAAAGTTATCGTCCATAAACTCAACCAATCTCAAACCCTCCTCATTACCAGTAAAATTCTCGTAATTAACATTAGGGCAGTTAAAGTCTCCGACAATTATACTATTCCGATTGTCAATAAATTACCAAGTAGTGAGTAAAATCTAGTATCTGTATCGAGGGGTTTGTTGAACGGGAGGTCTATAAACACCAACAAATTAAAACTAAATACTACGCGCCTTAACTTCAACACATATCGCATAATTGCTGCCGGAAAATCTAACTTAACCGCGATAGCCCTAAGGGAATTACGAAATACAGCAAAACGCATCACCAAACCTATGTAACCTATCATTAGTAGAGAGTTTAAAACCCGGTATATCAAGTTCCCCCAACAAGTCCAGAGTCACGGTATTTAACCAAGTTCCAGTGACAGCAACTATATCGTAGTGCCGGAATAAATTATCACCTTAAATCATTTAATTTATTTTATAATACTACGCGCGTAAATAAAGACTTAAGTTATGTATTACCACGGGCCCGCGTTTTAAACTATTTATCACGTCGGGCCCGCGTTTCCCGGACCCACAACGTTTAAAGAAGGCTTCGACCTATACAGCTTTCGCACGTTTTCGTCTATTAACCTACCTAGCCTAGCATTACCTATTTCATTAAAATGCACCCCATCTTTTATAAAAAGGCTAGGATCACTGAATTCGGACCACAGCTTTACGAAGGGTACATTTTCCTCAGCACAAATCTCTTCTAATTTATTCAAAAATATTGTTTTTGACGTAATTCTAAGACCCAACCCGTGCCTAGGGGTAATACCTAGAACTAAAGACCTATCTGACCTCGCCTTCAGGGACCTAATTAACCCCCTATATCTCTCCAAAAGGTCAGGCACTCTCGTATCGGGCCTATACGAGTCGTTGCCTCCTACCATCGTCACCAACATTGAGTGACGGGAGGCAACGTCAATCCTATCCACTTCGTCTCTAACTCTGTCAACCCTGGCCCCTGGGAGACAGACCCTCCTCCTCTTGGTTGGATGCCGTTAACGAACTCTTTGTCCATGTGGCGCACTAAAGAGTCCCCAATTAAAATAGTTTCCCCCTCATTCACGTCCCTTTCCAAATGGGCGAAAGGGTTCGAAACCTCGATAGGGGGGGATTCCTATCACCTAACGTACGCGGCCTAGCTCCACCCTTAACCTCTCTAAATCCCTCGCTATCTACTACCCTCGGACTAACCTTAACCCCTTCCTCAACTCTATCTAACCTTCCCGACAAGCTACCTAAACTAGAAACTAGGTTACGCCGAGATTTATAACTGACTTTACACTCCAAAGGGAAGGGCAAACCAGCGGATTTGGGTTCAGATGAGAAATGGTTGGTTTTCCCTTCGCTTGGTGGTGCAATTTTTGGGGGACAGGCTCGAATCCACTTGTTAAATCGGACCGTGACGTTGGTCATAAAATTGGGATCGAAGGAATAACTCTATTTAAATGTATTTTTGGGGAAAAGGAGGGGTCTATACCCGGAAGTGGGAACACGGTCCAATGGGAGGACAGTGATTCTGGGAACGCCCGGTACAGATACTTTCTTTCCTTAGGTGTGGAGGAGAGTCTTCGGGGGAGCGGCCTTGTAAAAAATAAATGTGTTGATAGGTCCATCAAAATATTAGAAGGCGTGGTCCTTAAAAATTGTAAAGTAGATTTGAGATTTTTAAGTCAGTTGTAGTCGTTCCTCCGAAAGTTAACAGTGGCTTAAATAACTCTTTAGAACTTGTGGTGTAATAGAAAGTTTCTAAGTTAAATTAAAACTGTCTCACGATTGTACTTAAAATTTGAATTCGTTTGTGTATGCGAAATTACATAAGAACTTATCGTTAGCGACCAGAAAAAAAGGGAACTTGGCGAGATTCCTTTTAAATTTAAATTTTTCTGTTTTACATAAAATGTTCAACTTGAAGTTTACGTCATATATATTAGGGTTCCTCAGAAACCATTCACGATCCTGTGTTGGAGTGGGCTTGGAGGGGGAAGCCAGGGAAGTGTTACCTAACCCTTCCGTTATTGTACGAGGAAACCTAATTGAATGGACGGACTTTTTTCCTGGAAATAAATCTGCGGTCCTTACGCAGAACAGTCGAGCATAACTTTCCAGATCTCTGTAAGTAATCCATTTTCCAATTCATTCTTCGATTTCGACAATTTCATTTAGTGCTATTTGTTTTGTTACACGCAAATGAAGAAAAAACCCTCTGTATAAATGATTTTTTTAGACTAAAATACTTGTGAACATTTTCTTTGAATTAATAAATAATTGGATTTTATTGTACGCAAAATTGGTAATCATACATCAGCCAGTGATGGGCATCGATACATGAAAATCGCTAAAGCGATACCAATACATCGATACATGAAGAACGTCTTAGGCGATACCGATACGCCGATACTTTCTAGATGTCTTAAGCGATACCGATACCGATACATGCATCGCCGGTACATTTTTATAATTATTCATTTAATATGTAGGTATTAGATATTATTTTTATACTAGTAATTTGTACGCACTGTAAGTAAAATCAACGACATTTTAATGGGTTTTATAGATGTAAATAAAAAAATTGCTTTATTTAATGAAAGTATGTTTTAATTTTGTAGGATACATGAATGACTGAAAATATTACACTAACAATTAAAAGTGATTACTATTACCCTTCAAAAATACCATTGCAACACCAATGAGCGTTTCTATATTATGAGCGTTTATATTATATGAGCGTTTCTATATTATGAGCGTTTCTATATTATGGTTAATTAATCTCAATAACACAAGTACAAACGTGTTTAAACGTTGCGCCGTACTGTGTGACGTGACCAGTAGAGTAGTACCGTCATTAAATAAATATTTAATAATATTATTATTTATGTATATTCATAAATATAACTCAGTAGTGTCATATTATAACATCTATTTAAATATTTAAAAATTCTTATTAATGTATCGATGTATCGAAGTATCGATTTTTTTCGATACATTTAAGAAAATTGACCTTAGCGATACCCATAAATCGATACTTTTGTCAAGTAGCTAAAGTGATACCGATACCGATACAAAAGTATCGATCGATATGTATCGGCGATACATGTATCTAGATACTGCCCATCACTGACATCAGCCTACGTCTTTCAATTCATGTACTAATTTGAGTGAAATTTAATATACTTTATAAGGGGGCATGTGTCGTTTTTACTACCTTGCAATAGGCCTCTCTTGTAAGCTGAGGGTGAACTAACATTCAAAGTTTGAAATCCAAAGTAGGCTTCCAGTAAGCCGAAGGAACTTACGCATATCAAATTAAAGGGCCATCCGAGTGGATAGGCCGTCATCCTGAACGAAAAGAACACGCGCGTAAGAAATAAGTAGCAATAGAAATAAAGGTGCGCAGCACATAAATAAAAGGGTTGCGCACAACATGAATGGTGTCAGTGAAGTGAAAAAAAAAAGGGTGTACACCACAGGAATAAAAGGGTTGTGCACTACAGACGGTAACTTATTTATTTTTTACTCTTGGATAATCTGTATTATTTATCTTCTGTAGGTAAATAACAGATTTTTCTACGGATATAAATAAAACAGAAGTAGACCGAACTAATATCAAATTCGTATTGTTCAGATAACTCCGGATGATGAAGTCATAGGTATAAATAGGGAAAAAAATTACAAATTACACATTTACAGGAAACGTAACATTAAAGATGCGTAATAAAATATAACTTTCCAAAATAACGAAGGAGATATGCCTTTATTATAGGTCCAAGCTGAATTCTTCACTTATATATATATATATATATATATATATATATATATATATATGCGCCTCGGTGGTGGTGGTTAGCGTCGCTGACTACGAATCCGTCGGCCCCGGGTTCGAGACCCGGCGCGCAGCAAAATCCAGCTGTTCATCCTTCCACACAATAAAGAAAGTGGTTGGTAGGTAAATGGGTACCCTGAGTGGTCTAGTCTCTAGTGGTTAAGACGCTGGGCAGCTGGAGGGGCGTGGTTCGGATTCCACGTTAAACTGTAGGTCTAAGGTGGAGTGAAAAGCTTGACACACACACACACATATATATATATGTATACACACACACACACACATATATATATGTGTGTACACACACACACACATATATATATATATATGTGTGTGTGTACACACACACACACATACATATATATGTACACACACACACACACACATATATATATATATGTACACACACACACATATATATATATATATATATGTGTGTGTACACACACACACACACACACACATATATTATATTCTTTCAATACGTCAATAATAGAAATCCAGTAAAAAGTGTCTTAGGTCCATTAAAAAATGGAAATGGAGATCTAGTCTCTGAAAACAAGGAAATGGCTACCTTGCTAAACGAATTTTTTACGTCAGTTTTTACTATAGAAGATGTAACGAATATCCCTACGGTCATAGACATAATACCTTTTGATAATGGTAATATTTTGGATAATATTGTCGTTAGTGAAGGGGAAGTAATGCGCTATATTGATAAAATGAAAACGCGTAAATCACCGGGTCCGGATTCCATATATCCCATACAACTAAAAGAATTAAAAGATAGCATTGTTGTGCCGCTAACAAAGATTTTTAATGCGTCTATTTCTGAGGGGTGCGTACCAGATAATTTCAAGTTAGCAAACGTAACACCTATCTTTAAGAAAGGCGATAAAGGTGCGGCGGGAAATTATAGGCCAATCAGTTTAACGTCTGTTGTAGGTAAGCTACTGGAATCAATAATTAGGGATCGTATAGTCGAACACTTAGAAGTGCATAATCTGGTTAGAAATACGCAGCACGGTTTTAGGCGAAACAAATCTTGCTTAACTAATCTTTTAGAATTTTTCCAAAGCGTGGTTAACGTTTACGATAGACATCGGGCGGTTGATGTAGTGTATTTAGATTTTCAAAAAGCGTTTGACACCTTGCCGCACAAAAGACTGATTGAAAAAACTAAGGCTCATGGAATCAGGGGTGTAGTAATAAATTGGCTAGAAGAATGGTTGCGAGGCAGGAAACAGAGGGTGGTCGTTGATGGAGCGGAGTTGTGTTGGGCTAATGTAGCGAGTGGCGTTCCTCAGGGTTCTGTATTGGGCCCCTTGCTTTTTCTTATATATATTAACGATTTAGATGTCGGCCTAGTCAGTACAGTTTCAAAGTTTGCGGATGACACGAAGCTGGGTGGTAGGGCGATTAATGACGAAGATAGAGGTAAAATTCAGGAAGATCTGAATAAAATCGTTGATTGGTCAGTCACATGGCAAATGAGATTTAACGTGGATAAGTGCAAAATTATGCATATAGGTTCGCGTAACGGTAATTTTGCGTATAGTATGTCAGGGAAAGATTTAACAAGCGTAGAGCAGGAAAAAGATTTAGGAGTTATAGTCACTGGTGATTTAAAAGTAGCGAAACAAAGTACAGCGGCGGTCATAAGGCGAACAAAGTGTTAGGTTTTATAGCTCGAAATTTTGAGTACAAATCGCGCGATATTATAGTTCCTCTTTATAAATCATTAGTTAGACCCCATTTGGAGTACGCGGTCCAATTTTGGAATCCGCATATGCGCAAAGATATAGACAAAATCGAAAGAGTTCAAAGACGAGCAACTAAGATGATTCCGTCTCTTTGGTCAAAGTCGTACGAGGATAAGCTTAAAGAGTTAAAATTGACTACACTCGAGACTAGGAGGTTAAGGGGTGATCTAATCCAGGTTTTCAAAATTATGAATGGGTTTGATAACGTAGATAGAGATAGCTTTTTCGAAATATCTCAATATAATAGGACTAGAAATAACGGGTGTAAGTTGACAAGTAGAAGGTTCGAGACAGCAGTTGCGAAAAACTTTTTTACGCATAGAATAGTAAATAGCTGGAATAGTTTGCCGGTAGAAGTAATTAGTAGCACGTCTATAAACATGTTTAAGAATCGATTGGACGCGCATGTTGATAGAAAGGGTATAGTTTAAGGTAGTAAAATTAAGGCTTTGTGGAGATAGATCCCACAGCTCAACACAAGTGTTGTGGGATATAGGGAGGCAGCGTCTTGGGTTAGGGGATACTCTCTGTCCTTACACACCCCATTTAAAGAGATTCCTCTGCCGAGCGGTGCCCCCCATAGTACTGTGAGGTATTGAAAAACTCAGGATCTTCACTTGCCCCACAAACACCTTTAAATGGGAGACCCATAATGGGTGCACACACATTTCTACATTACTGTACAGTCTTTACAGCCACACCTACACTTTTCCTCATAAGTGTATATATTGTAATGTATATGGTTGTAAATTTGACTTGGTCCGCAATCGATATGAACCGTGACTTGATGGATACCGTAATGAAATTGACTGGATTCTTTGGATCTGATATATCTGCATGTCCGTTATATAATAGATATAGAGTGTAACATATTTGTGGATAGTAGTCTATTATGACTTGATCCTCTGGATCGAGAGATTCTATCTTTAGTTTTAAACCGATAATTAATTATTTTTAAATTGATAATTATTTAGTTTCGTAAAAATTGGTCGTTGCCAATTTACCGGCAGTTTTTAAATAAGTTTCTTATGTTCTTGTGGTTCGGAACCCACGTAAAATTGTAGGTCCCCTCCGCCACCACGGAGGACATACACAATACACGATTACGAACACAGTTAGGTAGACCAACCATGAGTGGATCCTAGGGTCTTTGTTGGTCTGAAACATTATAACATTATAACATTATAACATATATATATATATATATATATATATATATATATATATATATATATGTGTGTGTGTGTGATGAAAATAACCACGAAGGAAAGAGAAACCTGGAAATAGTGCTCAAGCGTTTTCGTCTAATGACATCCTCAGGAACACTGAAATTAATAACAAGGAGAAAGAAAAAAATTATATGATTGGTGCAGAAAAATATTTTAGGAGGAGGGGCATACAATTCATGTGGAAAAGCTACCAGAGTTTTAGCTCCTCTTTGCCCTTCCTGTCTAAATTTGTTCTGAATTAATTCAAAATAACAGGGTGTGTGTGTGTGTGTGTGTGTGTGTCATACAAACGGACATTTTAGTTTGCCGTGAATTACCTGCATTTTGCCGATTAATTAAAAAAAAACAAATCGCCTAGAAACAAAAATCTAAAAATTACTTCAAAACTACCAATTTATTAAATATCTGAATTTGTTTTTGACGTTTCAATAATTACATATAGGCCCCTATATATAATATATATATATATATATATATATATATATATATATATATATGTGTGTGTGTGTGTGTGTGTGTGTGTGTATCGTATTGCAAGAAAATGTGACTCATTAATCAAATTTGATCGATTTTTAGTACCTCTTCAATATTTCTGCGTATATTTTGACTAGATATTCTATCAATTTAGAATGTAAATACCAACAGTAAAAGTTTAAGAAAATTTGTTACGGTAGACTGAAAGTTAATGAAAGTTTAGTTTTCAATAACCAGGTTTGATTGTATTTTTACTAACTTTTATATATTTCTGTTCATATTTTGGTTAGATATTTTGTTACTGATTTAGGATAGACTTCAATAGACTTCGTTGGAAATTAGGTTGCATTATTCACTGATAAATGGTAAAGGTGGATTGGGCAGATCAGCAACACTGTAAACGGGTACAGTGGAAATAACCAGACCCAGCAGGGCTTTTTTTGTGGTGGAACACACTAGAACGACGTTCCGGTACCTTTTATTTTCAACATGCAAAAGAAAATTTCATATTTTTATTTTCATTCCGATCTAATTTTTTTTTTCGGACGACAAAACTTTAGGAATAGGAAGGACGCTTTTTTTTAGATTGGAACGGTCACGGAATGAGATGGGATAACAAATAGCGAAGGTTGTGTAGTACATTCATAGCAGAGTTCCAGAACTTTGAACGCTGACTAAGACGTAGTCACTTTAGTAAATTATGTTGCTAGAATCTCGGAATATCTCAGTGTAGTTGTAGTGGAATATATAGCGTGATGTAGCCTCACGTTGAGGTCTCTAGCTGGCCCCTCTACATTGGGGAAAGAGGTATATCGCGCTAGGAATTAGGTATTCAATTTATTTACAGGATATGCTCATTAGGTACACAATACCTTTTGTCCGAGTAATGTAAACTGTACCACGGCTCAGCCTATTCATACGGATTACCAAAATATTCGGTATATAAAATTAGTTAAATAACTCTGTGAATAATAATTGTAAAGACTTTCACCATTCAGTTGAATTAACACCCGTTTTTATTTTGGTCGGAGATAAAATTTTACAATTCAGACGCAGCTCCAAGACAGTCCATAAACCACGCCCACATTTCAGATCAGGGCGTCATAGTGACGTTACCATATATATATATATATATATATATAAGCCAGGCCAAAGAAATACGATTTTGGTAAAATTTAAGAATCCAGACGCAGCTAGGAGACAGAGCCCATAATTAATAACCTAACCCATCACTATAGTTTACGTATAATTGCTATTATGAACTCCTAATTTTGTTAACTGGTTTTATTTTTTATGGAGTGTAGAGACAAGTTACCTCTGCTAGAAATTACTAAAAAAATATCCTTTCAATGTATGGGACACCACATATAGGCCGCTAAACAACCAACAAAATGTTCATGCCTTCGTCAAAGAACTATATGTACCTGTCTACGCCTATAAGCTAGCTTCTGTGAGCTGTGCGTAATGCTTCCCATTACTATTATTAATTTTGTCTAATTCTTAGGAAACTATGAAGAGTATTTTAATATTTAATACATTTGTGAAAAATGCTCTGTATGAATTGGTCCCCAATTAACCCACCCCTAATACCTCGTCTAACTATAGAGTAGATTAAGCCTAACCTTGTAGGGGTCAGCCTAGAGATTCCGGAAATGGTCCAGAGCGGGCAGAGTAAATTGAGGTCCACAGTAGGATTCCTCACCAAATTAGGTTAGGGTAATTTACCTTCACCTTTGTTAAGCTATGAGTTGATGCTAGGTCTTAGACCACAATGTAGGCCTAATTTGTCTGACCCAGCTTAATTTATGACCCTTAATTAACTGGGCTAAAAACACAACTGATCACTCACCGAGTGTTATTGGACAGTCCCTCTCCTCTTTTCTCCGTTGTTGAGAGCGTACTTGCTGGTGGGGATCTTTTTATGTTGTTTTGCCTCTTCCTTCTCTCCGTTCCGTCTTGTTCTCTCGTTGCGTCGTTGGCTCTTTTCGTTCTCCCGTCCTTTTTTCGCGGGGCTTTTTCCACCAGCGTCCTCTTGGTTTTTTTCAGTTGGTTGATCGGTAATGTATGTGTATTACCGATTACGCTCTATCACACAGTATATAAATACTAATGTGGAGAATAACTCTGGTGAGCAACCAATTGGTTTCATCCACGCAGTTATTGATATAAAAGGAATTTAATAATTGTTAGATTAACTACCTACCTACTCAGTGGACCATTTTCGTTACCTCCCAACTACCCACACGTATCAGTTTTCCATAACATTATTAAAGCATAACTAATCTTGTAGGATTTTGACTAATTAGGTAGCTAGGCCTACACTAAGTTATGTTGTCTTATAGGGTCTTAGAATACTAAGACCAATTACAGAAAAAGAAGACTGTATAGAGCTACAAAAAGATCTACAAACTATACAGTATATGCATGGTCAGATGCAAACAATATGGCCTTCAATGAAGAGAAATTTGAACTAATTAAGTATGGACCAAATAAATGCCAAAAAGAACAATTCAATTACACTGGACCCACAGGAAAAGATATTATACAAACTGATCATGTAAGGGATCGATCTAGAGGTTATATTATCTGAAGATGCAACATTCAACAGGCACATTGACAAAGTAACCTCATCATGCAAACAACTAATAGGATATATACTGAGGACATTAAAAAATAGAGACAGTATGACCATGCTTACCAGGCACGTCGCCAGGTCTATAATCATAGGGAGGCAATTCATAGATGTAGGGGGCAGGATAATCTGTAATTTTGGGGTTTAGTTTCAGATCAAACTAACATTTACGGGATGCAACGTTTCAGAATAAGTATTTCTTATAATGTAAATAAAAACAAAACTCATTTATTATTTTCCTTCTTCTAAATTGATAGGAACGACCAAAAAATTTTTTTTTCAAAATTATTTTTTCACTCAGGACTGAAGAGGATATATAAAGGCAGAAAAAATCAAATACCATGGACTTGTATTTCAATTACTCTGCTTTCACCCAAAAACTTCCTCAATTTCATTTACTTCATTTACTAGCATCACAGAACCCTTTTCTATTTGTATTGATACCATGGGTTTCATAACTCACCTATTTTAGACGATACAAATGAAAAGGCACAGGACAATGACACGAGTTTAAATTTCGAACTCACTACTCAGAATGTCGAGCACGTTATGTACAATAACTATCGATACCGCCACGAGGTTGCAGCACCAATGCGGCGCCAGACTCAAAATAATGTTTATGCCAACTTCTTCCACGCATCGACTACTGCTCTCAATTATGGTTCCCCCACAAACAGAATGAATTGCAAAAAATTGAGGGCCTACAAAGAACCTTTACATCATACGGGGCTCCAGTAAACCTTAGCCCCCCCCCCCCGCCCATGGCCTAAACCATTAGAGGTACAGTAAAACTAAATATGCCTTACAAAAGAGAATTTAATCCTGCATTTAATGAGAAACAATTAAAACTTGGTGTTCCCGCCATTGGCTTCCAAGACAGCCTGAATTCACTTTGGGTAGCTTGCCAAAAGCGACGTGAATAGATCTTGATCGTTACGCAAATTTGCTAAAACAGTTTCAATGTGTTGCGTCATTGTATCCTTCGAAAATCGATTTGCTGCAGGTTCTTGAAACAAGAGACATTCAACCTTGTCCTTTATAACTGATCCAATGTGTTCACAGACGTTCAGGGGCGACAGGGGGTACCAGAAGGACCGGGCGGGTGGGAGGGAGGGCGTACTCAGGGTGGCTGACAAGGAGGGGACAGGGGATGTTGGGGGGTAGGTACTATGGGGGTGGAAGGAGGTGAACCTTAAAGCAGGGGGCCTTATCGTGCAGAAGTGTGACCTGATCGACATCCATAACATTGTTTGGGTTTATTAGAAAAGGAATGACATGCTGGGATAGAATAATATCACGAAAATACTGTCCATCCCAACTCTGACCATTTGGCTTCAGCACCCACATGAGCTTCTTTGCAGTGAACAAAACAAACACACCAACACAGTCTGGACTTTTTAATAATTCGCGATAATGTTCATTGTCATCGATTTCATTTGATGTTGTGGCCCACACTCGATCATTTTGGTAGTTAGGCCGACGTGTTACATTAACAAAAAATTCATCGGAGACAGCTAAATGCATGAATTCATCCACATCCCAATCTTCAAGATAATGGGCAAACCACATTCTGTCATCGATGTTAAGTTGAGTTTTTCTTGGCTTTGGAAGTTCATGCCAAGGCTTTAAACCTTGCCTATGACGGTACAGTCGAATGATCTCACCACTAACGATCTTTCCTCACAACACCTCGATCTCTCTAGAAAGTTTAGCACAGTTGTTTTTCCCGTTTACGCGTACCGCTTTCAATGATGTCCTTTGTTTCCTGAGAGAGTGGCAAATTTGGGCGCCCAGATTTGGTTGTATCCATTTCACATTCATCCAAAGTTTTATTCCAATTTCTTTTGACGAAGTCCTCACTTCTTCGCAACTTTTTGGCAACCCATGAACGTGTTATAAAGGTGGCTCCAGCATCACGAGCTTCCCGAAATGTTATTGCTCGTATGCAATCTATCACACGTTGCCTCTCCGAATCACCAATTAATTGAGAAGCCATTATATTATCACTTTATCAGCTAGAGTAATTTTAATGCCTTCAATAAATAAACAATTTTATATATTTTTATAATCACTAAAAACTATTTCGATGTAAGTAAACATGTAAGCTGCAAATGGGGGGCTAAGGTTTTTTGGAACCCCTTATATTAAACAACCTGATGAGCGACAGGTGAGTAAAAACAAATTAAACTACTGGGATAGGCTCAGAGACCTTGACCTTTATTCCATAGAGAGGAGGTTTGAGAGATACATCCTAATCTACACCTTGGAAATTCTAGAAGGGCTTTTAGTTGCCCCCAATACCGAACCAATTGTGCTCACCTCGACAAGAACTGGCAGAATGTGTCAAAAACATCACCTCCCACCAAACAGCCTGAGAAGGATTCAGACTCTTCAATATAATAGCATCTCTGGGCAGGGTTCTCGCTTGTTTAACTCCTTGCCTCAGTACCTAAGAGATATAAGTGCAGTCCCAGTAGATACTTTTAAAAAACATTTGGACATGTTTTTAGCCAACATATCCGACCAACCTAACGTGCCAGGGTATTCCTCTGGGAGACCAGCCCTCACAAATTCAATAGGTAACCAAATCGTATGGCAGGAGCAAGAAAAAAGAAGGGTGGCGACTACGTCGTAGCCCCTCCTCAGGAAGCGCTGAGCGGACTTCGTGGGAGCAGCACACCCTTGAGGTAGAAGCGCTTCAATGTAAATTCAAAGTAAATTCAAGGGTACTACATTCACCCCGTTGCAGTGAAAACCATATTTTTTTCACCACTTTTATGCATTTTACATTTACAAAAGTATTTTTTACTAAGCTCTTAAATTCTAAATACGCAAGCAGTTCATACTCGTCCTTCAGTAATTTATAAGTCATTTATTGTTGAAACAAACATCTCCAGGCCAGCAGACTCAAATTACATCTTTCTCAGTATGCGGAATATAGAAATAGCCTGTACGTCAGTGGTTTTCAAAATACGGGTCACAAAATATTAAACACTGGGTCACTAGTGTTTTCATCTTGTGATCCAGGCTGTAACGAGATCATGAACAACAGGCAGAACCACCCGTCACATCTTTTTTCTTTACTGTATTTATTATGCATTTAAAATGTTTTCCAAGTAACTTCGATGTCTATTTATTACTTGAAGTGAAGTGGTTAAAGCTAGTATGTATTGCCCCTTTATTGTGATTTTATGAAAACGCTTGTCAGAAGATATTATTGTTTTGGGACGCGGGCATAAGTGTTTTCCTTCCACTGGGTCGCGAGGAAAAAATTTGAGAAACACTGGTCGAATATAATTTACCAAGTCTCCTCATCACATTCACGAGCTGTCATATTAAAATAAATATACGATGCTCTAGAACTTACATTTGCTATTTACAGTTACCATACTCTACACAACTCTTTATCTCTCGAAAAATAATGAAAAGTTATATAGTTCGTTTTTACTCTACAATAATCTATATGTTATTACATCCGTAAGAAACATATGTAACAAATAGTGGCCCTAATCCGAATTCCCAGTCATTCCAAACACACGTCTGACACCCGCCTCCCACCACCGTTTATCACTGCTAAACTTAGCAGTGCTAAATAAGATTTGTAATTTGTATTGCTGCATTCGGAGGGCGCTGCAAGTCAATTTTCGGATGAACTCTTATCAATAAAATTAACTTTTATGATAAGACTTGGTAAATTATATTAGACTATGATAAACTTGGTAATTATATAGGACTATGTTTTCACTGTTTTGTAATTTTGAAGTTTCATGTTGGGAAGCAGCTGATAGTCAATTTCAGTTTGAATGTTTATGAATGAAAACGGATTATGAGTTGATTTGGTAATAATTATACTGGACTATGGTTTCATAGACTAATTGGAAACACTGGGTGTACCACAGGTCTGTGGGATGTACGTGGTCTAACATCAGATCGGTACTGGAAGCGCAGGTTGTCGGCGTAACTTTGCTATGTTGGGTGAATGATGAAAGTGGTGTTGATAAGGGGCCTAGCCAATATAAATGTATAATTAATTTTGTACATTTACATATTTGGAAAAACATTAAACTACTTGGGCCTATCGAGGTTATCCAAATCATGAGCTATATTTTATAATAAATTGTGCAAAATGTCAATCTCAATTCAACTAATTAACATACAGTATAACTATTTACAGAGCTGCCGAAGTAGCCTACATAACTTGAGCTAAAAATATACACTATTTACAATTTACAAACTGTCGTTTTCATTCATGAAAGCGTCCAAATTTTCCCCAGAACTAACCAAGGTGCTGCTATTTACCACATCATATGGCATGTCGTTCCAAAAATCCTCTACTGTATAACTGAAAAGTATTTTCGTAGATCCAGTCAACAAGTCTGCTTCCTAATTTTCTTATGTTCCCGAGTTTTTCCATCAGACTCCAATAAAGAAAAGTTACATCTAAATTGTCCACATGTCTAAGATGAGGTGATCATTACATTACACCAATCTTGAATACAGTATTCTAAGTAAGGCCTAACATAAGAATTATATAATTTATAGATGACTCCCTTACTCTTCACATTTCATTTGGAAAACATGAAGCCATTGGGGCCTATTGAGGTTATCTAAGCCATGAGCTGTATTTTATAATCATAAAATCTTGCAAAATGTCAATCTGAAGTCAGCCACATACAACTATTTACTATTACCAAAGTATCCTATATAACCTAAGAATATACATTACAGGTAGTCCTTGTTATACGGAAGGGTTATGTTCCTGAAAAGTTGTCCATAAACCACATTTCTGTATAATAAACCTTATTTTCCCATTAAATCCCATTATATAATGGGAGATGTCTTCCTATGAAAGATTTTTCCAACCCAAAACTGCGTAATAAACATAATTTTTGACTTTTTTAAACACATTTAAATAGAAAATAATGTTTTAATATAAATTATATTGTACTGGAGGAAAAACTGTATAAATAGTTCATAGTTGTATTCACCTCCCAAAACTGCTGATCAATGCTTGGTGGTAGTGTTGTGAGTCAGGAAGTCAGAAGGTGGTTGATGAAGGGACAGTACCTTCCTCTTCCACATCATCAGATGCTTCCTCTTGAAGCTCAAGGAGCAATGGAGGGTCATCAGCTTCACTGTCTGACCCATAATCTTGGTGCATGGTTGCCATGGGTGGAGGTGGTGATGTTTGCAGGCGAAAAAATTAAAAGAATGTTCTTTTTCCCCATATCTTTTCTTTATACAGCTGTTTGTAGTTACTGAGTAAATTTTGTAATCTAGCCATAAAAATTATCTAATTTTGCATTTTTTTTGCTTGTAGGCATTTCATGTAGTCTGTATCAGTGCAGTGCCGGCCTTAGGATATTTCGGGCCCTGTGCAGAGTATACTGTATGGGCCCCCCATGACACAAGTCAAATTGTTTTTCATTGCTAATCATTTTATTTTAGTAGATTGTTAAGAAGTACAACAAGTAAAATTTAACTATACAAGTGTACCTGTAACAGAATACCAATAGTCTTTACTATTATTACTACTTATTACTTTATTATTATCAAATATTTAAATTATCATAAGAGGTTTCAACCAGCGCTGGCCTTAGGATATTTAATTAGGAATAGGATAATTCAATTTAATTAGGATATTCAACAAAAGTAAATACATAAAATAAAGTTTGTAAATATGCAAAAAAGAAAATAACTTAATCAACTACAAATGAATATTTGGCAATTGTAATATAAGAATACTAAAACATAAAAGAATTAACTAGATTTAATAAAAATTTATTTTTTGTCATTTATAGCTTAAATATTCAATGCAATCATTAAGGCCATGATGGATCGGTGATCTGAAAATAAAAAAATAAATTACATTAATTTATACCAATTTTGGCACTCTGATGTCGATGGTAAATTTCTGTGAAATTTTTGGGCCCCCCTAAGTTGCGGGCCCTGTGCGACCGCACGGTTCGCACACCCCTAAGGCCGGCACTGATCAGTGTTCAGCAGTGAAATTTCATTTTTAACTTTTCCGAAAAAATTTCTATAATGAATTTTTGGTAAATTTATAGTATTACACCCGTCTCCTTTTGGAGGTGAAATTTATGTTTTTCCTATGGTTTTTGATGTGTTTTGAACGAATCTGACCTTCAAAGCCGTTGGAAATGACTCGTTTTTGAGATAACCCCCTCCCCTTAGCTGGCAATCGAAAACGAGTCATTTCCAACGGTTTTGAAGGTCAGATTCGTTCAAAACATCAAAAACCATAGGAAAAACATAAATTTCACCTTCAAAATTGACCTAACCTAACCTATCCTAACCTATCCTAACCTAACCTATCCTAACAACCTAACCTAACCTAACCTATCCTAACAACCTATCCTAACCTATCCTAACAACCTAACCTATCCTAACCTATCCTAACAACCTAACCTATCCTAATCTATCCTAACCTATCCTAACAACCTAACCTATCCTAACAACCTATCCTAACCTATCCTAACAACCTAACCTATCCTATCCTAACCTAACCTATCCTAACCTAACCTAACCTATCCTAACCTAACCTATCCTAACCTAAATCATTTAGTCTTGTAGGCAGCCCAGGAATCACTATAAATCACAGAGCCAGGCCTAATGTACTTCTGAATGAGTGGAATGAGTGTTCCATTCCGGTACGAAAGTAATTCAAAATGGATGGAGCACAGTGATTGGGCAGACATGTAACGAACACACACACAAACGAACGTACGAACACACAAACGAACGTACGAACACACAAACGAACGTACGAACACACAAACGAACGTACGAACACACAAACGAACGTACGAACACACAAACGAACGTACGAACACACAAACGAACGTACGAACACACAAACGAACGTACGAACACACAAACGAACGTACGAACACACACTAGATACACACCAAAAAAACGTTTTTATCTCAAAAATGAAGCATTTGTGACGGAAATGCTATAGAAGAAAAGTGTCTTAGAATTAAAAAATCTACCTAATGAATATATAATAATTGCTGGATGTTAGATGGGTGTAATACTATAATAATACTGAATTTTTATTTGTATAACGGACTACGGTACTAAAATAAAATTTCCGTAAGTGGGAAATTCTGTATAAAAGGGTTCATAAAATTAGGACTACCTGTATTTACAATCTACAACTATCTCTATCATTCATGAAAGCATCCAAATTTTCCTTAAAACTAACTAAGGAGCTACTATTAACAACATCAAGTCTGGGTTAATATGTTTTAAATGATATGGGCTGGACCTGTAAATCAAAATAATGTTTTATGAGGTAGTTTTAGTCGCTTTATTCAAATTTGTAACTCATTTTTCGTGCAAATGCATATTAATATTGAAAATTATGATACTAATAATATATATATGAATACACTCATTTTTGGTCCAACGAGTATAATTTTGTGCTATTTGTACAGGGAAATGGTGATGACGTTATTTTCTATGCACCATTCATGTGTCTTTCAGTCTGAATGTAACAGATCAGTTTTGAATGATGATGATGATGTGCGAAGGGTGTGAGTTATCCTACCTTAGGTCTAGTGTATTTTGGTGTGCTTTGTTCAAATATAACCTTCATTTCCTGTGCAAATGTAAAGAAATAAGAATTTGTTTACATTATTTTGGAGTCATATTTCATCATATCAGGAATGATCTTTAGGTTATTAGTGGCGGGGTCAAGGGGGCAGAGACCCATTGTTAGCATTAGGTTTAGTTAGTTTTCATAATTTTTGGTTAATATGACTCTGAAGTAATGTACAAATAATCATATTACTTTCCATTTGCACAGAAAATGAAGGTTATATTTGAACAGAGCACACCAAAATACACTAAAAAAAGGTATTTTTGATTTCAACTTCAGGCCATGTCATTTGCGACATAATTACCCAAGTCTGCTTTCAAATTTTCTTATTATGCCCTCAAGTTATTCCTTGAAGCACCTTGAAGCACTTCTGCCTCAAGGGTGTGCTGCTCCCACAAAGTCTGCCCAGCACCTCCTGAGGTGGGACCATAACATAGTTGCTACCCTTTTCTCTTGCTCATGTCATAAGATTTGGTTCACTATCTAATTTGCGAGGGCTGGTCTGGCAGAGGAATACTCTGGTACTATGGGTTGGTCAGGTATGTTGACTAAAAATATCAAGATGTTTTTTGAAAGTATCCATTGGGACTGCACTTATAGCTGTAAGGTACTGTGGCAAGGAGTTAAACAGGCAAGACCCCTGCCTAGAGATACCTTTATATTGAAGAGTTTAAATCCTTTTCATGCTGTTTGGTGGGAGGTAATGTTTTTGACACATTCTGCCAGTTCTTGTCAAGGTGAGTACAATTGGTTTGGTACCTATTGGGGGTGACTAAAAGCCCTTCTAGAATTTTCCAGGTATAGATCAGAATGTATCTCAAACCTCCTCTCTCTGGAATAAAGGCCAAGGTCTCTGAGCTTATCCCAGTAGTTTAATTTATTTTTACCCATCTGTTGCTCATCAGGTTCTTTAATATATGAAGTAAAAGTTCTTTGTAGGCCCTCAATTTTTTGCAATTCATTCTGTTTGTGGGGAAACCATAATTGAGAGCAGTAGTCAGTGCGTGGAAGAACAAGTAATTTCCACAGGGTAAGCATGGTCTCACTGTCTCTAGTTCTGATTGTCCTCAGTATATATCCTATTAGTTGTTTGCAGGATGAGGTTTTGTTATTGTGAATGTTGCATCTTCAGATAATATGACCCCTAGGTCCTTTACATGATCAGTTCATACAATATCTTTTCTGGTGGGTCCAGTGTAGTTGAATTGTTCTTTTAGGCATTTATTTGGTCCATACTTAATTAGTTCAAATTTGTCTTCATTGAAGGCCATATTGTTTGCATCTGCCCATGCATATATACCATAGTTTGTAGATCTTTTTGTAGTTCTATATAGTCTTTTATTTTCTGTAATTGGTCTTTGTATTCTGGTATCATCCGCAAATGACAGGAGAGAACTTCCTAGGTTACAGTTTATACCGTATTGTTTAGCATTATGATGAATAGTATTAGTCCCAGTACTGTACCTTAGGGCACTGCACTGATCACCTCTTTTTCTGTAGATTTTGCACCCTTTACAACTGTTATTTGTTTTCTGTCAGAGAGAAAGGCATGGATCCATTTTCCTATTTTTCCACAAATTCCAAGTTCTTTTAGCTTATGGAATAATATTCCATGGTTAACCTTGTCAAAAGCATTTGCAAAGTCTAGATAGATGACATCAACATTGTGGTGGTCTCCCAGATATTGTAGGATTGTGTTGCAATGGTCTATAAGTTCAGTAAGATGGTATCTCTCTTGTCTGAAACCATGTTGAAAGTCTTCTAAGATATGTTCATTTTCTATAAAATTGACAATATGGCTTTTCAAGATTTTCTCAAATATTTTGATAGGGGAAGTTAGATAGTTCTATAGTTCTTGGTTTCCTTTCTTTTGCCACCTTTGTAGATTGGAGTAATATTTGCTTGTTTTATTTATTGATGGTATTCTACTGGTGTCTTGTGAAGATCTCCATATTATAGGCTGGGCTGAAACTATAATTTTTGTTTGATTTTAATTTATCAGAGTGACTAACAGTTAGCTTTTGATATAAAAATAAGATTCCTGAAAAAATAATTGGCGGCCACCAACATGTGTCCAGCCACCCCCGTTTTTGTAAAAACATCTAATGCCACACTAGCAAAATCAGGAAAATGGCAATATCTCCTCTTCTGAACATGCTAGAGAGATGGTTTGCATACCAAAAGATGCAGAATTTGATTTAGAACAAATTATTAAGAGTGGTATTTTTTCATAAAACCTTTAGTTTTTGAGTTATTTTAGAAAAACCAATTTTTTGGGCCCATAGACCCCCTTTTGACTGAATGTCAACACAATAAAACATTCTCAAGCTGCAAATTGACATGTATTAGTGGTTTTCAATCAGCAATCAAAATCAATCAAAATCAATCAAAATCAGCCATTTTAAATTCATTGAAAATGCTTTTTGACATTCCAAAATGCCAAACATTAAATTATACAATTAACAAATTGTCATTTTGTCATATTTTAGCATGATAAATAATAATCTAGAACTTAAAATATTTTTTAGACACAAAATCTTTCATTAATTTACGTGATCTAATTTTGTTTCTAATAAGACCATCTCTACGCTCATGACCTACAACAGCCAAGGATGCTTCAGTGACAAGCTTGATGTGCCTTTCAACATTCTGACTGTGGCACTCGTAATCCAGTTTCAATGTGGTATTAATGATATCACGCAGTTCATCATTACTGAATTCTTTTAATACAGGTGGAACAGTTTCCCATTGGGATATAGCAGACAGCTTGTGGTATGCAGAAGCTTTGAAATTGATGATTGGCTTTCTAAAGACCCTAATATTCTCATCTATAGCAGGATATTCATCAGTACCACCTTCATGATCCTCTTCATTCTCATCATCACTTTCAATTATTCCACCTGCAAAATCATTGCTACTACCAGATTCATCATCAAAATCCTCTATAACTCCCCTCAGACACAGAACTTTATTGACAGCACACCACCTCACCTCTTCATCAGCCAGCATTCCAACTAAAATATTTTCACCATGAGCAAAAATAGCTGTTATTGTTTAATACGTCATAACAAATTTCTCTAATTTTCCTGTCAAGGAATTTATTTACTCTTTGGATCATATTGAATAGGTTTCTTGACCCATCACTTAGCCTCTTATTAGCCTTGATATTGAACCAACTGTGAAAGTATACTTTGATGATGAATTCTACTATGATTTTGAGGTTCTTACTGGGTCTTTTTTGTGAAACATAAAAGCGAAGAATTCTACAGGCTAAGGTGAGCCATCGAGAGTGATTTAGCAGGCCAACTTCTAAGAGTGCAAGGTCTTCATCCACTTCACCAGTAATAATTGCCCAGCAGATGCAGTATCCATAGTATTGGTCTGTTGATAAATTATTGACCACCTCATTTGGTAGAAGCACAAATGCAGGATAAGGTATAGATTTGAAGTCCACAACATTCCATTCTGACACATCCCCATTGAGCTGAGAACCAATAGGGCCAGAAAATTTGTCTGGACTTTTTGTTGTCCCATCTAAAGTTATGAAGATGTGTCTAAGTGGCAATTCATTTAGATGCAGAAGACAAATATCCCACTGAAGAGGTTGCCCTAAAAACATTTCCAAATATCTGATTGACCCATGCATATGTCCTGTGTTAGTATTTGTCCCATCTGCTTTAACCAAGTTTAATTTGGCCTCAAGTTCTGTCCCTTTAATGATCTTATAAATGCCATGAGCAATGTCAATGCCTTTGCCACTCTCCGGGGTAAAATGGTTGAGGTAGTTAGTAATCAAAAAGCCAAATCATGCTTATTTTAGAATTTCTTTTGTCACTAAGGTCCGTCGAAAGGGGGTCTATGGGCCCCAAAAATTAGTTTTTCTAAAATAACTGAAAAACTAAAGGTTTTATGAAAAAATACCACTCTTAATAATGTTATAAATCAAATTCTGCATCTTTTGGTATGCAAATCCTCTCTCTAGCATGTTCAGAAGAAGAGATATTGCCATTTTCCTGATTTTGCTAGTGCGGCATTAGATGTTTTTGCAAAAACGGGGGTGGCCGGACACACATTGGTGGCCACCAATTATTTTTTTCAGGAATCTTATTTTTATATCAAAAGCCAACTGTTAATGACTCTGATTAATTCTATCTTGAGTTTCAGCCCGGCCTAAAATTTCTCCACAGGATTTGCAAAGGCAGAGATAAAGTATGTTTGCATTCCTTAAGAATCTTGGCTCCAATTACATCTGGCCCAAGGGCTGAACTCCCTGGTAGCTCTGCTATTGCCTGTTGTACATCTCCAGTAGTTATTTGTATATCTTCCAATAATGGTTTGTCTTCATCATTTTCTTCTTCATCAAAAAATGTCCATTTTTATTTTCTCAGCTACTACAGGGGTACTTCAGCTTAAAGCATACTGAAGTTGTAGCATGTTAGCCATTTCCTGTGGATTAGATGCAAGAGTTATTCCATCTTTAGCAAGCAATGGGTCAATACTTGTTTCGATAACTGCTTTGTGTTTAGCATAGCTAAAGAAGAATTTGCTATTTTGTTTTATAGTGCCAATAGCTTTGTGTTCATTATCAATATTCTCTCTCATGGTTGACTCCTTTATTTTAAGTTCTAACAACAGTATCTGTTTCTGGATGTTACTACATCTTGTATCACTCAGTTGCTTTGTCAGTTGTTTAGATAGCTTTGTTCTCTTTCTCATAAGTGCCCTGTATGTGTGTTCTTTTGTCAGGTGCTTCTTTGCAAGATCATTTTTCTTTGGTGTGTGCTTGTATAATGCTGATGATAGCAGGTATTGTATTCTATTCCAGCATTCTTCTGGTTCTAGATTTTCTAATTCTTTTTCCCAGTTTATTTTTCCCAGACAGTTATTTATTTATTGATGTCCAGTCTGATTTGTGCAGATTTAGATCAGAGTGTGGCAAGTCCATTTGGCATGGGTCTTGCTTACATTCCTGAGAGACAAATTTGTGAATATGTGCATGACATTGTGGTGAGAGTGTATAGTTGGTGTTATACATTGTGTTCAATTATAGTTGCACTATTTGTCAGCACTAAATCTAGGATATGTTTTTTCTAGTTGGGCAGTGTGCATGCTGTACTAGGAGTTTTTCCATAAACTCATCCAGGTGTTTTGATTTGAATCTTTTTTCCCTGATTTCATACCACCATATTGATTCCAGGTGCAATTTTGGGAGATTGAAGTCTCCTGTAATAATTAAATCTCTTGTTGAGTCTATGATAGCTGGGCATTGCCTGATTTTTCCAGAACTTCAGTGAGCTCTAAATAGGAGCTATCTTGGGGATCTATAGATATTCACTAGTATTATGTCTTTATTTATACTCAACATGATGATTAGGAGTTCACTTCGAATGTTTTTAGGGATGTACATCAGATCACCACCATTTAGATGGCCTTCCCTGTTGCATCTATGGGTGGTATACCCTTCAATTGCAGTTTTACTACTCGTGATCATGGGGTTCAGATGTGTTTCTAACTTTCTGCAAGGGCTATAACTGTGCTAGTAGTGTTTTCCACTAGGCTCTTTAGTGGAGGTATGGTAAGGTACTTTGGTATGGTATGGTTTGAGTTTGGGTAAAGACCCTGGATGTTTAAGTAAATTATTGATACATTTGTAGAGTCATTTGTTTCATCTCCCACATGTAAGGCATTTGTGGGGGTCTTATTTGCTTTTGTATAAGGAGCCTGAGTGAGCCTTGAATGTCTCGTATTTGTTTAATGAGGTGATTAAACCCCAGTCAGGTTTTATGGTTGCTTGCTGTACTATTATCACCAGTTGCCTTGCCTGGACCTGCTACATCTGCATGAGATCTGGGTTGGGGAACAGTGTTTAATCTTGGTTTTTTTTTTGCATCCCTTAGGCCAGATGGTGCTGGTGGATAGCAGCTCCATTATCCTGATATTCTCGCCAGTGATTTTGGTGTGGCTGCATTTGGATTGTTCCCTTTGGGTGGGCAAATTGCAGTTTTCTTTAAAACAACTTTCCCACCATGAGCTCTGGCAAATTTGAGGATGAAGATAGGGGCATCTTTCATTGGATCTACATCCAGAAATGCCATTTCCATTATTTATAAATTGTTTACAGAGTGGCGGGTGAGCAAATGGGTATTCTCTTCCCTTAAGTCCATATTTACATAAGCCTTTCCTCTAATATTTGCATACTGGCTTCTTTTCTCCTTTGGCTTTCTGGTGACTGTGTACATTGGGATTGTCCTCTCTGTTGAAAGTCTTAATGTCTGTTTTTTGTTCTTGTTTTGTCACTTTTGGTGCAGCCTTTGCTTGCAGTTTCCCTCTCTCTGAGATCTCATCCTGAGGGTTTCTCACTTTTTCAGCAAGCTCTGCATTGGCAATGACAATGCTGTAACTCTCCTGCCAGTTCTACTTCAAGCTCTTCAAATTGTCTATCATAGTCATCACAAATTTGATGAGCACATTTAAAGCATGAGAATTTTCTTGAATTTTGAAGGATAAGGAGGAAATAAATAGGCAATTCACTACATCTGTAGTGTATCTATAGTCTGCATTCATCACCTCTTAACAGGGTTGGCACCCAAAAACCCAACCCAAAACCCACAAGAATTTTCAGTGGCTTTTGGGGTTTTTGGTCTGATATGTTTATTTTAAAATAATTGAAATTTTTCTGATTGCTACATTGTTCAATTGTAGTTAATTAGAATGCTTTGGCATGTTGATTATTTCAAGTAAGCTTCTCTCCCCAAGCCTATTTCTTAGCTTGCTCCATACTATTGTCCTTCAATCTAAAAGAGCAATAACTTGAAAGTGACCTTAACAACAAACAAAAACCCCAAAACCCATGGGTTTTTGGTTTCACTGAAAAACCCAGGTTTTTGCCAACTCTGCCTCTTAAGGCATGTAGGTTGCAGTCCAATGCACACTTTATACATTGGTTTATTTTCTTCTGCCATGTTAACTTGCACAATACTAGATTTAGTATGGAGGATAGTTGCCATTGAGTCCATTTTTTGTAGATATTTGTAAATAGCTATTGCTTTTGTGAATGTTCTTTGCAAATTTTTGAAAAAAAAAAATTTTTGTAAATATATTTTGAAAATTTGTTATAAATATTTTATAAATATATTTTAATTAGCTTTGTAATTTTTTTGTTTGCAAATTTTTTATAAATATATTTTGCAAAAGTAATGGAATTGATTACAATTATATTAAAAACTATAATCATGATTCCTATGATTCCAAATTAGGTAAACAGAAGGAAGACAACATATAATCAGTCATGAAAGGTTGCAATGACTGAAATCAAATTATTTAAATCAATTTAAATTAAGGAAAAAATAACCGATTGTAGTGGTTAGAGGCTAGAAATAAGGTAAATAAAATGCTAGGTATTATTGAGAGGAATGTTAGTTTTAAGAGTAAGGAAGTCATCTGTAAATTATATACCATAATTCTTGTGTGTTAGGCCTCACTTAGAATATTCAAGCTTGGTTTATGTTAGGCCTCACTTAGAATATTCAAGCTTCTTTTTTTTACCTGGATAATCTCAATAGGCCCCAGTGGCTTCATGTTTTCCAAATGTAATGTAATGATATGCTTGAAGTTGTGTAATGTAGGTCAACCAAGCTCTTCCTTAACCTAAGGAGATTGGAATATAGGGAAAGATTAAAGGAACTGGGTATATTTAGTTTTGAGAGATGTTCAAAATGTTTTCAGGTTTGGACAATTTAGATGTAACTTTTTCTCATTGAGGCTGATGGAATAACTTGAGGGCATAAGAAGAGAATTAGAAAACAGACTTGTTGACTTGATCTACGAAAATACTTTTTCAGTCATAGACTTGAGATTAACATTTTATACAATTTGATTATAAAATTACATTATATTACATTTCATTTCAAAAACATGAAGCCACTGGAGCCATTGAGGTTATCCAAGTCAAGAGCTAATAATAATAGAATCTTGCAAAACAAGATCCATCTCCCAAGATTCAGCATCCATCTCAAGTCAGCTAACTAATGTACAACTATTTACTACTATCAAAGTAGCCTACAAACTTAAGCTAAGAATATTCAGTATTTACAATCTACAAACTATCATTCATGAAAGCATCTAAATTTTTCTTAAAATTAACTAATACTGTTTACGATATCATATGGCAAGTCATTCCAAAAATCTACTATTCCATGACTGAAAAAGTATTTTCTTGGATCAAGTCTACAAGGCTGTTTCCTAATTTTCTTATGTCCATGAGTTTATCCCATCAGCCTCTAGTGAGAAAAAGTTATGTACATCTAATTTGTCCAAACCTGAAGACATTTTGAATATCTGTATCATATCTCCCCTCCTACAATGTCTCTCAAAACTAAACATACCTAGTTTCTTTAATCTTTCCCTGTATTCCAATCTTCTTAGGTTAGGGATAAGCTTGTTTGCCTATGTTGCACACCTTTCAAGCATATCAATATCATGTCCAAGGTCAGGGAACCAAGGTTGCATGCAGTATTCTAAGTGAGGCCTAACATAAGAATTACTGTATATAATTTACAGATGACTTCCTTACTCTTGTAACTAACATTCCTCTTAATAATACCTAGCATTTTATTTGCTTTATTTCTAGCTTCTAAGCACTGCTCAAAAAATTTTAGATCCCTAGCTCATTACTTGGATAACCTTGATAGACCCCAGTAGCTTCATGTTTTCCAAATGAAATGTAAATAAATGGTCACTGGTGGCCAGCATTGGTTCTTAAAACTGACCAAAATGAGAGAACTGCCTTGACTTTCCTCTGTCCTCAGGAACTCTCAAGGTCCCCAAACCTAATAAACTAACAGTCGACATTGGGCAGGTAGCAGTATATGTCATGTGCAGCTAGCTGTATATTTTGATATGGTTTAAAATTGAATAATAAACTTTTTTTCACTTTTTTTTCACTTTTTTATTGGTTGTAGATTTAAAATTATATTATATGAGGGCCTCATAGGAAGAAGTGGCTAAATGACAGAAGTAAAAAAAATGCCATTACCCCCACACACAAAAGTAAAAAAGCCATGCTACCGTCCACTCTGATACTGAAAGGCCCCAATTGACCAACATTTTCCCTCCCCTTAAACACAACCCCCCTTAATACATGGTTTCTACCACTTACTATCTGAAAAATCACTATTCAAAAGCAAGTAACCAAACATAACCTATTCAGATAGCAAGGGATACCTGTATTTGTAATCTTTATTTGAATGAACACACAATTTGCACATCAAATTCATCAATACTGTATTTACAAGTATTCTTGGTTCCTAAACTATGGTACTCAGTTTAATTAGTAACATGCTCTTTAAAGAGTCTTTAACTGTTACTTTGTAATTATCATGTTATATTGCACCATCATGAAGCCCTCAAAAGTACAGTCTGTCAGCCTGCATCTTTCTGGCCTGAAAATCTGTCTTGCAACACTGAATAGAGACACCACTGGTGCTGATGATACTGCTATGGCAAGAAATTTCTAGGCCAGTTGAAAAAGGATTGGGAAAGAGTTCTGGTTCTGTTTACAGTAGGTGAGGGGGGGTCACAATCAGAATACTAGTGAACTCGGCCCTTGGGAGAACCCAGCCTCACAGACCTAAGAGAGCCCAGCCTCAGAGAGAACCTGGCCACGCAATTATCTGGTTAGCAAGATAGACATACACGAGTTCACCAGTTACTGCTTAAGTTGTGATTATTTTTGTTAAAACTAATGAAAATATCACAACTTAACCTAACCAACTGTTAAGGGTGTAGGTCAACTGTTACATCCTTGATGTTTGGTTAGGTTAAATCATGATATTTTTGTTAAAACTAACGAAAATATCATGACTTAGCTTAACCAATCATCAAGGGCATACAGCTGACCTAACTGGGCATTCAGTTAACCTAACCAGGCATTCACTAATTTTCCCATAGGTTTTGATTAATTTTAAGCAACTTTTACAAAAACAATATTTTGTTATTTACAATCCTAAATAAAGAGGTAAACTTTTAAAATTAAACTTTTGGCGTGTTAATTTTGTTATACTGAGAGGCTGAATTCTCCAGGAGGCCAGGTTTGGACAAGGCTGGGTTTTCTAAGAGGCTGGGTTTGGATGCGGCTGAGTTCACCAGTTACCTACAATCATGAGGTATCGTAGGTTGGGCAATATATATATATATATATATACAGGGTGTACATAAAGTCAGGATCTATTTTTGTGAAGCACTTGGAAATTATATGGAATTCAATCATAAAATGATAAAGTGGTAACATTTATTAAATAATTAAGAGTAGGATTCGATGTGATGCCCATCAGTATCCCTGCACAGCTCAAATCGTTCCGCAGCATTTCTAAACACATTCTGGAGCATTTGCGGGGTTATGTTATCTGCAGCAGTTTGTATACATGCACGTAAGTTTTCAAGACTCGTAATCTTCGTCTGATAGATGTGTGATTTGATAAAGCCCCATGTAAAGAAATCTAAAGGGGTTAAATCTGATCTCGCTGGCCAAGGTCTGTTGCTTCCGCGTCCAATCCAGCGATTTGGAAAATGTCCATTTAGATAATCCTGAACAATTTTGGCATAGTGAAAAGGAGCACCATCATGTTGATAGACGATGGGGGATAGGATTGTTAGTACCGTCGTCTATCAACATGATGGTGCTCCTTGTCACTATGCCAAAATTGTTCAGGATTATCTAAATGGACATTTTCCAAATCGCTCGATCGGACGCGGAAGCAACAAAAGACCTTGGCCAGCGAGATCACCAGATTTAACCCCTTTAGATTTCTTTGCATGGGGCTTTATCAAATCGCACGTCTATCAGACGAAGATTACGAGTCTTGAAAACTTACGTATACGAACTGCTGCAGATAACATAACCCCGCAAATGCTCCAGAATGTGTTTAGAAATGCTGCGGAACGATTTGAGCTGTGCAGGGATACTGATGGGTGTCACGTTGAATCCTACTCTTAATTATTTAATTATGATCTAACTTGTAACTTAATACTGTTTTGCCGGCATTTTCTCTAACTCTGCGAGGCTATCAGTGGCTAAATGGTCCGAACCCTCTTTGCCTAGGCTTTAAGTTAAAATGCATGGGGTATGCATGAGTCATCCACACATTATGACGTCATGCTTTAAGCGATGTAATCTGACCCATTTTTCACCACATCACATTGTGCAGGGTAATACTAAGCCTGCACAATGTGGAGAATGGATATAAATAGATTATGACTCATACAAAGCTTTATTGCTTAATACCAAATAATTTTACATAAAATACAATTCTATTAACATAATTAAATGCATATTTTTTTGAGATCCTTCAGGTGTATATTTACCAACATAAATACGACCTAATGGTTTAGATAAATCATTCGTAGATATCTTAATCAAACTATGAGGGAATTGAGCAGTGACTTGTTCACCTAATTGACACACCTGCTTAAGTCTACGATACATTCTAAACTCTTTAAAAGGGGAGAACCATTTAGTTCTTGGATGATTCATTACTTGCTCAGCGCTATGTGAAGTGTCAAGATTAGGTTCAAACAAAACAGCATGTGGAACAATTAAATAAGGTGCTGGTGATGTCCCAACATTAGGATCCCTTTCTACTCTTTCCCTAACATCTTTCTTACGACCTAATGTATCTTCAAAATTAATAACATATCCAGACATATTCATTTGTGGTATACTTTCAAATGATACACCAGTAACCTGATAATAATTAAATTTTAAAATAGTAGATTTAGATTCATTATTTAAAAGATCCAAAGACAAAGTATAATATGCATCGGCATTAACACCAAAAGTATTTTTAGACAAATAAACAAATTTCATTGAAGCTTTAAATATCTTCTCCTTAGTACGCCTTCTGATATTTTTTCGATGAGAATGACAAACAACTTTCCTTCTCCGTAAATAATGATGCAAATGACGTTGACGATACATCTTGAGCAGTAGATAATACACGTCTATCCAAAGCAAGGTTAAAGAAAAGAATGACATATACGAAAATTGAAGGTCTATTTATAGATTCTGATTAAGACGGTACTAACAATCCTATCCCCGTTGTCTATCAACATGATGGTGCTCCTTGTCACTATGCCAAAATTGTTCAGGATTATCTAAATGGACATTTTCCAAATTGCTGGATCGGACACGGAAGCAACAAAAGACCTTGGCCAGCGAGATCACCAGATTTAACCCCTTTAAATTTCTTTGCATGGGGCTTTATCAAATCGCACGTCTATCAGACGAAGATTATGAGTCTTGAAAACTTACGTATACGAACTGCTGCAGATAACATAACCCTGCAAATGCTCCAGAATGTGTTTAGAAATGCTGCAGAACGATTTGAGCTGTGCAGGGATACTGATGGGCATCACGTTGAATCCTACTCTTAATTATTTAATTATGATCTAGCTTGTAACTTAATACTGTTTTGCCGGCATTTTCTCTAACTCTGCGAGGCTATCAGTGGCTACATGGTCTAAATTAGTGGCTAAATGGTCCAAACCCTCTTTGCCTAGGCTTTAAGTTAAAACGCGTGGGGTATGCATGAGTCATCCACACATTATGACGTCATGCTTTAAGCGATGTAATCTGACCCATTTTTCACCACATCACATTGTGCAGGGTAATACTAAGCCTGCACAATGTGGAGAATGGATATAAATAGATTGACTCATACAAAGCTTTATTGTTTAATACCAAATAATTTTACATAAAATACAATTCTATTAACATAATTAAATGCATATTCATTTTTTTGAGATCCTTCAGGTGTATATTTACCAACATAAATACGACCTAATGGTTTAGATAAATCATTCGTAGATATCTTAATCAAACTATGAGGGAATTGAGCAGTGACTTGTTCACCTAATTGACACACCTGCTTAAGTCTACGATACATTCTAAACTCTTTAAAAGGGGAGAACCATTTAGTTCTTGGATGATTCATTACTTGCTCAGCGCTATGTGAAGTGTCAAGATTAGGTTCAAACAAAACAGCATGTGGAACAATTAAATAAGGTGCTGGTGATGTCCCAACATTAGGATCCCTTTCTACTCTTTCCCTAACATCTTTCTTACGACCTAATGTATCTTCAAAATTAATACATATCCAGACATATTCATTTGTGGTATACTTTCAAATGATACACCAGTAACCTGATAATAATTAAATTTTAAAATAGTAGATTTAGATTCATTATTTAAAAGATCCAAAGACAAAGTATAATATGCATCGGCATTAACACCAAAAGTATTTTTAGACAAATAAACAAATTTCATTGAAGCTTTAAATATCTTCTCCTTAGTACGCCTTCTGATATTCCTTCGATGAGAATGACAAACAACTTTCCTTCTCCGTAAATAATGACGCAAACGACGTTGACGATACATCTTGAGCAGTAGATAATACACGTCTATCCAAAGCAAGGTTAAAGAAAAGAATGACATATACGAAAATTGAAGGTCTATTTATAGATTCTGATTAAGATGGTACTAACAATCCTATCCCCGTCGTCTATCAACATGATGGTGCTCCTTGTTACTATGCCAAAATTGTTCAGGATTATCTAAATGGACGTTTTCCAAATTGCTGGATCAGACGCGGAAGCAACAAAAGACCTTGGCCAGCGAGATCACCAGATTTAACCCCTTTAAATTTCTTTGCATGGGGCTTTATCAAATCACACGTCTATCAGACGAAGATTACGAGTCTTGAAAACTTACGTATACGAACTGCTGCAGATAACATAACCCCGCAAATGCTCCAGAATGTGTTTAGAGATGCTGCAGAACGATTTGAGCTGTGCAGGGATACTGATGGGCATCACGTCGAATCCTACTCTTAATTATTTAATAAATGTTACGGTACCACTTTATCATTTTATGATTGAATTCCATATAATTTCCAAGTGCTTCACAAAAATAGATCCTGACTTTATGTACACCCTGTATATTAGGGTGCTCCAAAATATTATAGTAAAAAACTATGTTGGTCAAATCGGTTCTCCACATGCCTTGTTTTGTCCACTAGGGTCGACTTACTTGTGTGTGGAATTTGAGCTTGATTGGTGGATATTTAGGGGTTGCCCCATACTAAACATTTCGTTTTTTTCTTTTTAAAAGTGATTATGACGTTGTCTAGTAGGAGATCTGCGCCTGAAAACTGGCTCCTTGGGAGGCCAAACTCTCAGTTATTGACAGCAAGACTACCCTGTGTACTGGACGTGCTCTGACTGGCCCAGTACAACCACCTGCATGAAGGAAGAACCCTGCCTACAAGTTACAAGTTGGCCTGTGAAGCAGTTGTTGCTGTATGGCAGCACGCCAGAATTCCTTCCCAATGGATAGATTCATGTGTCCAGAAACTGTCAAAGCTGTACGAGAAGTATCTAGCCCTCAAGAAGCACTGAACTCGACAATGAGAAAGTGTTCAAAGGTGATCTGGAAGAACTGTTTGATATATCTACAAAAGATGAAATGTCGGTAATCAAGAATGAGGAAGACTGGGAATTTCTTTGGAAGCAGAGAAGATGTCTTTTCCTGTAGCATGAGTGGGGCTGACCAAAAGATGCCTGCAAAAGAAAGCAGAAAGACAATGAGAAGAAAAAGAAAGGATGGCAAAAGTGAGATATGAAGGAAGGGAAACCAAATCCAGGATGGGAGCAACAGCAGAACTTTCTTCCACATCATCATCTCGGGAATCTGAAAGCGAAGACGAATATAGACCTTCTGCATCAACATCTGTGGCAGTTGCTGCTTCCCCAATGCCAAAGAGACTTAAGAATATCTTCAACTCGCCTGAAGTCGTCGGTGCCTTGGATCGCGTCAATCTTCCAGATCGCGGAGCTGTGTTTGTGGCTGGAGCTGTTGCTGAGGCGCTTGGATATAATCTTTCAGAGCTCACACTCCCGAAGTTCAATCAGGCGGTCTAGAAGACAAGGAAGACAGGAAACAGCAGCAGCAGAAGACCAGGAATCTTCTTTGGAGGGACCTATTCTTTTACACTGGGATGGCAAACTATTGCCAGATATCGACAGATCCAAGGCAAGCGTTGATAGAATTGCTGTTCTTGTCACTGGAAATGGCCATGAGAAGCTTTTGGGAATTCCAAAGATGGATAAAGGTACTGGGGAGTCTCAGGCAAATGCTTGTGTTGAAGCAATTGAGAAATGGAATCTCAGGTCTCAAATCAAAGGACTCGTATTTGATATGACAGCCAGCAACACAGGGCTTCACAAAGGAGCTTGCATCATAATCAAAGAAGCTCTAGGAACTGAACTGGTCTGGATTGCTTGCCATCACCATGTCATGGAAATCATGCTGTCTGACATCTTCTCCTGTATCTTCGTTCCATCTGGAGGTCCAGAATCCAGACTCTTCAAGCGATTTCAGAAACAATGGCCATTGATAAATCAAGATGTGTGTGTTGCAGCAACCGACGAACTCTTCCAGGATCTGGTATTGAGCAGATTGCGGAAAGAGATGCTGGATTATTTGCCACATGCACTCAAAGCGCAGCAACCAAGGGATGATTATCAAGAATTCTTGCGCTTATCTCTTGTTCCTTGGCGGAGGAAGTGGGAATGAGTCATTTCGAGCTCCCGGCCCAACACACCATGCTCGTTGGATAGGGAAAGGAATTTATGTGTTGAAGATATTCCTTTTCCAAACTCAATTCAAGCTGACACCACGAGAAGCCAGGAACATAACCGACTTCGCTCTGTTTGTGAGTCTCATTTACATC
This sequence comes from Bathynomus jamesi, assembly GCA_023014485.1. Classification (NCBI taxonomy): domain Eukaryota; kingdom Metazoa; phylum Arthropoda; class Malacostraca; order Isopoda; family Cirolanidae; genus Bathynomus; species Bathynomus jamesi. Next base: position 203,781 of record JAJOZX010002223.1, read on the forward strand.
AGACAATGGAATGAAGCATCCCTTGGAATTTGAGCCCCCTACAATGACATCGAACTTCTGTCTCTGCTCAAGACTTACCCAAATCAGACTGTGGCCAGTAAAGCATCCGCGGCCTTTTCCAGGCATCTTTGGTTTTTCTCCGAGCACCTGGTTGCCCTAGCCTTTTTTGACGAATGAGTGACCATGGCAACAAAGGAAAGGATGCTCCGGAACCTACACAGCATCCACGGTTACCCGGCCCTCCTCAACATCTAGAGATCAAGGATGAAGTGGAAGACATGAAGTTGGAGGACCTTGTGATTAAAAGGACCAGTTCCTTCTTTGATGTTTTGATGGAAGGAGGAAAAGCAAAATCTCAAATCCTTTCTGGAGAAACCCCCTGGACAGTGGATGGATGATCCTTTTTTCAACGAACTTCGGGATCGGCCCTCTCGGATGGAAGTAGTAAACGACACGGTGGAACGGGGTATCAGCCTGATCCAAAAATACAACAACACGCTGATGAAGGACGAAGAGCAGAAACAGTTCCTTCTTCGACTGGTGGCAAACCATCGAAAGAAGCTCCCCACTCCATCAAAGGTGGCTCTAATGTCATAGTTTTTCAAGTGCATAACTGTTTTTGGCTGCATGAGACCTGATTTATGGGTTCCACATGGGGCAACCCCTAAATACTGTTTCTTGGGGAAAATATTTTGTGTGATTTTCAGTTATGTATAAAGGAATAAAAATACCCTTGTGGAGAAAGGAAATTTGTTCTTTTGTTTTTTTGGACCACCCTATATATATATATATATATTTTTTTTTAAGTTCGGGAAGAACCGATTTGCCTCTATTTAAAAGGGCATATTTTGGCGGAAAAACAGAAGTGAGAGGAAAGACAGAGGAAAAAGAAAGGATGAAGGGGACAGTTGAAGTGGAAAAAGACCAAGGACTGCAGGGTCAAGCCCCATCATCCTTGGGTGCTAGGGCTGGGAGGGCGCACATGAAACCTCCAGGAACAAGCACGTACAAACAAGCACAAAGAGCACCCAAGAGCATGAGCTTAGAACCCCCTTGTGGGGATATATATATATATTTTTTTTTTTTAGTTCAGGAAGAACCGATTCGCCTCTATTTAAAGGGCATATCTCAGCGGAAAAACAAAGAAAAAGTGAGAGGAAAGACAGAGGAAAAAGAAAGGGTGGAGGGGACAGTCGAAGTGGAAAAAGACCAAGGATGACAAGGACTGCAGGGTCGAGCCCCATCATCCTTGGGTGCTAGGGCCGGGAGGGTGCACGTGAAACCTCCAGGAACAAGCACGTACAAACGAGCACAAAGAGCACTCAAGAGCACGAGCTTAGAACCCCCTTGCGGGGATATATATATATAATATATATATATATATATATATATACAGGGCATCCCAAAAAAATGTATACACACTTTAACAACTGATAGCTCAATTGATGTTTCTTTCTTTCCAAGTTAAACCCATTAGAATTAATAATGGCAGTCAGACTAAGCTTTGAACAAAGGAAATTCATTCTAAAATGCTATTGGAAGTGTGAAAACGCAGTTGAAGTGCAAAGACAGTTTAGGAGGGAGTTTCAAACAGATCCACCAACGCGACTTACCATCACTCGAATTAGAGATAAGTTTGAAGCCGATGGAACTGTTCAGAATGTCCACAAGAAGCGTTCCGGAAGACCACGGACATCGACAAGCCCCACAAAGCAAGAAAGAGTACTGGAAACGTATCACCAAAGTCCAAGAAAATCTGTGTGGCAAGCGAGTCGTGAGGTAGGAATTTCAGAATCGTCTGTCCAACGCATTTTGAAGCGCTGTCAATGGAAAAGTTACATTCCAAGATTAGTCCATACTATTAATGAAGATGATCCGGACCGAAGAGTGGAGTATTGCGAGTGGTACTTGGCACGATGTGGATGTGGATTGGATGAAGGGGTTTCGTAGAATACCCTCCGCTTTCACCAGACCTCACACCACTAGACTTTTTTTTATGGGGATACTTAAAAGACAAAGTCTACGCTATAAAACCTGCAACAGTTGCTGAATTGAGAGCAGCCATTGAACGAGAATGCACACAAATACCAAACAAAATGTTTCGTGATGTTTGCGATTCCATTGCTTCGCGTTATCAGCAGTGCCTGGACCAGAACGGATGTCAGTTTGAAAACAGGCGTTGACAAAACAATTAAATAATGTCTGTAGATTCTATTACATTTTGAAAATGAAATGTATTTTAATAAACACTGCCTTTATAATTATTTAAAGTGTGTATACATTTTTTTGGGATGCCCTGTATATATATATATATATATACACACAGTGTATATATAATTTTTTTTTTTTACTGTGCAAGTGTCTTAGGCACCCTTGTACAGTTTTTTGTTTTGTTCTTTTTTTTTAATAATTATGTTGAATATTTCAGCATGTTAGTGTTTTTTTATTATAAATATAAATTATAATGTACGGTATAGTCATTGGCAATAATCTCGGTTATTAGGCAGTTTAACAAAGAAAACAGATGTTTCATCAAAATGTGCTACTGCTGGAGATAGAATGGAATTTAACAGTTTCTAGGTACTATTTTGCAAGATATTATAAGCTCATTCAGTAACAGTTTGTAAACAGGACTTCTATTGTATGTTTTTGTAATTGTTTAATGCTCCTAACTAAATGAAATTTAATTTTTTTTAATAAAATTTCTTAATTGTTAATTTTCTCTTATTCCAGATAAAGGCATAAAATTTTACATTGGTTAAACAATGGCTAAAATATCCATTGCAACTCGACACTGGGTGGTATTATTGCACAAGCAGGGTCAATCAGAAATATTGTGACAAACTGGGGTATCAAGATGTGGTATTCAAGCAATTTTGAAGAAACCATGAAACAGGCAAAGTTGAAGATTGAAAATGCAGTGGAAAGCCAAGGAAACTTTCTAAAAATGATGAGACACACAGGTCTCAAGCCAACATCTCTCAGAAATAGACAAAAATCCAGTGCAGAACTTTTGGCAGAACTTGTCCAGACCTCAGGATTACAAGTCCACTCATCCACCATGAGGAGATCACTCATCAGAAATGGTCTTAATGGTCAAGTGGCAATCAAAAAGCCATTTCTCAGGAAAGGAAACAAGTCAAAGAGGCAGAAATATGCTCAAAAGGGTTCTAGGAAATTTCGCCGCAAACATTTTCGCCGTAAACATTTTCGCCGTAAACATTTTCGCCGTAAGACAAATTCGCCGTAAGGACATTTCGCCGTAAAATTAAAAAAAAATAATCAATGGATGATTATTTAAGAAATTTATTTAACCAAACTATCACGACTTAACCTAACCAATCATCAATGCCATACAGTGAGTTTCAAAGTAAGATAAGGAATTTATTTAAGAAATTTATTTAACCAAACTATCACGACTTAACCTAACCAATCGTCAATGCCGTACAGTGAGTTTCAAAGTAAGATAAGGAATTTATTTAAGAAATTTATTTAACCAAACTATCACGACTTAACCTAACCAATCGTCAATGCTGTACAGTGAGTTTCAAAGTAAGATAAGGAATTTATTTAAGAAATTTATTTAACCAAACTATCACGACTTAACCTAACCAATCGTCAATGCCGTACAGTATAAAGAATTTTAATTGTGGTAGACTGCTCGAAGCTAGGTAGACCGCACACTTAACCAGCACCGGCTATTATAAGGGTTCAGTTAAACTTTTTTAATTTTAATTTTAATTTTATTTTATTTACGGCGAAATGTCCTTACAGCGAATTTGTCTTATGGCGAAAATGTTTACGGTGAATTTTCCCACGGCGAAAATGTTTACGGCGAATTTTCCGGTCACGGCTCAAAAGCACAAGAATTGGAATGCTGACCAGTGGAAAAGGGTCCTCGAGTGATGAATCAAAATTTGAAATTTTTGGCATAAAGAGAAGACAGTATGTGAGAAGAAGAAACAAAGAACAAGTCAAGGAAATGTGTTTGCAGCCAACAACTAAGCATGGTGGAGGATCTATCCAAGTTTAGGGCTGCATTTCAGCTAATGGTGTTGGGGATCTTATCAAAATTGATGGAATACTGAATGCAGAAAGATAGACAGATCCTAATTCATCATGCTGTGCCATCAAGTTGGAGATTAATTGGGCAAAATTTTATTTTTTAGCATGACAATGACCCTAAGCATACTGCCAATTGATGTAGTCAAAACCTATTTGGAGAATAAAAAAGAACGTGAAAACTTGCAACTGATGGAGTGGCCTCCCCAGAGCCCTGATTTAAATATTATTGAGGCTGTTTGAGATTATTTAGACAGAAAGAAGCAAGAAAAGCAGCCAAAATCAAAAGAAGAGCTATGGCAGGTTCTTTTAGATGCATGGAACAACGTTCCAGCAGATTTCTTACAAAAACTCCAAGATAGCATTCCAAATCAAATTGCAGCAGTTTTGCAGGAAAAGGGTGGTCATACAAAATACTGACTTTTGAAAATTGTATCTAACTTTTCAGTACTTATGGTGATGGTTCTCTAATAAATGATATATCTTGAAGCTAACATGTGTATTTTTTCACACCTGCCTAAGACTTTTGCACAGTAGTATATATATATATATCCCTGCAAGGGGGTTCTAAGCTCGTGCTCTTGAGTGCTCTTTGTGCTCGTTTGTACGTGCTTGTTCCTGGAGGTTTCACGTGCGCCCTCCCGGCCCTAGCACCCAAGGATGATGGGGCTCGACCCTGCAGTCCTTGTCATCCTTGGTCTTTTTCCACTTCGACTGTCCCCTCCACCCTTTCTTTTTCCTCTGTCTTTCCTCTCACTTTTTCTTTGTTTTTCCGCTGAGATATGCCCTTTAAATAGAGGCGAATCGGTTCTTCCCGAACTAAAAATATATATATATATATATATATATATATATATATATATATATATATATATATATATATATGGTGTATCAGATGTCAGATTTCAGACATCCATGTGGATGTGGATGCCAAATTTTGACATCCATGCAGATGTGGATGTTAATGCATAAATTTGTCTGATTGATGTGATAGTTTAAATTCATATTCATTTTATTAATTGACTTTTGATTTTTGGTTAGTTATAAATATTTGATATTATTATTTTATAATTATAATTTTTTTACATAAATTTTTTTTTTTTGCCACACAACTGTGTTACCACAATGTGGGATGGGGACCCAATTTGTCTTGCATCCCACCAACCACTTTCCCCAACCACCACCCTTCAGTGGGAAGTAGTGTGCTTATGACATTATGTATTGTAGCATGAACAATTAATTATACAAATACACAATAGACATTGCCAGTTACATTAAAGATCAAATGAAGGCTGCACAAGTTTCAGTATTTGAATTGAATGAGGGGCAAATTGTGCTTCAAAAATAGCAATTTAGTAAATAGTACACATCCACAGCATCTGCATCCCACAGGTGTGAATGTGGATGTTGAATTTTATGTGGATGTGACATACATCACTAATATAATATATATATTGGTGGCACTTGTGGAGGGTCTTTAGAGTTTAAATACTGATAAGTGGCACCTAATAGAAAAATGTTGCTGACCCTTGGCCTAGATAGTAGGTAGGCCTATAAATTGTCTAGTAAATAGACAAAATCCTAGCAGTTTATATAATAAAAATAGGCTAACAAAAATTAATACATTGCCTATTTATTCAGTAATTTTAGTAGCTTATAGCAAAGCAAGTAGGCAAAAGTAAGAAAAAATGACACACACAAACATGAGCTGATCAAAAATCACCGTATTTGTCACTAAATTGATCAAGAAATCACTGAAATTTAGACATTTCATTTTCTGGATAAAACTGCCACTAGATAAATTTAAGTACCGCTAAAATCCCCTTAAATGCCATTGCTAGGTCACTTAGCAAGGGCATTTAAGGTGGCCAATGGGACTCAAAGCGTAGCTATTTCTCAGCATGGAAGTGAAAATGTTTTTATACACACTCAGACGTGTTTTGAATCTGTCATGATTACTACATCATCAGGAATTATCACTTCAGTAAAGAACAGAGAAATTATTCAAATTGCAATTACAGAGCAAAATTCCTAAAATACAATATACTCAATACAGAAACAAATTAACTAAAATAATCAAAATTGCAAAATATAACTATTATAACAATCAATTTTCCAAACATAAAGGAGACATGAAAAACACTTGGACAACCATAAACAATCTTCTCAGAAAACAAATTAAGAAAAATTCAATAAAGAAATTAAATGTTGATAATAAAGAAATTACTGATGATACTGCTATTGCAGACTCTTTAAATGCACACTTTACTTCAATAGCAGATAAGCTTCATGCACAATTAATAAATAATGATCACTCACCTCTAGAATATATGCCACCCAGCCCACTAAATTCATTTTCTTTTGTTCCTGCTACCTTTACTGAGGTCCAGAATATTATTGGTAAATTAAAAAATACAAAAAATAACATTCATAACATTCCTGTACCTATATTGAAACTTGTTAAAGATAAGATATCTGTAACTTTGGCTAAAATTATCAATCAAAGTATTTCCAAAGGAATATTCCCATCAATGCTAAGAACTGGTTGTATAACACCCTTTTTTAAAGGGGGTGATCCTACACTAGCAATAAATTACAGGCTGGTGTGTTCATTATCTGTGTTCAGCAAAGTTTTTGTAAAAAGTAGAATGCAGTAATATTTAGAATCCTACAATTTATTATTTCCAAATCAATATGGCTTCCACAATAATAAAACAACAGAAATGGCTATTTTAAATTTTATGAAAAATTTAAATATAGCTAAGGAGATCAAAGAAATAATTATATCAATATTTATGGATTTGAGTAAGGCGTTTGATGTAATAGACCATAATATTCTACTTAATAAATTATATTGTTATGGCTTTAGAAGAGCAATCGGTGATTGGTTTAAAAGTTATTTGTCCAATAGATATCATTTTGTATCGGTAAATAAGGTTTGCTCAACTAAAGCGCTTGTCAAACATGGTGTGCCACAGGGCTCAGTTCTGGGTCCACTGTTATTTTTATTATATATAAATGACCTTCCACATTCATGTGATATACTGAACTTCATAATGTTTGCAGATGATACAACTCTCTCTCTTTCTTGCAAAGATGTTAATACAGCTAAGAATATATTTCATTCAGAATTCATCAGTGTAATGAAATGGTTGACCACCAATAAACTCTTCCTAAATACCAGTAAAGCAAATTTCATGATTTTTACTAATAAAAGAAATGTATATCTTGATGAACTTAATGTTAATGAAATCGCCATAAAGGTGTGTACTGTAACAAAAGTTTTTGGTGTTAATGCTAGATAAGAATTTGCAATAGTGATCATGTAAATTATATCACTAAAAAGATTTCAAGGAGCATTGCTATAATGTTTAAACTTAGAAATGTAGTCCCTAAACAAGTTTTATTGACTCTTTATCATACTCTTGTTCTTCCTTATATAACATACTGCACCCTTGTTTGGGGAAACTCCGCTAACAACACATTAAATGGTATCTTTGTCATCCAAAAATGAGCAAAAGTTTAGTATCTGATGCTGATTTCCTTGATTACTCTAGTACATTATTTAAAGAGCTAAACCTACTAAAGCTCAATGATATAACCAAACTGGCACATTTTACTTTTATTTACAAGTGTAAGAACAGAATCATTAATTTGCAATGGGTAAATAGATATTTTGTAACTCATCAAGAAATCCACTCGTATCAAACCAGAAATAGATCAAAGCTTGTTATACCTCAATTTAGATTGTCTTCATCTCAAAAACTACCCATTTTCATTGGATTGAAACTATGGAATGACTTGCATGCTGATATAAAAAATATTGTGAATGTAAATTTGTTTAAAACCAAGTTGAAATCCCAATTAATAATGGCATACTAACAAAAATCTAGGATTAATGTCCACTAATATTGTTTAATATTGTAATACATGTTTTAACTATTAATAATACTTATTTACTTATTTATTTATTATTATTAATTTATAACAACTAGCTGCTTATTTTTAATAAGAGCCCAGTAAAGCCTAAAGCTTAAGGGCCAAATTAAATAAAAATAAATAGTCTAGCTTCACAATTATTCATGTCATTGTAAATTGAAAAATAAAAAAAAAATTATTTTATTATTAATAAAGGTTATTCTATTCTACATCATTACTATGGTATATTACGATATATTACAATTACTGATTACCTCAGTCCTGCTTGCTACAAATTACTGTTGTCACCAGACGAGACAAAACAAGCAAAGGAAATATTGCTAATAGTTGCTCTAAAAGAAAAGCACATGACTGCAGTTGAGGAAATTTCAGATGATGAAGAAATGTTCTCAAGGCATTGATGAAGAATTAGAGAAGTTTCTGTGGCAAGAAGGAAAAACAAGGCTTGTTTCAGGTTATTTGGTATTTAAGTAAGTTTCCTATAAGGAAAGTTTTCTTGAAACCTGCACTGTATGCTTTGGGTGAAAAGTACACACTTTTCTGTGCCACTTGGTGGGCAACTAAGAGACCAAGTCCTTTGGTAGATGGATCATAGGTTGTTTCTGCTCTTCCACCAACCCAAGTCAGGTTGGAAAGACTGTTTTCTGCAGTGCATTACATTTTAAATGACCTAAGAACATCATTATCTGGAAAAACCTGTCCATAATATGCTATTCCTAAAATTCAATGTGTTTACTAACTTTGTACAGACTGAAGATAATAAACTTGGTGCATTATAACTCAGCCTAGTCCTTATTAAGCCTGTCATTAATGTTATATATATAAGTATATAATATATATATATATATATATATATATATATATATATATATATATATATATATATATATATATAGCCCCGCAAGGGGGTTCTAAGCTCGTGCTCTTGAGTGCTCTTTGTGCTCGTTTGTACGTGCTTGTTCCTGGAGGTTTCACGTGCGCCCTCCCGGCCCTAGCACCCAAGGATGATGGGGCTCGACCCTGCAGTCCTTGTCATCCTTGGTCTTTTTCCACTTTGACTGTCCCCTCCACCCTTTCTTTTTCCTCTGTCTTTCCTCTCACTTTTTCTTTGTTTTTCCGCTGAGATATGCCCTTTAAATAGAGGCGAATCGGTTCTTCCTGAACTAAAAAAAAAAAAATATATATATATGAGTATGTAATACATTTAAAAGTTTCTGTTGTAAAGCAATTTGTTTTTAAGTTTTTTATGCTTTTGCTTTAAGCAGCTTCTTATACAAATTATAAAACTGAAATTAATAGGTACCAGTATTACAAAATGTGTTGCTATAGGTGAAGTTATTCTCCCTGAAAAATAGGTACTGTCTAAAAAAACTGATAATGTACTGCTATTTACCACTAACCACTTTCAGTTGCTGGTATTACCAGAGTAACCACTTTGCTTCAGATACCAACACCAGATACAAAAAATTGCATACCAGTACCACTTCCATTGCTGGCTGGTACCCGGTCCTGCTGCTTATATTTCACATACAATATGCATATTGCATAGCTCTTAAGTCATGTGCCAAGTTTTGTGAAAATCAAAAGAGGTCATGTAAAATTATCAGAGTTGATATGGAATGACCCAAATGAGATACTTGCATCACTTTGCCTTGCTTTCTATAGAATTTTGAGTTAATTCATTGAGATATCTTTTTAGAATGTGTGTCACTTTTGCCAAATTACTACTACTGATAAAAGTTTGTGTCTCTCAGTGTGCCATATACCTTGTAGGGTATTTCATGATGGCATACAATAATTTTACCCAAGTGAACTTATTCTAGGCTGCCATTAATTCTTGCTTAAGTTGAATTATGTACCTATGGTCTATCCAAGTTGGTTCTTGAACCAATATGACTCTACTTCATAATTTATATTAACTACCATATCTTATATAAGCCTAGGCTATTAAGCTAAAGTGTAGGAGAAAATTCAACATTCATTCATAAAAAATGTACTGAAGATGTTCCTTAGAATTTAAAACAAATCTCTCAATCATTTTAGGTATTAACTATATAATGAAATATTTTTGAATTTATTGTAGCAGCCTAATTAATGTGTAATATAAAATTAAAGATCTAAAGTAAAATGCAAGTACTTTACCAACAGAGATTTGGATAAACATTTATAAATAATTAAAAAACTTGAAATGAAACGTGCTTCTGTGCCGTTTTAAGACATTTTAAGGCTGTGTTCAAAGTGCTAATAATTGTAACTTTCTATTCCTTCAGGTTTAAAAAAAGAAAAAAGGTCCAGCTTAGGTTTGTTCTGCAATTGCCATACAGAGATGAAATATATCCAAAACTATTCTTACATTCATTTGTTGCAAGATTGAATATCCAGTTGGTTATTGAAGTAGGCTAATTTTTAAGCTAGAACCTTTAAATAAAATATGGATGACAATGTATGAAGGCATGTCTTACCCATATAATGTAGCCTAGGCTTAACAGTTCAGAATGAAAATTGTGTAACTTGTAAAGCAACAGTAATGAATGCTAAACGCATATTTAACTTATAATATTACATCAGAAGAATAAAATTATGGTATAAATATAATAATTATTATTATTATTTATTAATTTATATATGTATCATCAATAATATACCATATATAAGAATGTTGCTCAGTTTCAGGTTTATCATATTATATTAATCACTTATGGTATATTATACAAATGAAATAAAATAAAGAAATGGTAATATCAGTTGTTAAATTTGTTTGGCCAACTACTGTACTTGTTAGTTTATGCTTAAGCTTAGACCCACATTAGCCAAGACTTATGTGCATTTACAAGTCAGTTTGTGTATGGAGTAAATTTAATACATAAACTATTTATGCCTGTAATGCAATATAGGGTGTTCTATGTGTGTATAAATTATAGTGCTAGAGTAAAACCTAAATATAGCCAGTTTGTTAGATGCAAAATCACTCAAAACTAAAAACTTAAGACAGAAAAAAAATAGATATTGTTTAACAAAAAAATTCTTAATTTAATATGTGCTTTCACGCTATGGTCCTATATACTATTGTTTTATTATTGCATTAGATTATTATTTTGTGGACCATGGGCCTATAAGTGCAAATTTTTGTTTCACTGAAATTTGACCCATGTCACAATACTGTTTCCCGATAGATAAGCAGAGTTAAGCAACATTGTCTGGTAGTTGGATGAGTGACCATCCTCTGTGTCCAGATTATGTAGTGACCCATTTTTCAGATCCTACATAAAACTGTAGGTCCTCCTCTATCACGTGGCTTTTGTGTTATGAAGGAGGTTGAACAACCCCAAAAACATAATTATTTTCAGTGAAATTAAAAATTATGAACTTCTTCATTATTATTGAAGATGTAGCCAAATTGTCCATTCATTGACATATAAAGGATTTAACTGCGAGAAAGTTGAACTTTCGAGTTGATGGCATTCACCTAAAATATTTGTACATATTGGTGGAACTAAAGCCTAATTCAAATTTCAAATATAACTTCAGATTTGTAGAACTTGTAGGATAATATTCATTATTTTCTTTCTTTCAATTACTTATTTTAAATTAATCTAATTATTTTTTTCAACAGGTCATACTTTATTAACTGTAGGACACTAATCAAAATTAATTAATTAATAATATGTCTGGAAAGACGAAACATCGTACTCAAGCAAATTCAGCTGATGACTTGATATTATCCATAAATGAAAAAATCTTAAGAGAATGCCATGCTTTGTATACAGATTCAGATAATGGTAAGAAAATAAATTTTAAAAACTGGTTTACAGTACATACATACCGTATATGTAAACTAAGTCTGGAGCTACATTTTATAGATGTCAAATATGGAACAGCCATAGCATCAAAATGTGCATACTAGGGAATAGAAAGCAAATAAATAGTTTAAATACTTATAATTTTTTTTAAGTACTGTACGCATCAACTATTACTACTTTGGTGTAGATTATAGCAGCACAATGAGGTAATGAGGCAACCAAGCTATAGGACCACCTGACAAAAACATTCTTCCATATAGTTTAGAAAATTTTCCATACTTATTTGATGTTAAAAGGCATTTTCTATTGTTGGTGTCCTTCCAAAAATGCTCTAAGGTTAGGATCTGGAGACTGAGCTGGCCAGGAGATAAACTCTGAGAAATCTTTTCAAATCCACAAACTTGCCTGTTTTGCAGTATTTTGGGGGGTCCATTGTTCTTTTGTAGCATTCACTGACCTTGAAACATTTGTTGAGTATATGGTAGCCTTGTTCCTCCAATTATTTTCACATACTGGAAGCAATACATGGATGGTACAATCATACAGTCAGCTTCAGTAGTTAGGATACATTGGATCTATATAGTTTCAGTTGTGTTATATGCTGTAAAATCAAAATAATATTCTGCATGTATATTTTATTTTAAATTTATATAATAACTTTTCTCTAAATTAAACTTAGTTGCTATAGCCTAGGCAAATAACTTTTCAACTTTTTAATTTCAGATCAAATATATAAATAAGTATATAGCCAATAAAACACTTGCTAAATATTATAAAAACAAAGGAAAATGCCCAGCATGCATGTAAAAATTATAAAATGTTATATTAATTAATGTTATGCATAGGACCTAGAATAAGGTTCACCAGTTAATTTTCTCTGCCGTGTAGAGCCACCCTTGCTTAGAAAGATATCTAATATTTTTTAATAGTTGGGAGCAATCAGGACAGGAAATTACTGTCACATACTGTCACACACATTCAGAATCCCAACCATACAATGATAGGCTATAGCTATTAAAATACTTATTAATAATATTATTAATGCATTGTAAATCACACTAATAAATGTCTATTTTCAGGCTTAGTTTTATTTGGTGAAAGTGTTGGTTTGAAGTTGCTTCCTCCGAGGAAAAAAATTACAGTTATGTTGATGGGAAATCATTCCGCAGGGAAGAGTACTTTTATCAATTGGTATGGTATGGTTTGAGTCATAAACTTCATTTGAAGTGCCAGATAGGTTAAGTGAATGCAAAATATTCAGAGAAAACTAGAGAAATATTATTAAGTAGTTCATAATTATTAAGCTTAAACCTTTTTACTTTTCACTAGAATTTAAATTTTAATGGTGCTATGTTTTACTAAGAATTCATAGACCACTTAATGTACCAACTTAAATACTGTTCCGTAAGCATACCTAAAATGTACTATACCATATATATAAGAAAGAAATGAATGCAGACCTTGTCAGGTAGATTAATTCTTAAAACAGGTGTAGATGGAGTAACATTGACTTTTTAAGCCCTTTAGTTTATATTTGAAATGTAACTGATGACTGGAAAGTTGTGCAACTTGTTTAATTTTATTTTATGTTCACTTGAGCAAGGCTGCTACTTTTAATTCTCATATATACTGTATATTATTATCCCTTATTTTTAGGAAGTCTTTCTTATAAAGAGAACCAAAGCTCTAATTATTTTTCATTTTAATTAAAAAAAAAAATGTTTAGTATCCCTGTTAATGCCATTTCATGTGAATGTTATAAACTTGGTTTGGCTTCTTCCCAAATTATTCATTCTGATGAATGTCAAGCTTGTTGCTCCACCTTGGCCCTACAGCTTAACATGGAATCCGAACTACGACCCATCACGGGTGGTCAGAAATTACGGAGTCTTTGCCCGAACTCGATCTCACGACCTCCCGATGAGCAGCCCAGTATCTTAGCCACTGGTGGGCGTCTTAATGTATTTTCACCAAAAAATTCTCATTTCTACTTTATCGCACTTTGACCATTCTTTTCAGCAATGTTTCCAAATACTCTGGTGTCAAATTATTTAACTTTTTTTGTAAGTATTCCCAAAATTGAGTGGAATTAGTTGGACCTCGCGATTTTACCTTTTTGTCAAGTTCATTCTGCATGATCTCAATTGGGTTTAGACCTGAGGATTGAGGAGGCCAGTTCATTATTCTTTATGATTCATCTTTACTTTTTCTGTTCAAATGTTTTTGGTAATATAGTGCTATATATTTGGGATCATTTTCTTGCTGAAAGATGGTTATCCCCAATCAAATGCTAACTGGAAGGAATGACATGATGGTATGGTAGTACCTCTCTCTGTTGAGGTTTCTTTCAATTTTCACTAGGTCCCCAGTCCCATCACTAGCAAAACAGCTCTATACTTTTACATTGCCACCTCCATGCTTGACTGTAGATACCATGCAGTTTTTGTTGAATCTTTCTCCAGCTCCTCTTCTCACATACTCTCTCTTGCTGCCATATATTTAAAACTTGCTCTTATCTGTCCAAAGTACTTGTTTCTAGTCTTCTAACATAAAGTTTTGGTGGTCTCTTATCCATTTCAATTGCTTTTGCTTATACTTTTATGTTAAATTATGTTCAGTAGCTAGTTTAGATACTGTAAGGAATCTATTTCTTTTGTACTTTTCTAATATTTACCCTTACTGTCTATTTTGGTTTTCTTCCTCTGCACTTCTTGTTTACTGAGCATGTCTCCCCTTGGTTTTTAGTGGTTTGGGATACTTCATCCTGAGAAACGCCAATCCTATGTGCAATCTCTTTGGGATAGCCCAAGACGATGCAGGCCCATTATTTCAATGCATTTCTTTCCTGGAGGCCATTAATTTCTGAAGAAGAAAAGCTGTTGTTTCATAAATGCTGAATATTTTCAATGGGAAAACAAACTTCATGTTTAGTTCTCAGTGTTTAAACAATATTAGATAACTAATTTATGTAAAATATGTAAAAAAAAAAAAAAAAAAAAAACCTGAATTTTTAGTACATAAGAATATCTGAATAAATAGAGAAACAAAGTTCATAAATTTCATAAATGTAGGATTAAATACAAACTACTAAAGATAGGAGGGCTAAAAGATCAATGCAACTTCATACATAAGTTTATTGCGCTACATAAGAATTGTATTGGTTTTGGCAGCAGGGCTTTTAATCTATAGCACATTTTTCTAGTGACACCATAATTTTGACCGCTAGTATATATGTATTGATGATTGATTATGGTTGAATTATGCTTACTAGAAGGAGAAAAACATTTTATGAAAGTAAACTTTATTTTCATATTTATTTAAACAAAATATCTTTAAACAAATTAAGATCCACATTTGGAAAATGAAAAAGTCAGAATAATTGTTTCAAAACTATTTAACTTTTATCGCTAATGGCTTTTTTTACTCAAGTTACAAGTTACAGGATTATACTTGTTAAATATAAAGATCACGTAATTCTTAGGTCCAATTCACTTTGCGCACAAGATAATTCAGTTTCATTGAGGGTACCTTCTGTCACATTATAATTTAATATTATAATTTAATATTATACTCATATTCCTCAAATTAATTTTTAGATTCTGTTTTGAGAAGTTGAGAACTCTCTCTCCAAATTTTCGATTATATTCCCCACAACTTTTTTATATTTAGTTTTTTAGTGTTTGAGAAGTTATGTATTCATTTATTACTTTTAAAGGTACATAGAAGAACATGTGCAGAAGACGGGAGTAGCTATTGAAACTCAAGGGTTTGCCTTTGTCACAAGTGGAAAGAAAAGGGAATCATTAACAGTAAGTTCACCCATTTGACTCGTGGGGGCAAATGATGGAAAACATTGAACTTGGTTTATGCCAGGTTTAGTTCAAACTTATGAGGCATATATTTTTACGTGAGATGGGGTTGTAATGTAAGGGCAGTATTCCTGATCCCATCTGATGTCGTGCATATGAACGAAAATAAGCAGGATAAAGCTAAATTTCTCCACAAGAACAAAGAAACTGTATAAAACGTGTAATCGATGTAGAAAATGTAATCAGATTTCCTATCATTATGTTTGAAGAAACAGTGAGTCATTCGAAAATTTCAATATTTAATTATGATTAAAATAAATATTGGTATAGTTTGGACCAGCTTCTTTCTCATAATCAAATTCAAAAGCTGTTTAGGCTTGGCAAAGAGCTTAGGGCTGTACTAAAAGGGGATGGTGTAGCCTAGTCTGTCAAACCTTTACCAAATAGTACGAGTCCTGCTTTATGTGGCAGTGCATAGTGTTTTATATAGGCCCTGCCTCATCACTTAGTATTTATATATTGGGCTCAGATCATATACAGTTCTTAAATTAGTTGTAGCCTGTCATAACTCAAGTGTATTGGAAACCATATTTCTAACAAATTTTAACAAAGCTAACTGAAGACCAGTTCATTAACATTATAAACCACTTCTCACACACATTAGGGATCAGTATGTTACTTTAAAGTGTTTATACATGAAGGAACGAATAACGTAGCTTGATTTAGATAACATTTGAGGACAACATACTAAAGGAAGATATTGTAATTAGTGAGCAAACCAACCAACCAGCGATTATTCTGCCTGTCGATCAATTTTTTAAATTTGCACAGCGTCATCCATAGTAGTTTGCTGTTGTGATATATAGGCTTAATTTGTTACACCCTATCAAAATAACCATTGCAGTGACTGAAAGTCATTTTAGTGGGTATTGACTAGATGCTGTATGGTAGGGAAGGATTGGGTTCCTATTGCTTTTAGATACACAGATTCTAGTCAAAGCCAGTTTAGAATCAATAGAAAAACAAATCATTATTTCAGTTAAACTTTATTTTTGAGGATGTAAGAGGGGACACAATGGAATACATGCTATAGTTTTATTTTTTTAGTAAATTTTCTCCATCTTTTCTTCGCTCCCTAAACAGTATAACGTACTTGTACAATAGGTACTTTGTGTACAAAAATACTTTAGTCAATTAATTTAGGGTATTGCAGTGTATCAAGTCTATAACCAAAGAACTGAATGGCTATAAACTAAGTGTCGGCTATGAGTCGAAGGTAAATTAGAATAGTGAAATATTGAGGTGGATTCGTGGTTAAAAGTTATTACAAATTAGTGGGAAATCTTTATACACTTTCGAAGACATAGGGCGTTAAGGTCTGTATATTTTATTGTTAAGAGGGTGTGGTGGAAAGGAAAAGTTGGGGAAGGAAGTCTCCTAAGTACAGCTACAAATTTCGGGTGTAAGGGGTAGGTCTCTTCTGTGGAGGAAATATGAAATAAAAAATTAACTTTAAATTCATTTTCATTTTACAGATTAAGCTTCAATACAAACTCCCTTCAATTTTACGATGTAGTTTGCAGGTTCCCCATTTCCAACAAATATACCAATTATGCTAACAGACTTAAAAAATATCCATTGCGCCAACCATTATAGTATTTAACTATTTATAATAGAATATGGTGAAACTCGTTGTTGCTTTTGGATGAGGCTATTTAATTAGACCAAAAAGAAGAGCGGATGATGGTGTAAATGGTAAACCCATTGTTTATCAAAATACTTTGTACTGCTCTTAGGAAAACATTTTTAAGGGATTGGGTATCGGCCTTATTCGTCATTTGTAAATCCACTTAACTTCATGAATAGAGATATGAGTATATGTTTTTCCCCTTAAAAAATTGGCCCTGTAAAAAGCAAAAATTCAATCTTAAATATGAAAAATAAGTATTGTATCCCCAACCAAAAAATTTTGAGGGGGTCATACTGGATTGCACTTGTCTGTTCGTCACACTTTCGTGTCCAGGCTATAACTTTTGAACCACTCGACTTCAATGAATGAAACTATACAGATGTGGATGATCACGAGTCAATGTGCCACAAAGAAGAATAAAGTTCCCGCATCGAAGGTTAAAGGTCAAATGGAACTTTTTCGTGTCTGGGCTATAATTTTTGAGTCGCTCAGTATGAATGAAGAAACTCTGCACCAAAACCAAAGGTCAAGGTCACAAATAGAGGAGGACGACATTGATGTTGTTACATAGTTCTTGTTTTCCCTTAAATTTATGGATAATTTTGATTTTTAAGGAAATGTGTGCTGACTGACTTTTTTTTCTGTAGGAAGGAGGGGGCAAAGGCGAGCGCCTGCAACCCCCTCCCCATCTATACAAGGAGAGAGAAAAAAAATCAAGATCTCTAAGGCCCATGATGCCATATTTATCTTTTTTATATAAATTTTGAAAAATATTGTGTAGTGTGTAAAATGCATGTACAGTGCCCGCGAAAAGTATCCGATCACCCTGGAAATTTGTATTTTTTACATAAAAAACAATGTTTAAATGTATACTAACCTTATATTAGTATTTTGTCATCTGTCCTTTGGTTTGGATGACTTGTTCTAGACGTTTTGGCATGGATTTAATCAAGTTTTGACAAACTTCCACTGATATTTCCTTGCACCATACCTTTTTGATGGCTTCTTGTAATTTTTCGACTGAGCCAGTGTCGTGGCATTCAACCTTATTTTTTATTATTAGCCACATATTTTCTATGGGATTGAGATCTGGACTATTACCAGGCCAATCCAAAATATCAAATTTATTGTCAGTAATCCATTTTGTCACTATTTTGGCCCTGTGACATGGTGCAACCATCATGCTGTATGTTTTTGTCCTTGGATTGCCATTGCCATTGAAGTTTATCCTGTAGCATGCTAAATACCGTGCACCATTCATAGTTGTGTTCTTCGGAAGAAAATATAGGTTTCCACGCCCATAGTAACCGAAACAACCCCAACCATCACACTTGGAGGGTGTTTCATTGTCTTTAGGGTGTATTTAGGTCCATCCTATTTGAGCCATGGGCCGGCGAACCTTTTTTGCACACTTCTGAATGTCAAAAATGTCGACTCATCACTAAATAAAACCTTCTTCCAGTCCATCAACAGTCCAATGAATATATTTTTTACAAAATGCGACACGTTTTTTACGCATTTTTTCATTAATGAACGGTTTCTTAGCAGCATGGCGAGTGGTAATCCGAGTTCTTTTGGAGCCGCTCCTGGATAGTTCGTTCAGAACACCAGATAAATTATTCTATTAAATTTTATTTCTTTCGCAGTTATTGTTGGGTTTTTCAATACTAAACGTTCATAAGTTTGTCTGTTCGTGAATTTGTTTTCTCGGTCTGCCAGATCGTTTTTTAGGACTGGCGTGGTTAGGCCGGCATTGTTCTTAGCCCGTGAAACCCATAAATTAACGGTACTTTGGATATGTTTAATTCCTTGCTATCTGTCTCTGTGATTTCCCACAGTATGCAAAGCAACAATAGCACCTCGACAATCACTCTTAAGTTGGTTTTTGCACACATTATATATAAATTTTATTTCACCACTTTCTGTAAAAATAACAAAATACCAAATTTACACAACAGTGAAATCTGACAAATTGAGACACAGCCACCCAACGAAGGCTACCAGAACACTAATTTGAGAATGCGTTGGATAGCTCTCATATCAGCGAGCAACCTCAAAGTTACCAGATGTCGCTAGAACAAATAGAAAGTGAATTATGTGTCTCTGAATATCAAGGGAAAATATTGTATTTTCTTGAGTGATCGGATACTTTTCGCGGGCACTGTATGTGTAGCGAAGAACAGAGGGAGAAGTGCGTGTCTGAGAGCATGCTGGACTGCTCACAGGGTAGGCTAAATGAAAGGCAGAAAAAGATCAGCTAAAGAGACTCAAAGAAAGAGGTATCTCAAAATATTTCTCAACATTTAAGTGTGTGTCGGTGTTTTAATAATTAGGGCTTTTTATATAGCTACTTTTAAATTTGTTTATAGTACTTTTCTTTTTCTCTAGGGAAACGCAACTGTTCATCTTTTCCCGCATTTTCAACCTCTTCAGGAGATCGAAGGTAATTGTTTTTAATTATTGTTTACCAAATCAAACAAAACTTAATAGAAGATACGGAATGTTTGCAAAAACTGCACTGTGGAAAAGTTAAACGCGCGAATCTGGTTTTACGTTTTTAATTCAGGGAAGGCATCGTTTTAAGCTTTTAGCGATGGGTGCGGATGGTTTCTAATACAACTTTCTCTGAGAGAGAGTAAATAATATTAACGGAAGTTTTTTGGTGAGTAATATTCAGACGGTAACGTTCTTTATAGTCATTATATGATGGGATACAGAGTGAGCAACTGATTGGGTGAAATTTGTGGAGCGTTTTGTAATAATAATAATAATGAATTTTGTAGGTATTGCGAGGAAGGTGCTTGTCCTTCATTCGGGTCCAGAGCTAGGTTATGATAGATAGGAATAAAAACTTAAGGGCTTGGTAGAACTGTCGTGAGAAGGCTAAAAATAAAATCATTTCTGAACAGGGTTGGGATATGGTTCGCCATGAGGAAGGCGTGGGTATTTAAGAGCCCTCGGTGCAGGGTTGGCAAAAACCTGGGTTTTTGATAGGGTTCGCAAAAACCCAGCAAAAAAAAGTTGGGTTTTTGCCAACCCTGCCTCGGTAACAATAAGACGAGTACTTGATGTAAAAAAAAAATAAGGGATAGGGGTAGGCATTTGGGTTTCAGAAATTACTACTACTACTATTGGTACAGGGTATGTCTTCTTTAAATAAAGGATCGTTAGATCCTATCGCTTATTCCATAGAATATAACTCTACACAATATTATTATGTGCGTTAGAGGATAGGGGAGCCGACATTAAGAGCTAAATGTATTCGTTTTTCTGGGTTATCGCCTTATCGGCAAGCAAGCTGCTTCAGCTAATAATTTATTTTAAAGCGAAAAGCTACATGGAGCCCTCTTTTTCCCTATGGTGTTGAACCGTCCGTAATGCACTGCTGGGTCGACAGACAATTTGGTTTAAGAATTTTGTGCAGAAATTCACGCCGTACATGGGATTCGGTCCCGAGATCCTTCCACAGCGACTCCAGTGTTGTTCTTCTAAACCAAAGGGAACCCGAGCCTCATGGGTGAGAACCATGTGTGCAAATCACTAGACCACACGGCACTGCATGCGTAATTCCTCACCCCCCCCGTAAAAAATCATTTAATTAAGGTTAACTGCTTAGAAATCGTTCCGTCTTTGAATTCGCCGATCTACGTCGTGGCCATGTTGCAACACCGCTTCTCGTAAATCGGCAAAGTTTTAAGTGACATTGAGTTTAGTTGTCGGAAAAGGAACCCACAATGTACGTTAATGTATGTAACAAGTTACTAAAATATTTGGTTTTTGAATAACAATAAATCTTAATACTTTTTGGTTTAGAGAAAAAATATTCGTGACCGAAACGTGAAATTCATTCTATGCATATATAAAGGGCTGATCAAATTAATGGAAACTCGTATTTTCGGTGCTTTATTTTCCAGTATCATGAGTAGCGTCATATACTTTATTGAATCGATATGTGACTTCATATTGAGAGTATGTATTTTAATATACAGGGTGTCCCGTAAGTCTGGACCCATAGGGAAAAATAATAAAATTACAAAATAGTCCAAAAATTTATTACATAATCTGTTCAGTGTCCGCCGTTGTGTCGCACACATAGTTGAAGACGCAATCTCCACTGCGACAGCACTTTGTGGGGCCACTTGAAAGCCAAAGTGTACGAGGTCAAACATCAGAACATTTTCCACCTTAAAGCACGCATTGTGGAGGCGTGTCAAGAAATTTCTGCGACTGTGATTCAGAAAGTGCTGTCGCAGTGGAGATTGCGTCTTCAACTATGTGTGCGACACAACGGCGGACACTTTGAACAGATTATGTAATAAGTTTTTGGACTATTTTGTAATTTTATTATTTTTCCCTATGGGTCCAGACTTACGGGACACCCTGTACTGATGTTGAGTGTTGTATTGATGTTTATGATGGGTGTGCTGTTTAATGTGGCGAATTGTTCCTCAGTCTGCATTTTGAACTGTTCCCAATCAGCTTTCTTGTAATTTCTGTAAGTGTGCCTAAGGCTGTTGGGGCAAGACATTTAATCAGATCATCAATAATGCAAACAAATACATACCCGAGGGCAACATTAGGAAATACAACCCAAATTACACTAGAGAAATAGCCCACCTCATAAGGCAACGTAACCTCAAACATAACACACAAACACCACACACAGAAACCATAAAACAGCAGATATAACAGCTCAACACAGAAATAAACAACAAACTCAAAGAAAAACAAACAGAAACATTTAGGGAATTCATAACAACACTAAACCACTCCACAGATACATCCAAGCTATACAAGACTATAAACCATTACCCGCTCTAACAGCGGCATTCACACCTCTCACCCGGCTATCTGTCGCAGCCAAAATAATATCCCAACATATACACAACAAGCTAACATTCTAGTTAATCACTACGCAAAGATGTCACAGAGAAAACAACCAGAAACATGCAGACAGACAAACAGCTAGGCACAAGAAAACCTACAGACTCGACACGACCATTACACCCTTCAATACAGACCAGACCACCAAGATCATCAAAAACATTAAGAATTCGAAGGCAGATGATCCAGTGTGCAAAATACAGAATACAGAACACAGACACGACATGTGGTAAGAATTGAGTTCTTATATTGTTGCCGTTAACTAAAAAAATATCCCATTCATTTATTGTCATGAATGTAGTACAAAACAAGTTTGAAGATGTTCTCTAAAATTTATACTGAAACATCATAAATTGATGGTTTTATGACTGGAATTAAAAAGAATATTGTTTTTAATTTTAGGTGAGGACATATCATCAAACCTCAGGAATGACATCGGCCTGTATTACCAGTGTGTGAGCGATTTGAATGATGACAAGAAGTATGAGCATTTGACTTCCCACTGGCAACCTCCTGCAAGATACAAGTTTCCAGGTACCAACAATTACACTGGCCTGCGTTTCAAATCTTTTTTTCAAAGGTCAGAGGTTTTTCAACTGATTTAGGATCAGTTTCGCACGCTGAATTCAGAAATGTAATCCATTCTTCTCAATCAGGTCAGGTTTTTTAGATATGCTGGCCGACTACTGCTGGTGCCTGAAGAGGGATGTGGTGTCTGCCCGGCACAAGCGGAAGTCCCTGAAGAGGCCATTCATCTCTGATTAGCCTATTATAGTGTGCTGTACCCTTCTTGAGATCTATAAGAACAGCCTGTAAAGCCTGTATGTATATACCAGTCGACATATGCTACTACATGTATCGCTCACCTACCAATAAAACGGGAAATGAGAATTTCTAGAAAGTGTTTATATTTCGAAAAGTTGACCTGATTGAGAAAAATGGATGCGATTTTCGGAATCAGCGTGAGAAACTGACCTAAGAACAACAAACATATCCTTGACCTTTAAAATCACGCAGACCAGTGTTATGGCAGGAAGCGATTCTTCAATGTATCCCTGGCTAGTGTATTCACCAGAATGTGGCGCATTTTGTTTAACCTGTGTGCTGTTTGGTATAACAAGTGGCCACAACAGCAGCAAGTTGGACAAGCTGTACAAGTCACCTTTGACCAACTGGGTAACAGCTACAAATAAATTGGCTGAACATAATAGCAAGTCAGATTTCCACAAACACGCAACACTTTTTGCTGATAATTTTCGCAGAATCATGTCCAACAAGTCACAACCAGTGAATCGACTTATTTCATCAACAATCAGCAAACGTGTCGCAGCAAACAAACAAACAAGTAGCGTCAATGATGAAGACTGTGATCTTGTCTGGTAGGCAGAACTTCGCTCTTCGAGAGGACCATGAAGATGCTGAAGACGACTCGAAGAAAGAGGCAACTTCTTGGCACTGTTGCAGTTCCGCGTGGATGCTGGTGATGTGGTCCTCGAAGAACACTTGAAATCTGTTCCCAAGAATGCAACATATACATCAAAGACAATACAGAATGAGCTGATCTCCGTCATCGCTGCCCACATTCAAGACGAAATTGTGAAGGAGATTAACACAAGTCCTCTGTTCTTCATTCTTGCAGATGAAGCTACTGATGTCAGCAACAAGGAACAACTTCCACTTGTGTTGCGGTTTTGTTGACAACACAGATTCTATTCGTGAAGAGTTTGTTGGTTTCTTTGAATGTGTGAATGGTGTCACTGGCAAAGCCATTGCTGACCTGCTGTTGCAAGTGGTTAGTGATCTCGGCTTAGATATGAAGAAATGCAGAGGCCAATGCTATGATGGAGCAGACAATATGGCTGGACAAGTCAAAGGTGCAGCAGCTTTGATAGCACAGCAGTATCCAAAGGCACCTTATGTCCACTGCCAGTCTCACAGATTGAACCTGTGTTGTAAAAGCCTGTGCTTTACAAGTAGGCAACATGATGGGCACGTTGGAGGAAGTGGAGCATTTCTTCAAGTTCTCACCGAAAAGACAGCTGCTGCTTGAAGAACAGATCAAGGTGTTTTTTTCTTGGTATAGTCAGTACATTTTCTATTGTAATGGCTGTGTTGTAATAGTGAATTTAATGCTGTGAAATTTATTTTAAATTTTTATTTTTTTTCATACATCTAATCTGAAAATTATTGCTTTCTGTTTTTGTCACTCAGGAGGAGTGTCCAGCCTCTAGTCATCATAAGCTGACCGATATTTGCCAAACTAGATTGGTCCAGCGTTTGGATGCCCTAGATGTATTCGAAGAGCTACTGCCCGCCGTGGTTTCAACCTTGACGTGCATCGAGGAAAACGTCACTCATAACTGGGACAGTGAGTCATCAACAAAGGCCAGTGGTATGCTCCACCAAATTGGAACATTCCAGTTTATCTTCTTTTGTTGTGACAAAGAAAGTTTTGTCATACACCCGTGGTATCACAGTCAAGTTGCAGGTGAGGAGTCTCGACACAAAGAAGGCATATGACAGTGTTGGTGAGGTCCTTGGGTTTCTTCAAACAGTTAGAGACAGTGTTGACTCAAAACATTCTGAGTGGTTCAAGGCTGCAAAGGAAATAGCTGAAGACCTCGACATAGCAGTGACAAAGCCCAGGACAGTCGGCCAGCAAAAAAACAGAAACAATGTCCCTGCAGAAACTACGGAGGATTATTTCCGTCGCAGTGTGACTGCCATTCTTGGATCATCTGGCAGATATTGGATCAAGATTCAAAGATGGCCAACAGAAAACCATTCTGGGATTTTCAGGTTTGTGATGGAATTATTTAGCTATAGGGATAATTTGAGAATGATGATTAAATTGATGGACTGATATGTACTCTCTTACTGTTACATGAAATTGACAACTGGTTTATTCATTTTAGGTGTTCCTGCAAAGATGATAGAACAGCCAGACACACGGAACCCAGAGTTCCAGCAGTTCTGTCAGACTAACGAAGATGACCTTCCCAGTCCCAATACTCTGTCTGCAGAGCTGGATGTGTGGCAATACCACTGGGAGCGGCGCCATCAGGCCAACTGCGACATACCAGACTCTGTGCAGTCAACTTTACACTCCATGGACAAGGTCTTATTCCCAAACATCTGTGCTGCACTCAAGGTATTGGCAGTCATTCCAGTCATCACCTGCGAGTGTGAACGTTCAGTTTCAGCCATGCGTCGACTGAAAACGTATCTGAGGAGCACCATGAGAAATGATAGGATGAATGGTTTAGCTCTGATGCATGTCCACTATGGGCGGAAGCTCGATGTGGATGTTTTGGTTGAGAAGTTTGCATGGCTCCTCCCAAGAAGGATGGAGCTTGTTGATATTATCAGTGACAAACATTAGAAAGGATTTATTTTGTAAAATAAATATTTTGAAGTAAATAACGAATCAGGTCTTTACATTTTGGTATGCATTTAATGAAATGGCACTAGTCAGATTATGGGTCTGGATCCGGGCCTGCTTGGGCCCACAGGGAATACTAGCTCTCACAAATATCAGCACATATTCATACCAACACTGTATTATTCCTGACATATGGAGACAAGGTAAAATTATTACACACTCAAGACAAACAAAAATCCAACAAAACCAGCTTCCTATAGACCCATTACTTTACTCTGCACACCTTCCAAAGTAACAGAAAGACTAATCTTACAAATCACCAACCCACACATACCACTATCGCCTACTCAATATGGATTCAGACCTCACCACTCAACCACGACATTACTCACTAACCTCACGCAGCACATCATGGATGGCATCAACTCCAGACGACCAGCTCAACGTACACTATTAGCAACAATAGACATTAGTAAAGCATTTGATGCTATCCCACGCTTCCTTCTCATAAACAAAATACTCAACACAAACATGCACAATAACACTAAAAGATGGCTGAGCAACTATCTTTCAGGAAGATACTCACGTCACATTTAATGGCAAGTCATCCAAAAACAAGCTTTTTCCGAACGGGGT
This sequence comes from Bathynomus jamesi, assembly GCA_023014485.1. Classification (NCBI taxonomy): domain Eukaryota; kingdom Metazoa; phylum Arthropoda; class Malacostraca; order Isopoda; family Cirolanidae; genus Bathynomus; species Bathynomus jamesi. Next base: position 229,983 of record JAJOZX010002223.1, read on the forward strand.
CCCTCAAGGCTCTGTTCTCTCACCAACACCGTTCAACTTATACATGCATGACATTCCAACATCCATAGATAACAAGCTTACCTTATCATATGCAGATGACATCACACTAACATCCACCCACAACAACATCGACACCGCTACAAATAACCTACAAACAATACATAAACAGTATACAAGACTGGCTCACACACAATAGACTCAAAGTAGCACCCACAAAATTAACCATCACCTTGCTTACAAGCAATACAAAGGAACACCATATAACTCCACAGCTTACACTAAACACCACCAACATTCCACACACTCACAGGACCAAAATACTTGGGGTCACATACAACACATCATTATCTTTTGCAAACCACATTCAGGACATTAAAAACAAATGTACGTCAAGACTTAACACGCTTAGGGTACTAACAGGGACAAACTTTGGACACCAGCAGGAAACACCACCACTCATATACAAACAATATATTCGCTCAGTTATGGACTATGCTAGCCCATGCTGGGCGCCCATTATCTCAAAAACACGCACAAACACCTTACAGACAATACAAAACAACGCACTTCGTATCATTACTGGATGCACTCAAAGAACACCAATAGAACACCTGCACACAGAAACAAAAATACTGAAAGTTAGGGAACATTTAGACATGAGGGGAACACAATTCATGGCAGCAGCGACAACTAACCCACAACACTCTTGCCACTACATGTACAATCATGCACCAACACCTCGCACCATTAAGGTAACACCAGAGAGACATTATAACCAAATACTTCATTCCATATCACGCTCCACAGACATAGCACAGTACAGAAAACACACACACACACCTAACCCACAAAGCACTGACACGACTCGGTCCGAATGCGGTCCTAGATGCGAAGCCGCCACCCATTAACAGGTCAGAGATCAGCCTGAGCAGATCGGATCGAGTTAACTTAGCACGATTTCGATGTGGACATCACCCCAACTTACGGACATATAAACACAGACTAGACAACTCCACAGACGACACCTGCCACCTGTGCCATGACACACCACAAACAGTTGAACACATTATGACAGACTGTACCTCTCTAGCACAACAACGAACACAACACAACACAACACAACACACAACATCACTAGTGCGCTGAACCTCTGGTCCACTCCGGAGAGGGCGATCGGTTACCTGCGTGCCACCGGCTTGCTCGATCAGGGTGGGCTGATCGGCTAAACAACAAACAACAAACAACTGATGTTGATTTTTCCTGTTCTTGCAGAATAAATTTTTTAAAAAATTATAGTAGGAGCCCATTTGGCTGATGCTTCAGTCACAAAAATAGACGAGATTTCCCATGTATCTCGAGAAACAGACCCCAAGTTATATATTCATTTAAGACAATGAAAAAAATACATTGTTGTAGGTTGGTATTACGAGGAGTTTCACTCTAGGTGCCCTAGCGTGGTTTCAACTGATGCTGGTCGTTACAGATTATTTATTGTTGAGCTCCGAACCGAATCATAGATTCACGTTTCACATCTCGTGGCGAAGCCCTTTTGTCACGTTCTGTTAATGTTGGCCCATTATTGTGCTTATACGTTGTAGCTTTTGATTGCTATCCGCAAAATCATAACCTTGGCGCATGTTCCTCGAGATATATAGCGAATTTTGGTACTTGAGGGACCAACCAAACGGGCTCCTACTCTCGTAATCTTTTTACAGTCTGTTAAATCTTTCCAAGTGCCGATATAGGTGTATTAAAATACAATTGTGCGAAAAAGTAAACCCATCGATTGCAATTGATTTGTATGGCTGTCTGGAAAATGTTTTGTACCGACAGATGGCAAAACACTTGCATATCTAGCAACACTATCCTACCACTCTAAAATAATTTCTACATGTATAATAGCACGCAGAAACCTAAGTCCACTCAGCTGGGAGAAGGAGGACGTGCGAAAGTAATAAACATTTATGTATAGTCATAAATTTGTTAATAATGGTGCTTTGCTTATATAATTTGATTCTGTACAAGGTACTACTACTAGTATGAACGTTAGGGTGTTCCACTTTTATCAAGTTGTGAATTTCACTACACTTTGCTCTTCCCCGTACACCTTATAATCTGTAAAGCATATGTATCAAATTTGAAGCAAATTGAACACCATTTAGAGGTTGCACACTTATGTCACCTCTGATACCTTAGCCCTTTGTAACCAAATCTCGAGAACGTCCCAACTTCCAAAATATTGTAATGTTTTCTTTTCTTTCACATGTGCAAAAAGTGTTGAAAATGGAAAGAAAGATGATCTGGCTGATTGAAAAGACTTCACTCGAAGAGCTCTTACGAGCAAGATTGCCATCCCGGGAGCAAGTCCTCCTCTGCTTTATATACCATCACCTGGAGCTGAAGGAAACAATCCCCCTTGCCATCAAGTCTACGAGTATCAAGCTTCAAGAAGTTTGGAAGAAGGCCAATATCCCCGTGAAGACAGAGGAGAACATTAGAGCTGCTATACTAAAGCTGTACAGAGAGTACCAGAACTTGAAGGAGAAGTCGAGAGAGACGGACAAAGCCATTATGAAGCGTCAGGTGTGGAAGGGAGACCTTGCTGACCTTTTCGACATCGCTTGTCAAGGTGTGATGAGCATGAGTTCAGTTCTGGAGGAGGACAAGGTTTTCTTGTCCTCCCAGAGGGAGGACAGAATGAGTTCTTCAATGGCTGTGGTGGATAGGAAACACACCATGGCTGTCAAACGGAAAGAAGCAGCAGCTAAGAAACTTGAACTTCGAAAACGAAAGCATACCGAAGAAGCTGAAAAGATCTCCGACTTGGAATAGAGAACAACTCTCTATTCGACAAGCAAGCACTTCCTTCATTGCAACTGCTAAAAGTCTCGGACAAGATGTATCGCAGATTATTATTTCGCCATCAACTGTTCATCGAGCACGTGCCAAGTATCGAGAGAAAATGGCCAAACAACTTGAGGAGTCGATCTTCAAAGATCCACCTCTCTTAGTGCGCACTGGGACAGCAAGCTACTACCCCAAGCTGCTGGCGGAAGCTCTAGAAGCTTGGAAGACAGAGTAGTAGTTGTGGTAACAGGGAAGGAGTTCGAGCATCTTCTTGGAGTGCCTGTTGCCCAGGATGGTACTGGTGAACAAATGGCTCGAGCCGTCATCCAGGAGCTGCAACGGTTTGGAATTCAGGACCGCATCATTGGCCTCTCGTTTGACACTACGGCGTCCAATACCGGACTTCTGCAAGGGGCATGTATGAGGATTGAACAATTCCTTGGTCGATCGCTCTTGTGGTTGCCTTGCCGTCACCACATTTATGGGCTCATTTTGAAGGTGGTCTTTCATAAGTCCCTGGGGCCAACAAGTGGTCCTGAATTCCTGTTGTTTCGACGATTTCAGCAGCGTTGGGACTTTAACAAAAATTGTTTCAAAACCATGATCGATGAAGAAGAGCCAGCCACTAGGTACTTGGAAGATGAACGAATCAGGATGGTGAGTTATCTTCATGGAGTCATTGAAAGTTCATGTCACCCGAGAGAAGATTATGAGGAACTCCTCAAGCTGTCGCTCCTTTTCCTTGGAGGCTGAGGTGGAGCTGAGTTGTTCTTCAGGACTCCAGGAGCCCATCACCAAGCCAGGTGGATGGCGAAAGCTATCTATGTGCTGAAAATGGTTTTGTTCCGGGAGCAACTGGAACTCACCGGCCGAGAGGTGAAGGGATTGCACGACGTGACCCTTTTTATGTTTCATTTATGTCCGGTTCTGGCACGAGGCAGTGGTCAGTAGGTGGGCCCCGAAAAATTACCTAGACTTGATTCAACTGTTGATTTCATATCCGAACAAGGACCTGGGCCAGGCTGCCTTGAAAGTTGCCAAAAGGCATCTATGGTATCTCTCGGAGACTAGTCGGCTTGGCTTTCTTTGATGAACGGATATCACCAAATGAGAAAGAAAAGATGTTCCAGGCCTTGAACAAACCTGCGTCGAGGAAGGAACTCAAACGACTCGAGTGGAAAAACCTAACTTTTGAAGGCAAGGATCTGAGGAACTTCGTCACTCAAAGGACGAAGACATTCTTCGACAACTTCGGCATCGGGGATGTCGACAACGTAGAGGAGTACACCAAAAATGACGGCTTGAGAGAGTCAGTCAACGCGCTGAAAGTCGTAAACGACACAGCGGAGAGGGGAATTGCATTAATCAAGCAATTCAATGAATCATTCAAGGACGAGAAGCAAAAACAATTCTTGTTGCGGATTGTTGAGCATCATCGAAAGGAGGTGCCGAAAAAAACCAAGGCGGGAATGTCCTTGTATCAATTCAAAAATTGATTCGGATTTTCTGATTTTAATACTAGAGTTTTTTATTTTCTGTGCTTCCAAGGGAGAATTCTTTTGTAACACAAGAAAATTTTGTATTATTAAATTGTATTGTGTAATGTGTATTGATTTGAATTTTCCAATTTTATTATTAGAGTTTTTAATTTTCCGTGGTTCCAAGGGAGAATTTTTTCGTAACACTGAAGAAAATTGTTTATTATAAAAGGTTCAAATGTGTGCAACCCCTAAATATCACTTAATTGTTTTCAAAATTGGTGCACATCTTTCTTACATGAAAAGGAATAAAAGCACAAGCAAAGTGGAGAAAAATATTGACCTTTGATATTTTCCTCTGTCCGAGTGAAACACCCTAATGAACGTAGTGATATTATTTTAATGCGATTGATCGCCTTTGTAATCAGTTTCCTTTGCATTTCAGACATCAGTTTCTTGCAGATAACATAAATAGCATCAGGTATCATGCCTAAATAGAAGAAGCCCTTGAATAACCTAGGGAGGGCCACTGTTAATGCTCTACATCTGGGGAGGGGTATAAGAAATCAGCGAAATATGGAATCCATGCATCAACTATTCGTCAAATTATTTAAAAGTGAAGGTGCATAAAGACAACGACAACGTTGCCCAGGAGTCGCCGACCACCGAAGATCTCTCTCATGATTAGGAGGCTCGTTCGTGAGGTTGGCAGTAATCCAAGAGTGACATCTAAAGGCCTTCAAGGATCTTTGGCAAGTGCCAACACACACATCGTTCCACAATACGAAAACCCCCGAACTGATCAGGACTTCATGAGCGGGTCGCAGGCAAAAGCCACTGTTGTCGATAAAACAGTCGACAGACAAAACTTCGGTGAGGCCTCACCTGGTAAAAGGTACCTTGTCTCATCCGTCTAAAGTACCATTTCTAAGGTGGTAAGGGTGTCGTCCAGGTGGTCCCTAACGAAGTTTCATCTGTCGACTGTGTTTCTTCGACAACACTGGCTTTCATCGTGCGACCCGCTTGTACCCCTCTCCATATGTATGAACATTAACAATGATCCTCCGTAGGTCATTCGAAAGTTCCTTCAATCTAGGCATGATACCCGATGCTCTTCGTTATTCGCACTAAAATGGTGCCTGAAATGAAAAGGAAACTAATTACAAAGGTGATCAATCACATTAAAATAATATCACTACGTTCATACTAGGAACGGTACCTTAAACAGAACGAACTACGTAAACAAAGCACCGTCGTCCAACAAATTTATGACTATATAAATGGTTCACTTTCGCACGGCCTCCTTTTCACAACTAAGCACATTTAGATTTCTGTGCGCGATTGTACACGCGTAAACCACTTTCGAATGGTGGGATAGTGTTGTTAGATATGCAAAAGGTTTGTCATATGTAGGTACAAAACATTCTCCAAACACAGCCATACAAATCGATTGCAGTTGGTGGATTCACTTTTTTTTTGCACAACTGTAAATGTTCTTTCTCGGTATATACTGCGCATTCACATATTGCTACTGGGGCTGATACAAATGTAACACAGGAATTAACGAGAGGAATAGAAGCTCTTTGTGAGGTGTTAAATGGAGACGTTAGTTTTTCTCAATGTTTATACTAAGTAGCTCTCGTATCTCCTTCGAGAATGAGGGATGGAGTTTGATAATGTGTGATGCAATCACTGAAACCCAAAAATACAGCGTCAGAAATGGAAATTATTCTCTCTCTCACACACACACACACACACACACACACACATATATACATATATACATATACACAGTGGTGGGCACCGTTAACCAAAAAGTTAACTTCGTTAACCGCTAATCCGTTAACCGTTAATCCGTTAAACATGTAACGGAAGTTACCGATAAACCGTTAACGTTAACTTTTATTATAAAAAAAATGAAAAACACATATATACAGGGTGGGCGGAAAGTAGCTCCCTATTTTGGATTGGTAAAAAAATACGTACTGTATATTATCCATTTATTTCAGAAGAAATAATATGAAAAGGTAGGCATACATGGTAGGTTTTCTCTAAAATTCAATGTGGGCTCCAACTCTTTCCACCAGCTTCTGGAGCCGCCCAGGAATGGCGTCCACTGACTTTAGCAGGAACTCCGGCCGGATGGAGGACATGACTTCCCGAATTCGGTCCTCCAGTTCTTCCAATGTCCTCGGTTTGGTGCGGTAGACTTCTTCCTTTACCCACCCCTAAAGAAAGAAGTCGCACGGTTACCGCTGAAAAACGGCAGAATCGGTTCAGTGTAACGGTGTGGTGTGGTATGACCTCAGATCAGGTTGTGGGCCCGTTCCTTCTGCGCAACACCATGAATGCTGAGCGGTACCTTGCTATGTTGCGAAACGAGGTCTGGCCGGTTGTCAGCACATGGGAGAACATCGACGATCTGATATTTATGCAAGATGGCGCCCCTCCGCACTTCGCTCTTGTTGTCCGTGAGTGGCTGGATGCCCACTTCCCTGGGCGTTGGATGGGTCGTCGTGGTCCACATCAATGGCCAGCCAGGAGCCCCGACTTGACACCGTGCGACTTCTTTCTTTGGGGGTGGGTAAAGGAAGAAGTCTACCGCACCAAACCGAGGACATTGGAAGAACTGGAGGACCGAATTCGGGAAGTCATGTCCTCCATCCCGCCGGAGTTCCTGCTAAAGTCAGTGGACGCCATTCCTGGGCGGCTCCAGAAGCTGGTGGAAAGAGTTGGAGCCCACATTGAATTTTATAGAAAACGTACCATGTATGCCTACCTTTTCATATTATTTCTTCTGAAATAAATGGATAATATACGTATTTTTTTACCAATCCAAAATAGGGAGCTACTTTCCGCCCACCCTGTATATATATAATTTAATTTTCCCTCTTCTTCTCGTTCTCCATTTTGTCCATGAGATGCATGTTGCCCTTCATGAAAATTAGCATATCAAAGTTTTCATCAGACAGGGATGATCTCTTGGCCCTCAGGATGTCCTTGCCCATAGAGAACAAACGCTCCACTGCAGCACTGGAGGGGATGGCTGTGTTGAACTTGATGAACAAGTCCACCAACACTTGCTCACCCAAGAGGGCAGCATCTGTCAGCAAGTCCTTGGAGTTGGTCTCCAGCCAGGTCTTGACCAAGTTCTGGGCCTTGCCCTTGAGTGACCTGTGGCTTCTGCTGCTCTCTTTTGTCTGGATGACAGCACTGAAGTAGTCATCCTCCTCCTCCTCCTCGTTGTTGCTGCCCACTTCGTTGGACTGCTGCTTCATGGCCTCCTCGACTGTACCCTCCATGCTTTTCCTCACCCTGGCGACCTTGGTGTTGTCATACTTGTCCAACCAGATGAGGCGAAACCTGGGATGGAAGGCAGCAGCCAGCTGGCATTCGTCATCCTCCAGGAGGGGCCCAAACCTTTTGTCGATGCCTGCGCACCTGCTCAGCACTGAAAATAATATAAACTTTTAAACGTTTATTTATGAATTTTTTGGGTTAACGGACTTGAGTTAACGGAAGTTAAATGTAACGGAAGTTAATTAGTCCGATAATGATTTTCAAAGTTAACTTAAAAGTTAAATCGTTAACGAAAAAGTTAACTTCGTTAATTAACGATTAACGGATTAACGGTTTGTGCCCAGCTTTGTGTGTGTGTATATATATATATATATATATATATATATATATATTTTGATCCAGTACCTCATTTTTAGAAGGCAAGGGCGTTACCACTACCCTACGACAAGGCAAGGTTGGCTTGATTGGACCCAACCCACTTGTTTCCAATGAGTGCTCGTTTTTATCTTGAAAAACCCAAACTTTTCCTGGTGCAATGCCCTTTAAAAAGTGGGATTTTGCTAACACTGCAACAAGGTAAAAGGTAATGTAACACGGTAGATAATTCAACACCTGATGGAACACACGCCGCTTTCGATTTCGTTGGTTTTCCGTACTAATCATCCTCTACTCCAGGCAATGCCAGCGTTTTATTCACATCTAATGTAACACTCGGGGTCCTATATATGAAATATGATCACGCGCGAGTTTTCATAAAGCAAAATTATCCCCCACCAGGATTTGGATCCAACACCCTTTGAATTCAATTCAGTAAACTTTATTGATAAAATAAATACAATTTTACAATTTTTGTTGTTAAAATAATTAACATAAAATAAATAATTGCGAAACGACTATTTATTTTACTTAATTTGGCCCTTAAGCTTTAGGCTTTACTGGGCTCTTAATTATTATTATTATTAGAGTTAATATTATTATAGATATAAAACAGATACAAAGTCATTATTGAAGATAAGATACCATTATTATACAAAAAAACTAATATTGGACACGAAAGATGAACAAGTAGTAAACAAGTAATGTACATTTAATCCTAGATTACTGTAAATACGAGAAATGAAGAAGCAATAGTGTAATGTACATTTATTCCTAGATTAGTGTTATTATTTCTGTTTGAGTAAAAGGCGAAGAAAGTACCTCTGGACGCGGAAGTGTTGGGTGCTCACTCGGGTGTTGAAATGTGCGTCAGGTTGTAGTAACTTTTATCTCGTCGTAGCGTAGTGGTAGCGCCCTCACCTTCAACCCAAGAGGTGCTGGGTTCGAATTCGTGTGGTAATTTTGCATTATACAAAATTATGCTTGGTATTACACACACACACACACACACAGTTTAACGTGGAATGCGAACCACGCCCCACCACCAGCCCGCTAGGCTACCCAGGGTACCCATTTATTTACCAACCAATTTTTTGTGTGGAAGGATGAACAGCTGGGTTTTGCTGTGCGCCGCCTGCTGTCACCGGGTCTCGATCCCGGGGCCGATAGATTCGTAGTCAGCGACGCTAACCACTACACCACCGAGGTGTTTTATATATATGTATGTGCACGCACGCACGCACGCACGCACGCACGCACGAGGAGTGATCAAAAAGTATCGATAATTTTATTGCTACGGACAAATGAATGCAAATAAGAAATAACCGTTTACATATGTGAGCCGTCCTGCCCTCTGGCGTCTGCATTCTGAAGCAAAATCTGCTACCATGAGTCAGTAGTTGGTTGGAGCGCTTAAAAGAAGGATGTTTCTTTGTAGTACGTATAAATCTCTGAAATGGAACAACGCGCGTTCGGAGACGAACGAAATGATTAAAACAGCTTTTGGAAATGATGCTCTCAGTGTAGCTAACGTTTACAAATGGCACAAAAAGTTTAAAAATGGAGAAACATCGCTTGAAGACAAGGAACGCAGTGGCCGCCCTTCCACTTCTCACTCATTACGGATGAAAATGTCCAACAGATTTGATTTCTGGTACGAGCAAATGGTTCTCCATTTTTAAACTTTTTGTGCCATTTGTAAACGCTAGCTACACTGAGAGCATCATTTCCAAAAGCTGTTTTAATCATTTCGTTCGTCTCCGAACGCGCGTTGTTCCATTTCAAAGATTTATATGTACTGCGAAAACACACCCTCCTTTTAAACGCTCCAACCAACTTACTGACTAATGGTGGCAGATTTTGCTTGACTGCAGACGCCAGAGGGCAGGAAGAGTCGTATATGTAAACGGTTATTTCTTATTTGCATTAATTTGTCCGTAGCAATAAAATTATCGATACTTTTTTATCACTCCTTGTGTGTGTGTGTGTGTGTGTGTGTGTGTGTGTGTGTATATATATATTATATATAATATATATATATATATATATAATATTTATATATATTCAAACAAATTGCTAATTATGTATTTCCCTTTTCTAAGAAATGAGAATTGGCAGTTTGATCCCGTAGGTATTTATTGCTAATATGATATATAAACGCAAACAAATTTTCGGTTGAAACTAAATAGTTCTTGAATACGTTGCATTGCAGCATAGTTTAAAACTTGATATATTTTCATGCACAGTTTTCATCCTTATTTTGTGCTTGAAACTTCACAGGAATGTTGCTTTTATACGATATCCACCTTGGAAAGCCATGAGGGTATCAAATATTAAAAACTATTAATTTTAGTGTGTGTGTGTGTGTGTTAGTGTGTTATTTTAATTTTAATTTCTCGAGCTATCTCGATAAATACTGATGAAACTTCATACACACACGTATGATCGTAAGACGATGTGTTTTGAGCCAGACTGGGGTTCCTGCGTCAAAGGTTAAGGTCACAAATAGAGGTAAAAAGTATAACTTTTGAGCCACTCGACATAAACTGATGAAACGACACTCGTATGGAACGTCACGAGATGTGTCGTGAGCAAGAATCGGGGTTTTCCACTAAAGGTCATGGTCGCAAACATAGGAGGGGACATTGATGTTCTTCCGACATGGTTCTTGTTTAATCTGAGTGACGATGAATACAGCTTCGCGCCTTTTTATAGGTTTATAATGCGTAGGCCTGGGCTATTCCCTTTTTGTATACATTTCAGCGAAACTGTTACGTAACATTGGTCAGACGAAATATATAAGAAGTTACTGTCATTTTTAGGTTAAAATACGCATGAAGGCGTTTGTGTAACAATAGATAATACCTATAATTCGGTAAAATACGCGTCAGTAGTAGTATTTCGCCTTAACAGGCCCTCTGTCTGTAAATAGGTTATTACAAACACAAATAAACACTGGGATTAAGATGAATGATACGTTGTTAGTGTAATAGTCCCCCTTATTGAGCGTCTATTTTTACGTCCTTTCTCCCCATGCGTTTAGGTCAGGGCTAATTAAAAACTAGGCCTCGGGCGGCAGGTTCCTCACCCCTGGTTTAGAAGGAAAGGGTTGGGTTGATATATATATATATATATGAGAGAGAGAGTGGGAGGCTACCTTTGGTGTGCTTTCGCCCGAATTGTTCATTCTGACGAAGGTCAAGCTTTTCACTCCACCTTAGACCTACAGTTTAACGTGGAATCCGAACCACGCCCCATCAACAGCCCAGCGTTTTAACCACTAGGCTACCCAGGGTACCCATTTATCTACCAACCACTTTCTTTGTGGAAGGATGAACAGCTGGGTTTTGCCGCCATCACCGGGTCTCGATCCCGGGGCCGATGGATTTATAGTCAGCGGCGCTAACCACTACACCACCGAGGCTGACAAAAGTAAATAGACCACTTCGGTTTTTCCATAGTTACTGATTTGATAATAAAAGTTAATAAATAATAAGAGATTTATTGAATACAATATATTTAGAATCGTGCTGATTTCCTCTTTGCATTACGCAAAGCTGACACACGTTCTGGCATTCCATCGATGAACTTTGTTTTGTTCTCGAGAACAATCATGATGATGATTGTTTACTTTCGTTAACCCTCCGCAGAATTCTGCACATAACTAAAAGTATTCAATAATTAAAGTTGTTGGTATTAGAATGTCCATTATTATGTAGATATTCAATGCGTAATTGCCATTTTTGAAAAAGCCATTCTGAAAGTATCAATATTGAATGTATGTAAGTGAAATTTTTTTTTTTTTTTTTTAAAGTTTACTATTTCAATTGTATCATCAAACAATCTTTATTGCATAAGGGATTGCAAAAGGTTTATTTAAAACATTTATAAATTTATGATATTCATTGCACAAAAAAAAAGGGTAAATCTCTAGGAGCGCTCCATTTTTTAGTATTAAACATACACTCATAAAACATACCATTTGAAAGCTCACATTTTTCTGAGTCTAAAAATGTAGTAATCCAAAAGTATCAGTAGCAAATAAAAAGTAACTAGGTTTAAATATAAAACCCTATACCGATCAATTTGTGACGCGTGAGCCCCCGTACCCCCGAGACCTAAATTATACAAATGATAATGTAATAACATATTCATGTTAGGTTAGGTTAGCGTAACAATTACCAAAAATACCATCTTACAACACACTGAAGATTTATAACTTAGCCAACCTTGATAATGTAGTTAATGACGTCACGCGTCAAACAATTAATTAAATCGTTACATTTTATTTGCTATTGATACTTTTGGATTACTACATTTTTAGACTCAGAAAAATGTGAGCTTTCAAATGGTATATGTTTTATGAGTGTATGTTTAATATTGAAAAATGGAGCGCTCCTAGAGATTATCCCCAAAAAAAATCACTGGAAAGAAATTATTAAAACATTATATTTGAGAAACGAAACCAAAGAACGGAAGAAAAAATAAAATTATTAAAAAATTACCATTTTATATATATATATATATATATATATATATATATATATATATATATACCTGCAATGACCACGCAGTATATTAATGTATAGAAACGACGTAAGTATAGAGGAGTGTTCTGCACACGAGGAAGAGAAATAACGAACAAATGAAAAATGAGGTGACCGCCCGGGAATCGAACCCAGGATCTTCCGATTGCCGGTCAGATATGCTACCACTACACCACGGGCCTCGATCAGTCAGAAGTCGCAATTCTCCTACATAGGGCAGAAACCAATGCCTAACCTAACCTAACATGAAACAAATCGGTGCGCGTGTAAAGGCTGAAGTTGTATAGACCGTGGTTCCCAACCAGTTTTGGCTTATGGCCCCCTTAGGAACCTTATTTTTTCCTGTGGCCCCCATAAGCATTATTTTCAGTAGGTAATATGCAGATTTAACTCTATTTTACAAAATAACATTTTCCTGTGGCCCCCTTCAAATGTGCCATGGCCCCCGGTTGGGAAACACTGGGTCACCGTCACTATAGAGGATGGCTGACTTGATTTAGATTTTTTAATTAAAATCTTAAGATTATATGAAATTCGAAAAAATAATCATTGTATATGGTAAAAACGGACTTTTTCTAAACTTTCTCATAGAATTATCCTCACACACTATCTTAACACGAACGAAAGTGATGAAAATTGTTTATATATAACCCATTCGACCTACTGGGTAAAATATGAAGCACGGACGAAAATTTGCGCAATGTTCGACCTACTTGGGTATCTTTGTCATGCATTTTCGTGCATTATTTAAAGACTTAAACCTACTAAATCTCAATGATGTAATCAAATTGACACATTTTATATTTATTTACGAGTGTGAGAACAAAATCATTAATTTACAATTGGTAAATAAATATTTTGTAACTCATTAAGAAATCCACTCGTATCAGACCAGAAATAGATCAAAGCTCGTTATTCCCCGATTTAGATTGTCTTCATATCAAAAATTAGTAATTTTTCATTGGACTGAAACTATGAAATGATTTAAATGCTGATGTAAAAAAAATATTTTCAATGTAAATTTGTTTAAAACCAAGTTGAAATCTCGATTAATAATGAAATACTAATAAAAATCTAGGATTAAATGTACATTACTACTTTTCATTGTTCATCTCTCCCGTCTAATATTAATATTTGGTATAGTATTGATATCTTACCTCCAATAATGACTTTGTATTTGTTTTATATCTATAATAATAATAACTTAAGATTAATAATATATACTCTGATATAACGGGTGATCGAAAAGTCACTCCGCAACTATGACTCATAAGACAAAAATGCAATCATACAAGAAGTTAGATATTTTAATGAAAATTGTACGATATCGTGAAATCTTTAACAAAATATTGGCGAAGTCTAGGCTAGTCTAAGCTTATATATCCTTATGTAAAATTTCAATAAAATAAATATCTTCTTATTACTGCGGAGAGACTTTTCGTTCACCCTGTATAATTAATAATTCTTATTCATGATTTTATAATAATAATAACTTATTTTTAATTAAGAGCCCAGTAAAACCTAAAGCTGAAAGGGCAAATTAAATAAAATAGTTTAATTTCACAATTATTCATCTTAAAATAAAAATTAAATTAAGTTGTATTTATTTTATTAAAGGTTATGATATATATATATAATATATATATATATATATATATATCCGGATTTGAAATCCGATATTTTTTTTTACTGATTCTTGCGTCCCCTGCCCCCCATCGAGTCCTTCCTTCCCCCAGTTTGCGCAACACTGTAATTCTCTGTGTGTGTGTGAAATTCTTTAAGACTGAATTGATGGAAGTATGTCTTTACAAATACGTATGCACTGAATCTATTTTCAAATGTTCGTCTATGTAAATCTGCATAAATGGTTTTCGATTAAATTAGATTGTAGTGAACTGCTTACTAACTGTGTAAATAAACTTGGACTTTGTATAAATTTGGCACAACGCTTACGAAACGGAAATGGAAGTGGTACGCGCACACACACCACACACGCGTGTGTGTGTGTGTATATATATATATATTATATATATATATATATTTTTTTTTTTAAGTTCGGGAAGAACCGATTCGCCTCCATTTAAAAGGGCATATCTCGGCGGAAAAACAAAGAAAAAGTGAGAGGAAAGACAGAGGAAAAAGAAAGGGTGGAGGGGACAGTCGAAGTGGAAAAAGACCAAGGACTGCAGGGTCGAGCCCCATCATCCTTGGGTGCTAGGGCCTGGAGGGCGCACGTGGAACCTCCAGGAACAAGCACATACAAACGAGCACAAAGAGCACTCAAGAGCACGAGCTTAGAACCCCCTTGCGGGGATATATATATATATATATGTGTGTGTGTGTCAGGTGGACAAAAAAAAAAATGGGAGACTTCGAACTTTGGTTGTAAAATCCAAAGTTATGGTCAGATTTCAATATTTTTTCTTACACCCCACAACTAAGTAAATTTCCTATACGGTGAGCGGATTTCAAAGAAAACTAATGAAAATTAAGAATTTATTGAACATTTCTTTATGCCACTGGAAATTCTCCATTTACACTACTACTGCATTGTATGTGCGGATAAAATGTTACAAAGTCCTCGCATATGGTGCTACCTTGATGTTAAAAAAAACTGCTCGATATGTTTACCACGAACTTCTACAACCTTTTTCAGTCTAGGATGGAACTCATCTATGGCTTTATTGATTTGTTCTTGTGGTAGCTCATCCTATTTTTCCAGAAGAAGCTGTCGTAAATGAGCGACATTTCTTACTTTGACCCGATAAATTCTCTCTGACAAAGTTTCCCAAAGGCCGTAATCGACAGGATTTAAATCAGGACTGTTTGGTGGCCAAATTTAATACCGCTACCTGGTATTCTTTTGATATCTCCTGTTTTATCGATTTTCTTGAGAAACTTGTCCAAACCTCCTGCAGTTGGCTTACGTTAATTAAAATAGCTTTAATTATCAACTTAACCTATGATTAGCAAGATTTTTCTAGAATATTCGCCATAAATTCAGTTTCTCAACTAAAATGCTTAAAGATGGCATACAAACCATAAAATTACCTAGTACTAACATACTAAAATTTCATGGTTCTATGTACCGTATTTGCCGAGATCGAGATATGAAGGATATGAAGGATTTAAAGGGTCTCCCTTTTTTTTGCCGACCCGACATTGCAGTAGTAATGTAAATGAAGAATTTCCAGTGGCTTAAAGAAATGTTCAATAGATCTGTAATTTTCATTAGTTTTCTTTGAAATCCGCCCACCGTATAGGAAATTTACTTAGTTGTGGGGTGTGAAAAAAATATTGAAATCTGACCATAACTTTGGGTTTTACAGCCAAAGTTCGAGGTCTCCATTTTTCTTTGCCCGCCCGATATATATATATATATATATATTTTATATATATATATTTATATATAATATATATATTATATATATATATATATATATTATATAATATTATATATATATATTTTTTAGTTCAGGAAGAACCGATTCGCCTCTATTTAAAGGGCATATCTCAGCGGAAAAAGTGAGAGGAAAGACAGAGGAAAAAGAAAGGGTGGAGGGGACAGTCGAAGTGGAAAAAGACCAAGGACTGCAGGGTCGAGCCCCATCATCCTTGGGTGCTAGGGCCGGGAGGGCGCACGTGAAACCTCCAGGAACAAGCACGTACAAACGAGCACAAAGAGCACTCAAGAGCACGAGCTTAGAACCCCCTTGCGGGGATATATATATATATATATATATATATATATATATATATATATATATATATATATATAACCCCGCAAGGGGGTTCTAAGCTCGTGCCCTTGAGTGCTCTTTGTGCTCGTTTGTACGTGCTTCTTCCTGGAGGTTTCACGTGCGCCCTCCCGGCCCTAGCACCCAAGGATGATGGGGCTCGACCCTGCAGTCCTTGTCATCCTTGTTTTTTTCCACTTTGACTGTCCCCTCCACCCTTTCTTTTTCCTCTGTCTTTCCTCCCACTTTTTCTTTGTTTTTCTACTGAGATATGCCCTTTTAAATAGAGGCGAATCGGTTCTTCCTGAACTTAAAAAAAAAAAAAATATATATATATATATAAGCACACCGGACAAAAAATTAGTCACCCCTCTCAGAATGTACCTAATAACGTGTGACGGCGCCTCTGGCCTTGATAACCGCACGAATCCGGCGAGGCAGAGACTCTACGAGGTTGTGCATGTACTGAACATCGATTTGCTGCCACTCGTTCATCAGCCGGTCCCGAAGTTCCGCCAGAGTCCGTGGGTGTCTATTGCTGCGCTTCACTTTCTGTTCCAAATAATCCCACAGATTTTCAATAGGATTTAAATCAGGGGATTTCGCGGGCCATTCGAGGTGAGACAGTGTTGCAGAATGTTCGTCGTGCCACTCAGACACAGTTCTCGCCCTGTGCACACGCAATTGTCGTCTTGGAAGACAGGAGTGGCAATGTGATGCTGCTCCTGGAGATGTAGGGCAAAGGGTACCAATTCATCATTTAGTATGCGGAGGTACGCCTGCTAGTTCAAATTCATCGTCACTGGAACGAGAGGGCCCATTTCGTGGTACGAAAAACATCCCCAGAACATCACGGAACCACCTCCAGCCTGAACAACACCTTCGACGCATTCAGGATTAAAGGCTTCATTGGACCTGCGATGTACTCGTCGCCTCCCATCATTGGATAACAAACAAAAACGGGACTCATCGGACCAAATTACACGTTTCCAATCTGCCGCAGTCCAGTTTTTGTTCCTCTGAGCGCATTTATAACGTGCCAATTTGTGACTTGCTGTTAACAGCGGCCTTTTCCGTGGTACCCTGCTCCAGATGTCCATCGCATGCAGTTCTCGTCGCAATGTCCGTTCGGAAATTGGTCGCTGGAGAACCTCATTGGTTTCTTGGAGCAATTGTTCTCTGGTTTGAAAACGATTTGCAGTTACTAGACGAGAAACATGGCGGCGGTCCCTATTGTCGAGAATTGTTTTCCGGCCACAGTTACGCCGTCGATTTTCAGTTGATTGCGAACTACACCACTCTTTGTAAACTCGCTGGACAGTACGCGTTGACACACCAACAAATTGGGCTACTTCAGACATTTTGTGTCCGTGGGCTCTGCCAAACACGATGGCTCCTTTTTGCCACTGAGTAACGTCTGCCTCACGACCCATTTTGCAGACTATATCCAACACACACTTTGTTCTTCACCACCTCACGAAACAGATCTGATCCTGTGTGCTACGTCACCGCTACTTGTCACTTACCAATGCTACATCAGCGCCCTCTGTGTGACCTTGAACTTCCTACTATCGGTGCTATTAGGGGTGACTAATTTTTTTGTCCGGTGTGCTTATATATATATATATATATATATATCCCCGCAAGGGGGTTCTAAGCTCGTGCTCTTGAGTGCTCTTTGTGCTCGTTTGTACGTGCTTGTTCCTGGAGGTTTCACGTGCGCCCTCCCGGCCCTAGCACCCAAGGATGATGGGGCTCGACCCTGCAGTCCTTGTCATCCTTGGTCTTTTTCCACTTCGACTGTCCCCTCCACCCTTTCTTTTTCCTCTGTCTTTCCTCTCCCTTTTTATTTGTTTTTTCCACTGAGATATGCCCTTTTAAATAGAGGCGAATCGGTTCTTCCTGAACTTAAAAAAAAAAAAAAATATATATATATATATATATATATATATATATATATTATATATATATATATATATATATATATATATATATATATAGGGTTGGACAAAATAATATGAACACCTTGATAAATGGCGGTTTTTATTCTTAATATGGAGTTGGTCCTCCTTTAGCGGCAATAACAGCTGCAATGCGTCGGGGAATTGATTCATACAGCTTTTGGACAGTGGCTAGAGGAATCCTGAGCCATTCTTCGAGCAAACCCTGCTCCAGTTCCTCCAAAGACGCCGGCAGTGGGAATCGGCTTCTGACCTGCTGCTCCAACTGACACCACAGATGCTCGATAATGTTAAGATCCGGGGATTGTGGAGGCCAATCGAAGCGTTCTACTTCACTAACATGCTCTTCAAACCAGTTTTTAACGACCCCAGCGGTGTGGATTGGTGCATTACACTGGTATGCATATGAATTTTTTTTGTCTGCTGTGAGGGTTTTTTCAATTCATATTATATAATTTGACCATGCTGAATTCGAAAATGACATTGGTTTTCCTCAATCAGGTCAGGTTTTTTCTCTATTGGCCATTTATTATAAGTCCAATTTTATCCCCAAATTTATTGATTTTTTTAGCTTAAACACTGTAGATACGAGTAATATTATAAGAACACTCGTGAAAAATGAAAACATTGTGTGAATAAATACTTTTATTCATACAATGAATATGGAAAAAAGTTTATTGAGGAAGGAATGAAGTTTTTTTGGCTTTCCGTCTGTGTTTTTCTTCGGGCACATCTCGCTTCAAACACCAGCAATAGTCCGCCAGCATATTGATATCCCAGTTTCCCTGGTACCTCTCTTCCATTATTTTGATATCTTGGTGAAATCGTTCACCCTGTTCCTCACTATAATCCCCGCAATTTTCAGGAAAATAGTCCAAGTGGGACCACAAAAAGTGCATTTTTATGGACATGCGCGACCCATGAGCTTTGAAAGCTTCCATCAAGTTTTCGACAACGGACTCGTATTCTGGACTTCTACGCTTGCCAAGAAAATCAGTGACAAGAACCCTCCTTATTCATTGATTTGATGAAATTTTTCATCAAGCCCAGCTTAATATGAAGTGGTGGGAGCAAAATCTTTGTTGGTGGTACAAGGGGCACTGAAACGACATTATGCGACCCAGGTTCAAAATTCTCTCTGGATGCCCATTCACGCTGTGCATAGTGCTTCTCATCCGCTCGGCTATCCCATTTGCAGAGGAAACATGGGTATTTCGTGTATCCCCCTTTCATTCCCAATACAAATGCCACAATCTGAAAAAAAATGAAAATATTTAAAGAATTTAGAGAATTTGTTCTATCAGATAAAAAATTATATGCATTGGACTGTATCACTTCTGTGGGGAAGTTAAGTGTTCTTATACGCTCTCAAATAACCTTTGGAAAAACAACATAGTCAATAGCAATAGTTTACTTATGATATTAGTATTACCTTCAAATCTCCACAGATCCTCCAGTTATGTTGGTCGTATACGAGAGCATCCAGTAAAATTTTCATGTTATCGTAGCTCTCAGTAAGTTGTACGGAATGTGCTACAGGGACTGATGCAACCCTATTCCCAATGTTGAGAAGTACTGCTTTCAAACTTCGTTTAGACGAGTCTATAAATAGCCTCCATTCTGATGCGTTATATGGCAGGCCCAAGGATTCGATTACCCCCTCAACATTGCAGCAGTACACTAAGGAAGAGGTATTTTCGTGCACTGCAAAAAACTTGCGGAATTCTTCCTCTCGTTTCCTATACCAGGAGAATGTTGTTCCCGGAGCCAGCAAGTTGTCCTCTCGAAGTCGTGAGCCCAAGATCTCGGCAGCTAATTTGGAAAGTCCTAAATCCCTGGTAAGATTATTAAGTTTGGCCTGGTTGAGAGGCCTCGGCTCATTTGAAGCGATATTTTGAGGTATATACGACTGGGACTGGTCATTGGCATTGGTGATTGATTCATCATCAGAATCATCGAAGTCCACGGTTTGAGGTGGGTCGGGTATTGGAATTCCAGGACCATGGGGTACAGGTCTCATAGCAGAAGGAATGTCAGGGTATACAACAATGTGTTTATTCTTCTTGTTAACTCCTGAAAATAGAAACACAGAAACATGAATATAAAACTTGCATATGAAATAGAAGAAGCATTCAGACAGTGGCGGCTCGTGAGGGAAGGCTGCGGTCTGTAAGATATGAAATAGGTCGATGGAGTCTGTATATTTTTTCTTTCTTTTTCATTCATATTGTCCCTTCGGGGACAATATGAATGAAAAAGAAAGAAAATATACAATCGTTGTAAATGTAACTTGTATAACAATATGTATGTGTAAATGTATTTTCTATAACAATATGTATATGTAAATGTATGATTACCATTATGGTGAATATTATGCTATATATGGTGAATATTATGTCAAGTTTCATACGAGGATTTCAAAATATTTAAGAAAAATAAATTTATAAGCCCACCTTGGAGGTTTGTCATGCAGAAATAGGAATCTGTCACGTGATCCTTTCCTTCTCTCCAAATCATGGGAATTCCAAAAGGCAAAGATTTCGCTCTGCCTTTGCTCCATCTTCTCAAATTTTCAATGCACGTCTTGCAGCACATATGAGGGGCGAAATTTTTGTCCTGGTCCCCTAGCTTAATTCCAAAGTATGCTCTATACATTGTCTTCACAAATTTAGTGATTTGGGACTGGTTATTTGGCATGGTAACCGTCCCACATATGTAGAGGAATCTATTGGGATCATTTTTACACGCTCTATTCATTATGAAATATTTTATCTATATGCCTGAAAAGTAAAAAAAGATATTATACAAGTGAAACAAGTGATGATAGATGTTACTGTTCCAATTCCGCTTCGACAAAATCACGAAAAATTCTATTTTACTTATGAGGCCATAGCCAGATAACCTGAGCTGATTGAGAAAAACGGATTGCAGATTCGAAATCAGCAGGAAAACCTCTATAAGAATCACTTACAAAACCCTTGACAGCAAAATTGATGCATACCAGTGTTATCATCCTGGAAGACGGCGCCGCCATTGGGAAACAGCGTTTGGACCATGGGATGGACCTGGTCAGCCAATATTGACAGATAGACCTGGGCGTTAACCCTACCATGCAGTACTACAGCTGGGCCAAGAGTATTCCACGATATTGCTGCTCAAACCATCACAGATCCGCCTCCATGCTTAACGGTTGGGGTCAGGCAGTCGGGGTCATAAGCATCTTTAGGCTGTCTCCAGACGTAAACTCGACTGGAACATGGAAATAGCGTAAAGGAGGATTCGTCGGAGTAGACTACATTCTTCCACCGGTCCATTGACCAATTCTTATGGTCATTACACCATTTTCTGCGCCGCTCAATGTTGATGTGCGAAAGGAAGGGTTTGGCAATTGCAGCCCTCCCATGGTATCCAGCTCCATGGAGCTCGCGACGTACAGTTCTGGTCGATACCGGGCTTGCAAGATGCTGGTTAAGATCTGCAGTCACTTTTGGAGCTGTGGTCTTATGGTTCTTTGTCACAATGCGCTTTAGCACCCGGCGGTCTCGATCACACAGCTTCTTCTTGCGTCCACTATTGCATTTGTCGGTGCTTGTCTTTCCATGGTTTTGGTATGCACACATGACCATAGAGACAGTTCCTCTGGATACATTGAACATCTGAGCGGTTTTCGTCACCGATGCACCAGCCATCCTCGCTCCGACAATTTGCCCTCTTTGGAAGTCTGGCAGGTCTTTCATAACTGCTAATTCATAATTCACTCAGATCTGTAAAAACAACGTGAGGGTTATAATATGACGTATACACTCTCTGTTACGCATTTAAATAGGTTTGCCAGTCATTTGACCGTTTACTTTGTGTCTGAGCAGTCCCTAAAGATAACCGGTGAAATCGGCGGGTGTTCATATTATTTTGTCTAACCCCTATATATATATATATATATATATATATATATATATGGAATATCATGCATGAACAAGGGCGATTTTGCATAATGCAAAAATTTTCCCTACCAGAATTCAAACCCATCACCCGTTTAATTGAAGGTGAAGGCGTTAACCATTACAGTATGACGGGATGAAAGTTAACACAACCTGTGGTACATTCAAGCAACCATGGAAACGCATAATGCTTTCGCGTCAGAGGCATCTTAGATGTTAACCGTCTCGCCCTCACCTTCCACTTCAGAGGTATCTTACATGTTAACGATCTCGCCCTCACCTTCCACGTCAGAGGCATCTTACATGTTAACCATCTCGCTCTCACCTTCCATTCAAGAGGTAGTGAAAGCAATATATATATATATATATATATATATATATATATATATATATATATATATATATATATATATATATTAAACACAGACCTTGCATGGAACAAGGAACTCTTCTGGGAAATTACATCCACTATAGTTCGAATAAGTAATGATAAATGACAAATACTATAGTTTTTCTTTTTCATGATGGAAAACATGAAAAAGAAGAAAAAACTATAGTATTTGTCATTTATCATTACTTATTCGAACTATAGTAGACGTAATTTCCCAGAAGAGTTCCTTGTTCCATGCACGGTCTGTGTTTAACATAAGTTTCTCAGGGGACCATTCTGAGTTTGTATATATATATATATATATATATATATATATATATATATATAAAATGTGTGTGTGTGTGTCGTATAACAGGTATCAGATTGATGTAAAAATGCGAGTTTTTAAATTCGTGTGAAACACTTTGGATTTTTAAAATTTTATTGTCGGTGTATGAAATACAAAGTTTTAGAGTAAGGTCTACAAATAAATTTGCCCTTTAGATTATCTTCCAATTTGTGTAAAACATTAGCTAGCCGGAGTGGTGTTTTGATACAACACTGCAGCA
This sequence comes from Bathynomus jamesi, assembly GCA_023014485.1. Taxonomy (NCBI): domain Eukaryota; kingdom Metazoa; phylum Arthropoda; class Malacostraca; order Isopoda; family Cirolanidae; genus Bathynomus; species Bathynomus jamesi. Next base: position 253,105 of record JAJOZX010002223.1, read on the forward strand.
AATAAACTGTCTAAGAATTCGTAGTCCCCATAGAGTATAATCGCATAAATTGGCCTGCTGAAGTCTCGAGAACTTATATCGTACCATATCTTTATACTATAGTCTCTATAATTAATATTTATTAACATTAATATTAATACTGAACCTCCCCCTTCTCCCTCTCCCTCGTTAAAATTATTAACGTTGTTTAATATAAAACAATTAGCAACAGGAGCTCTAGGGGTGGTGATCGAGGATGAGTCTGTTGACGATAATGCCAGCTTGTGACGTGCCAGCGTGTGATGCCAGCAAAAAAAAAAAAATAAATAAATAAATAAATAAAATTAGACTAACACGAATTTAGATGTAGCTCGTAGCGTAAACTAACCCACATTTTGTTATTCTTTATCCTTTTTTTTCTCTCTCCTTATTTGCATGTCTGTAACTATCTTCATTGCATGTCTGTAGTTTCCGGCAGAGTGGGCTGCATCCTCTACCTCCCTATGGAGTGGAGGACTGGTCTGAAACAGTGGGAAGTATTCTCTTCGACTATTTTTCCGACTCGTCGGCAGTGGCCGGCGGATGGTGGTGGTCTTTCTTTCTCTCTTTCTGAATGAATTTTAACTCACGAGTGATAGGTTTTGCTACATACTTAACCCCTTATTCTCTTCTTTTAACCCCTTACTTTCTTCTTTCTCTCGGGCTAACTTTAGAGTGGATCTTACGGTCTTCGTTAGCCTTAGCTTCTGTAGAATTATTTGCATAACTGATTTACTATTTTTGAGGTAAATGTAGATTGCTTTCTTTTTTACCCGTTATTTCAAGAGGTGATATACAGGGTGGGGCACGGGAACCAAGTGTTTTTGGAATAATCAGGAAAATGATATTTATTTTTGTAAAGAAAATATATTGGTAGAACAACATTCGTAAGAACATAGCATTTCATGTCATAATAATCATGTACCGAAAATTATATCTGGCATATGATGTCCTTGGCCGTCGACGCATTGTTGAAGGCGTTTACGAAAATTGGCCTCCACTCTTCCCAGCAGGTCTCTGTTGATTTGGATGATTTGTTGACGGATCGCTTCCTTCAATGCATCTAATGTACGGGGCTTGTCCTCGTAGACACGTGACTTGAGGTACCCCCATAGAAAGAAGTCACATGTGGACAAGTCAGGGGACCGAGGGGGCCATGCAATGTCACCAAATCTCGAAATGAGATGGTTGGGAAACAGGGGGCGAACAACAGCCATTGACGCTCTGGCGGTGTGTGGCGTGGCCCCATCTTGCTGAAACCACAAATGTCGACGAGCAATACGCCTTCTTCGTAACTCAGGGATGAAAAAGGTGTTCACCATCTCAATGTAACGCCCAGATGTTATGGTAACGGTAACCCCATTTTGTTCGAAGAAATAGGGACCGATGACGCCAAACTTTCCCACCGCGCACCAAACTGTAACCTTAGGGCTATGCAGCGGTTTTTCATGGAGTTGTCGCGGATTTTCAGCAGCCCAATACCGACAGTTTTGATTGTTGACGGCCCCATTAAGGTGGAAATGGGCTTCATCACTCATTACCACCATCATGTTTTCATTCTGCTCATAAAGTGCAAGCATTTCCTGTGCAAAATTCAGTCGTTGGGGGCAATCGTTTACATTCAATTCCTGCACCATCGCTAACTTGTATGGGTGAAAATGTAATTCTTCATGCAAAATCCGTCTAACAGTACGATTGCTGATTCCGAGTGCAGCTGAATGTCTCCGAGCAGAGCGGCCTGGGCTTTGCAACATCGCTTGTCTGACCCTTTCAACGTTCTCTGGAGTACGCACAGTGCGTTGCGGCCCCTTCGGTTTTGTTTTCATTATTGAGCCTCCTGTTCGAAGATTGTTAACCCAACGTAAGATTGTGTCACGAGCGGGAACAGAGTCATTTCGATGAATGTTGAATCTGCGGCGAAACGCACGCTGAACTGCTGTTACTGACTCGCCACTCCTAACAAAATGATCATACGCGAACATGCGGTGTTCTAACGTCCACTGCTCCATGATGGCACCTGAAAGATAAAGGTGAGTGTTAGTTAAAGTTAAATGCTATGAACCCAGGAATGGAATGCTACCTACCGCACGCCCCTCCCATTCCTAATGGCCGATTACTAGCTATTCAAAAAACACTTGATTCCCGTGCCCCACCCTGTATAACTTGGCTAACTTTGCTTTTGCCTCCGCCTGAATTGTTCATTCTGACGAAGGTCAAACTTGTTTAGACCTACAGTTTAACGTGGAATCCGAATCACGCCCCACCAGACCCCTAGCGTCTTAACTACTATCTAACAACCAATTTTTATTGCGTGGAAGGATGAACAGCTGGGTTTTGCTGCGCGTCGCCTGCCGTCACCGGGTCTCGATCCCGGGGCCGATGGATTCATCGTCAGCGATGCTCACCACTACACCACTGAGACATATATATATATATATATATATATATATATATATAAAATTATGCTTTATGCACTTTGGCCTGTTTGTTACGTGCTTTGTATTTTACGAGGAAAAGCTTGCCTAATTCAGTATTTAGAGAACTGCTCAGCTTGTTTTTATACTTGCGCTTCTTTTTCCACTAACAGCTTGTCAACTCTGGTCTTTTATTCGGTAACATGATGATGATGATGTATTGTGCTAAACTGTAACTTCCCTACAAATTCTTTTACGTGTTTATATAAGCTTAGTTTAGATGTCGGGAAAGGAACTCAAAATGGTCGTAATGTAAGCGACAAGTTACTAAAACATTTGGTTTTAAATAACAATAAATTTTATAGGTTTTGGTTTGAAGAAAACTATTGATGAACGAAAGGATTAAAGGCCGTGTCTCGACCCTAAAATTGGTTAAGGCTTTTTATATTCAGTATACATAAAACGAGTTATTATTTCACATCGTCTTCGTCCATTTTATATTCCCGTTTAAACCGATTTTTGGTACCTCTCTTTTATAGCGAAAACTGATAGTCAGCCTATACTGAGAGGAAAGTACATCATAAAATTATTCTCTATTGGAAATAATTGGCTAAACGTAAATATTTAACTATTTAGTATTTAAAATGTGAATCTTGTATGAACGAGTTTGAAATAATATATATTTTGTCCTGTGTATATGGAATAACAAAAAACAAAAATTCAGATTAACAAAAATTAGTCTTACCTTTTATATATATATATATATTTTTTTTTTTTTTAAAGTTCGGGAAGAACCGATTCGCCTCTATTTAAAAGGGCATATCTCAGCGGAAAAACAAAGAAAAAGTGAGAGGAAAGACAGAGGAAAAAGAAAGGGTGGAGGGGACAGTCGAAGTGGAAAAAGACCAAGGACTGCAGGGTCGAGCCGCATCATCCTTGGGTGCTAGGGCCGGGAGGGCGCACGTGAAACCTCCAGGAACAAGCACGTACAAACGAGCACAAAGAGCACTCAAGAGCACGAGCTTAGAACCCCCTTGCGGGGATATATATATATATATATATATATATATATATATATATATATATATATAAAATGGTGTAGTGGTTAGCGCTGACTACGAATCCATCGGCCCCGGGTTCGAGACCCGACGCGCAGCAAAACCCAGCTCTTCATCCTTCCACACAATAGTGGTTAAGACGCTGGGCTGCTGATGGGGCGTGGTTCGGATTCCACGTTAAACTGTTGGTCTAAGGTGGAGTGAAAAGCTTGACCTTCGTCAGAATGAATAATTCGGGCGGAAGCTAACCAAAGTGTGTGTGTGTGTGTGTGTGTGTGTGTGTGTGGTAAGACTAATTTTTGTCTTTTGAATATTTCAACTTTTGACCCCTGTGACGTTTCTGAGGTCCTTTGGAAGCTGGTTAAAAAGTTTTGGTCCCTTGAGAATCAAGCTATTTTCCTTCAGTGTTTGAGGGTGTCCATCGTCGGGCCTTTAGTTTGGGAACACTACACATTCTACCTTTCCTATTTTCCACTGTTGTTTGGATGTAAATTGGGTTTAGTTTGAGGTTAGGTACCAGTTTTTCAATCATTTTCCATATGTTAAATTCTGATGCATCCCTCCTCCTTTCTAGCGAATACAGATTATTTAATTTACGTCGTCTTCCCCAGTAATTGAATTCTTTGCAGCCATCAATCTTGGCTGTGAAATTCCTCTGGATTTCTTCTTTTTTATGTTGGGACGTCAAGACTGAGCAGTATTCAATGTTTTCGGCAGGAAAATCATTATCTTCTCGTCCCTTCTTTTCTTAGGTTCTTAGTAGCTGGCCCGTAACTTGTTCGCTTTGCTTATCACTATCTGATTCTGTTTCAAAATTTGCGTCATCGGTCATTACCCCTGAATCTTTTGCTTTTGTGCTTCTCTGAATTTCCTGTCTATCTGGGGCATAGTACGCTGCCTAATTCTTCATTTCTTCCATATTTCGAGAGCTGAAAATTTTCAATGTTAAAATTCGTGTTATTGTCTTCTGACCATTTGTATATTCTGTTTGTGTCCCTCTGTAGGGCTTCAATTTCTTCGGCATTGCGATTTTTATTCTGATCTTTGTATCGTCAGCAAAGGATGTTACTATACTGTCGTCGTCTACTTCATTGTTTCTGTCTGTCAGCATGATAATGAATAGGAGTGGGGCTAATACTGTTCCTTGTGGAACTGAGCTGCGTATTTTCCAATTTTGATGATGATAATACTTTGGACTTTTACGGTTTGCTGCCGTTCCCCGAGGAAGTTGTACAGTAGATCCATTTGCCCACTTTGCTCGTTATTCCCATGCGTTTCATTTTATATGCTATTATGTCATGATCACACTTATTGAATGCTTTAGCAAAATCCATGTGCTGTAAATTACATCGTAATTATCAATGCTCTCAAGTGTGTCTATGATAATGTTATAGTTCTCTGTTAGTTGTGATAGGCACATCTTCCTGATCGGAATCCGTGCTGGTTCTCATTGAATCTTTCCTGTCACCAAAAAGTCGTATATTTTCTCCTGACTATTCTTTTAAATATTTTGGTGAGATATGATATTAGTGACACCGGTCTAGTCCTTTGCTTGAGACCTATTCCCCAACCCTTTGTACATAGGAACAATGTTTGCTCTTTTCAGTATGCTCGGGATTTCCCCCTTATCCCGGGATCATCACCTTATCCAATAAATGGGTGTAGCTATTTGTTTGTTAGTTTTTAATAAACAATGCATTCTATTTGACCTGCAGCTGAATGTGATTTCATTTGTCCTGTAACTTTCGTTATATATCATCTTTAGTAAATTCAAAATCAGTTATGCATTCTCCATTTAATTCCTCTTCAGAAAAAGGTATTTCTGTCAAGTACTGCTTCGTCACTCTGGTATACTGAAAGCCGATTCATATTGAGCTCTCGGTATTTCAGATATTCCTTTTTGATCATCGGTTAGCTCATTATTTTCTTTCCTTAAGGGTGTGGTAGTAGTACGCGTTTTTGTTTTTCTTTTCGGGAAGCTATAGAAGTATTTTGGGTTATCTTTTCATTGTTTTCACCTTATCTTCCTCTTCTCTCTCTGAATGGCCCTTAATTAGGGCTTGTATTTCCTTATCTGTACTTCCCAATTTTACTTGTCACGTTTTTGGTGGTGGTGTCTATGCAATTAATTAACTTCTAGGCTGCTCTCCTCTTGCGGAATAGTGTTTCGCTTTTGCCTCTCGAAATAGTGTTTCGCTTTTGCCTCTCGAAATAGTTCCTTTGAGATTTCCAGGGTCTTTTTTCCCCCAAATCTATTAGAGGATAAAACAACCGAAGAAATGTTAAGACTGTTTTCCACTCTATTTGCGCGATATGGGATTTGATTTCTTCCCAATTTATAGTCTTAGAATTTAGATTAAAAATCTCAAAATTGCTTCTTCAGTATGAATATTTTCTTTCAGTGCTCTCGATATATTAGTGGGTACCCCGATAATGTTATGGTCTGAGATATTTGCTGGTGTTGTTTTTATATCATATTAAGTTGGTGTTATTCGTGGATACCAGATCCAAACAGTTATTTTTTTCTGGTGTTATCCGCAGTGCTGTGGCCGCTAACTCTAATGCTAATTTTGTCGCTAATTTTTTCCGAAACCACCCCAATTTATATATGTTCCACCTTCTGTCCATAACGGGCAACATCGTGTTTTGCTACAAGCAGAGCGGTGGACAATAGAGTCTGTCCAACAAGCTGCAGTTTACACCCTGTACATGCTGTCATGATCAACTCGCAGTTAGTGCTGCCTCACTCTTTTATAATGGAGATTGCAGTTGGCGAAACAAATTTTAGTACGAACGGTTTCGAAAAATTAGCGATTGACTTTCTCTAAAAACTTAAGCGCCGGGCTACATGTTTCGCTAACAATTGTGAAAATTAGCGGCGCTAACAGTATCGCTAATAAAATGTTAGCGCAGCTAATCCCAGCACTGGTTATCCGTTATATCCCGCGTAAACATAACTTCATTTGTTAGAACTACGAACATTTTTGCTTGCTCCTGGTCTTCTCTCGCGCCCCCTTGTCCTGGTATATATATATATATATATACACACATTTCTTCACATTCTTTTGTATTTTATAAATGGGAATTTAAAATCACCACAGAGTATTATATTCGGGGATGGGGTGTTTAAGGACTTTATTTGGTTTCTGATATCGGCATTGGCTTCAGAAGAAAAACACACACACACACACACACACACACACACACACACACATATATATGAAAATATTTTTATCTTTTTACATAATTAAAATGACGCGTGTGTTCGAGCGGAGGAGAGATAGGCTTCTCGAAAGGAAGCGAGTAAAACGACATCCGCTCGGCTGCGACTGTTTATGATCCAAATGCAAAATACGATTTGTTATTCACTTTGCTATAAATTATATTTATTTAGTCTATGTATTATTTTTTCCTCGACTCTTTATTATTATATTATATTATATTATTATAATTATTATTATGTACAAAACTGAGAAAAAATAATGGTACGATAATTAGATCGTATGTTACATATGTGTGTGTGTGTGTGTGTGTGTGTGTGTAATACGCATGAGCACGCTTGGTTTTTGTATAGTACAAAATAACCCTCACCAGAATTCGAACTCGGGACCTCTTGAATAGGAGTCGTAAGAGCAATCACCAGACTCGTCGTTGTGTGGTGGTATCCCTCACGACTCCTATTCAAGAGGTTCTGGATTCGAATTCTAGTGGGTTTTAGGTAATATATATATATATATATATAATAATAATAAAATAATAATAATGTACTTTTTCCATGACTACGTTATTATTAATTAATTAATTAATTAAAAGGTAAATATCTAATTGGAAGTGTGGTTTGCCCCTCAATTGGCACTAGTTACCGATATGTTTTAAGTATTATTGTAACATAGATCTATACACATCAATTCTTATTAAAATATTTCATTACAAAGTTTATTTTATCGTTATTTTAAATTACTGCAGGAATAATTCTAGATACTTGATACGGTATTCATTTTACATCAACGTTTTAAACTTTTACCAAAATCTGTGAACTTAGTTTATTTATATATGTTACGGGGGATTTGTGTAACTTGGGCTTTCATGAAATCCCCAAGATGTTCAAAGATTTCATGTAAGGTTAAGTCGTGATATTTTTGTTAAAAACCTACGGGAAAATTATTGAATGCCCGGTAGGGCGTGGTTAATTAATAATTTTTAGGAAAAAAGTGATGAAATTTTCTAATTAATCAATGATTAACTGATTAAAAATGATTAAAACTTAAATACTTCTGAAAAGAGTAAGAAAGAGCTTTATTGTTTCTGTTGCGTGAGATAAGAGCGAAGAAAACATTTTGCTCAAACATTTAGTTTGCTTTAGTTCAGGAAATTAGGCATGGGCGGATTAGATAGTTTATACACGCAAAAAGATGCCAAATTCAAATGATACATTACAAAATTTAAGGTAAAATGCTGGTGAAATTATGAGGAAAATTAATCATTTCCCATCATTTTCTAAAAATATTTTTTGATTAATAATCACAACCAGGCCCTAATGCCCAGTTAGGTCAGCTGTACGCCCTTGACGATTGGTTAGGTTAACTCGTGATATTTTTGTTAAAACTAACGAAGATATCACGACATAACATTTCATGAAATCCTTGAGCATTTTAGGGATGTCATGAAATCCCTAGTTACACATTCCCTGTAATATATATATAATATATATATATATATATATATATATATATATATAATATATATATATATATATATATATATATATATATATATATATATAGGGTGTCCCATAAGTCCGGCATCATAGGAAAAATAATAAAAAAAAGCAAAACAAAAGCTTTTATTTACAGAACGTGCTCAATATGTCCACCATTGTTTTCAATACACAAATTCAGACGTGATACCCAGTCAGCAAGCACACGGTGAATGATGTCAGGAGTAATGGTGTTACATGCCCCAATAATGCGCTGCCGCAAATGTTCAAAATCTAGTGGCGTGAGATCCGGGCTTCTAGCTGGCCATTCCACAGGCCCTCGACGTCCTATCCAATGACCAGGGAATTGTTGGTACAGGTATTCCCTTACTTGGGTGCTGTAATGTGCAGGAGTCGCTGTATCATCGTCAGTGGACCTCCTTGAAGGTCCACTGCGTGGTTTATCTTCTATGGATCCTGTTTCCTTAAACTTTGCAACAAGTCTGCTAACACAACTCTGTGTTATTGGCTCGCGGTCTGGATGCAGTCTGTTAAATTCAGCAGCGTCCTCTCTCTGACTCCGATTTCCTATGAGTAGAATTATCTGGATTCGTTCTTCCTTGCGCACAGACATTATGGCCTGTAGAAAGAGAAAAATATGAATTATGGTTTGTAGAAATAGAAAAATATGAATTTCTCCTATGATGCCGGACTTATGGGACACCCTGTGTATATATATATATATATATATATATCGTAAAGAACGACGCTTGTATAGGAGATATTCCGCGCAAGACGAGAGAGAGAAAACGGAACAAATGAAAAAATGAAGTAACCACCTGGGAATCGAACCCGGGATCTTCCGATTGCCGGTCAGACGCGATACCATTACACCATGGACTTCACTCTTCCAAATGCCGTAATTCTTCTACATACTCGCAGAAACCAATGCCCCAAGGGGGCACCTCCCGCATGCCGTAACATTATATACATTCAACTGCAAAGAACACGCAGTATAAATAACGTAAAGAACGACGCTTGTATAGGAGATATTCCGCGCAAGACGAGAGAGAGAAAACGGAACAAATGAAAAAATGAAGTAACCACCTGGGAATCGAACCCGGGATCTTCCGATTGGGGCATTGGTTTCTGCGAGTATGTAGAAGAATTACGGCATTTGGAAGAGTGAAGTCCATGGTGTAATGGTATCGCGTCTGACCGGCAATCGGAAGATCCCGGGTTCGATTCCCAGGTGGTTACTTCATTTTTTCATTTGTTCCGTTTTCTCTCTCTCGTCTTGCGCGGAATATCTCCTATACAAGCGTCGTTCTTTACGTTATTTATACTGCGTGTTCTTTGCAGTTGAATGTATATAATGTTACGGCATGCGGGAGGTGCCCCTTGGGGCATTGGTTTCTGCGAGTATGTAGAAGAATTACGGCATTTGGAAGAGTGAAGTCCATGGTGTAATGGTATCGCGTCTGACCGGCAATCGGAAGATCCCGGGTTCGATTCCCAGGTGGTTACTTCATTTTTTCATTTGTTCCGTTTTCTCTCTCTCGTCTTGCGCGGAATATCTCCTATACAAGCGTCGTTCTTTACGTTATTTATACTGCGTGTTCTTTGCAGTTGAATGTATATAATGTTACGGCATGCGGGAGGTGCCCCCTTGGGGCATTGGTTTCTGCGAGTATGTAGAAGAATTACGGCATTTGGAAGAGTGAAGTCCATGGTGTAATGGTATCGCGTCTGACCGGCAATCGGAAGATCCCGGGTTCGATTCCCAGGTGGTTACTTCATTTTTTCATTTGTTCCGTTTTCTCTCTCGTCTTGCGCGGAATATCTCCTATACAAGCGTCGTTCTTTACGTTATTTATACTGCGTGTTCTTTGCAGTTGAATGTATATAATGTTACGGCATGCGGGAGGTGCCCCCTTGGGGCATTGGTTTCTGCGAGTATGTAGAAGAATTACGGCATTTGGAAGAGTGAAGTCCATGGTGTAATGGTATCGCGTCTGACCGGCAATCGGAAGATCCCGGGTTCGATTCCCAGGTGGTTACTTCATTTTTTCATTTGTTCCGTTTTCTCTCTCTCGTCTTGCGCGGAATATCTCCTATACAAGCGTCGTTCTTTACGCTATTTATACTGCGTGTCTTTGCAGTTGAATGTATATAATGTTACGGCATGCGGGAGGTGCCCCCTTGGGGCATTGGTTTCTGCGAGTATGTAGAAGAATTACGGCATTTGGAAGAGTGAAGTCCATGGTGTAATGGTATCGCGTCTGACCGGCAATCGGAAGATCCCGGGTTCGATTCCCAGGTGGTTACTTCATTTTTTCATTTGTTCTGTTTTCTCTCTCTCGTCTTGCGCGGAATATCTCCTATACAGTACAAGCGTCGTTCTTTACGTTATTTATACTGCGTGTTCTTTGCAGTTGAATGTATATAATGTTACGGCATGCGGGAGGTGCCCCCTTGGGGCATTGGTTTCTGCGAGTATGTAGAAGAATTACGGCATTTGGAAGAGTGAAGTCCATGGTGTAATGGTATCGCGTCTGACCGGCAATCGGAAGATCCCGGGTTCGATTCCCAGGTGGTTACTTCATTTTTTCATTTGTTCCGTTTTCTCTCTCTCGTCTTGCGCGGAATATCTCCTATACAAGCGTCGTTCTTTACGTTATTTATACTGCGTGTTCTTTGCAGTTGAATGTATAATATATATATATCAGGTCATCCCATAAGTAATGTTTTTTACGATAGATTAAGTTTAAACTAGTCCTACTCGGTTTAAGCATAAATTTTCTGAAGGTTATATCTAAGAGGAGATCTAGCGTGTTTCGCTACATACTTTACAGACCTTGACCAGTGAAGACGTGTGTTTTGCTTTATGTGAACCCCTCATAAACATGGCAGTATCAGAAGAGCATATCAGGCATATAATGCTTTACGAGTTCAAAAAAGGGAATAGTGCTACTGAAACAACGCGAAACATTCAGGACGTTTATGGCAACGATATTCTGCATGTAAGGAAATGTCAAAGATGGTTTCAAAAGTTTAGGGATGGTGACTGCTGTTTGACAGATGCAGCACGCTCTGGACGCCCTGTTGAGTTTGATGATGACCTGCTGTTAGCCACATTTGAAGAAGACTGTTCAACAACTGTCGAAGAATTGGCCCAGAAACTCAATTCATCCCCGTCCACCATCCATGGACATTTGCACCAACTCGGGAAAGTGCTTAAGTTAGGAAAATGGGTGCCACATGAATTGTCGGTCGACAGTCTGAGGGTGCGGGTAAACATTAGCACAGCTCTTCATTCCCGTGAACTCCAAGATCCGTTTTTGCACCGTTTAGTGACTGGTGATGAAAAGTGGATACTGTACCAGAATGTTAAGCGCCGTCGACAGTGGGGTTTGTGCCGGAGAACCAGCGACACCACAGCCAAAACCAAATCTTCACCCTCGGAAGGTGTTGCTTAGTGTTTGATGGGATAAAGGTGGTGTAATACACTTTGAAACCTTACCACACAACAAACAATCACCACTCAAGTCTACTGTCAACAACTGGATCGATTGAACAGTGCACTAAAAGAAAAGAGACCTTTGGTTAATCGGAAAGGAATCGTGTTCCACCACGACAACGCACTTCCTTATACCGCTCGGATCACTTCCGCAAAAATTGAGGAGCTTGGGTGGGAAAAACTTGCACTCTCATATTCTCCAGACCTTGCGCCTTTAGATTATCATCTCATCAGGAGTCTGCAAAATTATCTTGACGAGAAACAGTATACTTCTTTAGATGACCTGCACACCAGTCTTTGTACGTTTTTTCCTCAAAACCGCCTGAATTTTATAAACATGGCATTGAAAAGCTTGTAGGACGTTGGCAGTGTGTCATTGATTACGATGGAAAATATATACTAGATTAAAAAGTTTCAGTTGAGTTTTTTTGTCCTTCAAATTCCGATCTATAAAACGACATTACTTATGGGATGACCTGATATATATATTAGGGTAGTTCTTATTTTTCGAAATTGCAAATTTCACCATCTCACCCCCTCAATATATTCCATTTGACAAAAAAACAAAATATGTAAAATCTCAAAAGGACTCAAATTTAGTTAGTTAATTAATTATTGAAACATAAATACACGAATTTTTTATTAGCGTTCCATTATAAGGGCAAATAACAGCAGTTAAAGAAGAGCATAAACTAAAATAGACATTGACTACTGATTAATTAGAAACTGAATTGAACTAAACATTTTAAGACTGAAAGCATAGTAGATTTGGCCTAGTAGGGATGGCTGCTTATGAGGCACCCTTAAATATTAATTGATTTTAATAAAACTTCTTTGGTACACGTTTTATATTAATAGGAAAAAAATGCGGGGTGAAACCCCGAAATTTTCTACATTTAATTTTTCTTATACATAAAAGAACTACCCAATCAACCAAAATTTGGGGGGTTTCACCACCGCATTTTTTCCTATTAATATAAAACGTGCACCAAAGAAGTTTTATTAAAATTAATTAATATTTAAGGGTGCCTCATACGCAACCATCCCTAGTAGGCCAAATCTACTATGCTTTCAGTCTTAAAATGTTTAGTTCAATTCAGTTTCTAATTAATCAGTAGTCAATGTCTATTTTAGTTTATGCTCTTCTTTAACTGCTGTTATTTGTTATATGTTTCAGACCAACAAAGACCCTAGGATCCACTCATGGCTGGTCTACCTAACTGTGTTCGTAATTGTGCATTGTGTATGTCCTCCGTGGTGGCGGAGGGGACCTACAATTTTACGTGGGTTCCGAACCACAAGAACATAAGAAATTTATGTAAAAACTGCCTGTACATTGGCAACGACTAATTTTTACGAAACTAAATAATTATCAATTTAAAACTAATTAATTATCGATTTAAAACTAAAGATAGAATCTCTGGATCCAGAGGATCAAGTCATAATAGACTACTATCCACAAACATGTTACACACTATATCTATTTATAACCGACATGCAAATATATCAGATCCAAAGGATCCAGTCAATTTCATTACGGTATCTATCCAACCAAAAAATAAGTCACGATCCATATCGATTGCGGACCAAGTCAAAATTTACCACCATATACATTACAATATATATACTTAGGAGGAAAAGTGTAGGTGTGGCTGTAAAGACTGTACAGTAATGTAGAAATGTGTGCGCACCCATTTGCCCTTATAATGGAATGCTGATAGAAAATTCGTGTATTTATGTTTCAATAATTAACTAAATTTGAGTCCTTGTGCGGGACCAATGAGAATATTTATGATTACATGAGATTTTGCATATTTTGTTTTTTTCTCAAATGGAATATATTGAGGGGGTGAGACGGTGAAATTTGCAATTTCGAAAAATAAGAACCACCCTAATATATATATATACATATATACATACACACACCTTACCTTACAAAGGTTCCGCGCGATGATTCCTCATTTCGCAAAAGTCAAGCTTGTTGGCCTGGTGAAGTAGTGAGTTGGTTTCTTATGCTCTCCACCTCACATAGCCAGGTACGCCCGACTGATCGGGAATTGTTCTGAGCCAGGCGTCTAGTCTTCTTTTGATGATGTCCATTGCAACTCCCTTCGTGTTTCTTACGTCTTTGGGCAGCTGATTAAACCGTTTTGGTCCTCTCACCACAGAACTATTTTCTTTCAGAGTTAAGGATGTTCCCTGTCTCGCCTTCAATTTGGGAATACGACACAGTCTACCGTTTCTACTTTCCACCGTTGTTTGGGGAGTTATAGGGTTCAGAATAAGATTAGCAGTGGTGTAGTGCTGTGGGAACGGCGTTCCCTTACTTTTTTTGGTAGACGGAACGGCGTTCCCTCACTATTTCAAATAAATCCGAACTTACAAATCTCTAACGTCATGAAATTTTAATTCCCACCCTTAGAAGAAATATGAGAAAGAATCATTAACTGTTTCATTTCTTTTAGCTTCGACTGAGGCAATGCTAGCCTATAAAGATCTGGTGAAACAGTCACCACGGCGTACCAGTTGTTAACTTTTTTTTAGTTAATCATTCCAGTTGTTAGCTATTTTTATTGATCGTACTAGATGTCGTATATCTAATGACACTGGAAATACTGCATCTTCAACCTTGGAATATATCCTAATATCCAGTGCATATGACCTCAAAATATCCCTGAAATTGGTCAGATTTCAAAAGATTTCCCGGGGGGCTTACAGTGCCCCCGGCCCCCCAGCTGTATGGGCTCGCCGCGCTCGCCATTGTCCCCCCTGCATCTGAGTAACACTTTCAAAATGCGTTCCCTCACTTCTTTATTTAGCACTACACCACTGAAGATTAGGGGCTAGTTTCTCCATTATTTTCCAAGTGTAAATAATGGTGTCTCTCTCTCTCCTCCTTTCCAGTGAATATAGGTCTAGTTCGCGAAACCTTTCCCAGTAATTTAGTTCTTTGCACCGGTTGATCTTGGCTGTGAAGCTTCTCTGGATCCCTTCCAGCTGTCTGTCTGTCTTTTTTATATGGGGATGTTAGGACCGAGCAGTATTCCAATTTGGTTATGATCGTGGTTTTCAGTAGAGAAATCATTACATTCCTATTCCTTCGTTTAAAGGTTCTCAATATCTGTCCCGTTATTCTCTTTGCTCTGTTTACGGCTATCTTATTTTGTGTTTCAAATTTCGCATCATCTGTCATTACGACCCCTAAATATTTTGCTCTGAAATTTCTCTGAATTTCCTGTCCATTTGGGGTATAATATTTCATGGATTTTAGGTCCTCTCTTTTTCCGTACCGTAACAGCTGGGAAAAAAAAAATATATATATATACAGGGTGGGCCGTAAGTTTCCATACATAGGAAAAATTAAACGTTTGTTTTTATGTTTCAGATACCCTAATATGCGTTTGACGTAAGATCTTGTTTACTGATGAAGCAAATTTTTACGTCAATGGAGAGGTTAATCGGCAAAACATACGTTATTGGAGTAATGCTAACCCTAACTGGCTGAGTCCGACGAAGATGCAAGGTGCCGGTAAAGTGATGGTGTGGGCCGGGATATGGGGTGACAGAATTATTGGACCAATTTTTGTCAGTGGAAATCTTAATGCCGAAAGGTATCTTAACATGTTGCAAGAAGAGATTTTCCCATCCCTGCTAAACGAGGAAGGTAACTTCCCAGTTTACTTCCAGCAAGATGGAGCTCCACCTCATTATGGTCTTCACGTGCGTCGGTATTTGGATCAGCAGTTTCCGGATGCTTGGATTGGTCGGCGTGGTCCTGTGGAGTGGCCTCCCAGATCCCCAGATCTCACCCCCCTTGATTTCTATCTTTGGGGGCACTTGAAGGCCATGGTGTATCAGGAAAAGATACGAGACATAAATCATCTAAAGGAACGTATCACCAACGCCATTACAAGCATAACGTCAACTGTGCTAATGCGTGTTCATCAACAGTGGGGAACACGTATTGAAATGTGTTTTCAAAACAATGGCAACCATGTAGAGCATATTATATAAATAAAAATGGTTGTCCATAAAAAAATGTTTATTTTTCCTATGTATGGAAACTTACGGCCCACCCTGTATATATATATATATATATATATTATAAATAAACTTTTGATACTTCAGAATATTGCAAAATTTATATAAAAAATTTAAATATATTTATTGTCGGAAAAAAGATAAGTTGGTCCTGATAAGGTTTGGTTGGGCAAAATTTAATTAGCGAGTATCTCGCTATTTAATGGCGTAACAGAAAACACTTCGAGCCCTCAGTTGTCACCAAAACACTTATCATCCCTTTCTCGATTCAATGGTAATAAGGTTAGTTTAGGTTAAATTAAGGTTTAATTAAGGTTTAATTAATTAGTTTTAAGGGGTATGGATTTAATAAAATCTACCTCGCCCATTTGGAGTGTGTGTGTGTTCAAGAGTAAATTATTTTAAAATATTCATATATGTTTGTAATTTGTAAATTTGATCAAAGAAATAAGTTGTAATGCAAAACGTGTGCAACTTTTATAATATGTGTGGGTGATTGCGTGATTGTGATGGAATCAGGGTCGTGGAGTCGGAGTCGTGGAGTCGCACGTTTCAGGGCGGAGTCGGAGTCGGAGTCGGTAAAAAACTTCCGACTCCGACTCCAATTTCTGTGTCCTGTGTCACCCTTAATTTCTAAATCCTAAATACTAACATTTAGGTTATTTAGTTTTTTTGGTCAATAAACCTTATTCATTGATAGCCCCTAGATTGTTTTTTTAGTATTTTTTTTTTACATTTTCAGAATATACCATTAATATTTATTTAAATATAAAATATAAAATATAAAATTTCACACTTAGTGTGGTGGTGATGAAATGTCTTATTATTATGATAATTATAGAGTGAAACACTAGAGGAGTCGGAGTCGTATATATAAAATGTGAGGAGTCGGAGTCGGATTTTTAGATTTTTTACAATGTGTGGAGTCGGAGTCGAATTTGTACAATGTGTGGAGTCGGAGAATTTTGGACCGACTCCACAACCCTGGATGGAATTTGGTTTTTAACTAAAGACTTTGTTTCCATCCCCCTGTATTTCACGCCATATCGAATAAACTAGTTATAACACACACACACACACACACACACACACACACACACACACACGCGAAATTCGAGCCGTTTACATATGTTAGTTTTCTTAAACGGACATTGTGTAACACAACGTACAGACGTTGGCACTTTTTCGATCGAATGGTCATGTTTTTCAGTGGGCGTGACCATGATTTCTAAACCACAGACTTCTGGTCACTATTAGTGAATATTGAGAATGAGTGTGTCAACGTCTCCACTAGAATGTTACACATTATCCATATAGTGGTTTATGAAAGAGAATTTACATGTAGACAAACTGCTTCACTGCCTACAGTTTGAACACTTATTGAGTGGACCAGACATTTGGTATTTTATATATATATATAACAGGGTTGGCAATATTCCCACTTTTTAAAAAAGCCCATCCCACCGTTTTTTTCAGGGGGGGGGGGGGGGGGGGGGGTATTCCCATAAAATCGCTTGTTTTGTATGTAGGCTATATTATTTTCTAGTATACATGGTTTCCATGCATCTAATAAGATGCATTAATATTTAAAATTAATGCAATAAAATTTTTAAAAACTGTTTTGTTTCTTATGACATTGGGTTTATCTCAGGTTACCGTTAAACTTTGTAAGTATTAATGATGATTTGCGTAGGTTTTATCCATACAATTCATGTTTAATTAAAATGTCGACTGAAATGCAACTACTAAATTTACCAACTAGAGTAGAATTCATAACCATACAACAGTAACGGCAGTCAGGAGCAATTACAATTGAATTAAATACACGAGTACAATGACGCCCAAGACTAAAGTGTCGAGTGATAGGGTATTCAGTTAGGTAAAAAGTGTTAACTACTTTGTTGCTATAATGTTGGTGCACTAGATTCGAATCTCAGCATAGCAATTAGATTGGTTGGAAAATGGAAACATTTACTAACAAAAGTTGTGTTTATGAATGTTTCATGAAGGAAGGAATATGTTTCTCACTTTAGTTTGTGTGGATGATTAACATGAAGGATTTCATTAATTTCAATGTCATTAAATTGTGTTGTTGTTATGGTTTTGATTTAAAAAGTGGCTACATTTGTACATTCCATTGATACTTTTCGATAAACTTTTTCATTAGTGTGTTTGGTGTTTGTTTTATCCATTAAATGGAAACTTTTCAAGCCACACCATATCAAAAATGTACTAAATTTGATCCTCTTTTAATCATTATTAATTAATTATAAGTTCTATGAATGGAAAAATTCAACTTAGCCTGAATTTTATTGAAAATATGGGGGGAAAATAGGTGGGTTTTTAAGTGGTTAAAAAAAACCCTGGTGGGAAAAAGTGGGTTACCCACTTCGGTGCCATCCCTGATATATACAGGGTGATTCAAAAGTCAGGTTACATAGGGAAATACTGTATTATGTAATGATACAGGGGAATAGTCACATCACATGTTCGATACGTCCGTTGCGACGTCTCTGTAGCTCAACAAGTCAGCTAGGAATATCACATCAATGCGCTCCTCCTTCGATAACATCTCATAACTCGTTTACCTGCAAAGAAACAGAAAAGCCCTATGTAACCTGACTTTTGAATCACCCTGTATATATAATATTATAATATATATATATATATATATATATATATATGTAAGAAGACATTAGACACACAAAAATGAAGACATTAGACAACTAGAAGGGATTCAGAGAAGCTTCACAGCCAAGATCAAGGGATGCAAAGAACTAAATTACTGGGAAAAGTTACGCGAATTAGACCTATATTCACTGGAAAGGAGAAGAGAGAGATGCACCATTATTTACACTTGGAAAATAATGTAACTCCCCAAACAACAGTGGAAAGCAGAAAAGGAAGACTGTGTCGTGTTCCCAAATTAAAGGCTAGACAGGGAACATCCTTAACCTTGAAAGAAAAGAGTTTTGTTGTAGGACCAAAACTGTTAATCAACTGCCCAAAGACCTAAGAAACACGAGTGGGGTTACAGTGGACATCTTCAAAAGAAGATTAGACGCTTGGCTCAAAACAATCTCCGATGAGCCGGGCTTACTTGGCTATGTGAGGTGGAGAGTACGAGAAACCAACTCACTACTTCACCAGGCCAACTCGAAAGGAGGGACGACAAGCTTGACCTTCGTGAAATGAGAAATCATCGCGCGGAACATTTGAAAGGTGTGTGTGTGTGTGTGTGTGTGTGTGTGTGTGTGTGTGTGTGTGTGTGTAAACTTTTAGGAAATAGGTTGTTTAAAGATTGTCTTTAAATTAAAGGTCTTTAAATACCTGTGGAATTTTGTAGTATTATTTGAGTTATGAGTAATTATTTTTTATGAAAATTTAAGGATATAATACGTAAGTTTAAGAGTTTTAATAGGCTCAATCTATTGAACTTCGTTTGAAGCTTTCAAATGGAGTAACAAAGAAGAAAAATCACAAAGGCTATGTAATGATTTCTGTATTGCCTGTATATTTTTCTGAAAATATGTAATACACACACACACACACACACACACACACACACACACACAGAGGGTTGACAGAAGTAGACATCTTTGGTTTTACCAGTTTTTTTTTATAAAATGAGGTAACAGATAAATAATAATTTTTGTTAAATCATTATATTTCGAATTGTGTTGTTTTCCCCCTTTGCATTATGTGAAATAAACGTCCGTTCTGGCATTCCACTGATGAACTTTGCCATTTTTTCTTGAGGACAATTATCATGGTATTTATTTACTTTTGTCAACTCTCTATATGTTAGTGATACTGTACAAACTGAAATCTTGAGACCGGTCCAGAATCCAATTATGCTTACGCGGTTAAGTCATAGATTGTACGAGAAAAACCTGTTTTTCAACCATTATTCGTATTCCTTTTTTAACCCTTTACTGCCCAAATATTTTGTAGGGTTAAGTTATGAATGCGTGTATTTGAAAGGTTACAAATTTGTCCTTTTGGCCAGTAAAGGGTTAAATTGAAGCGAGAGTAGTAGTTTGGTTAGAAATCACACTATATATAGTATACTTGCAAATATTAAAAAAGGAATAGTGATTCGGATCAATTTGGCTGTGTTGCATAATTATATATATATATATATATATATATATATATAATTTAGTAACTGAAAGTTTCAGTGTAGTACTTATTTTTTCTCATTTTCTTTGTTCAGTGAATAAACTTCTTAAGTGAATTGTAGAGAAATGATTATATGGTTTCCCATATATTGAATGACTACTTCGAAAATTATCAGTAAAGGATAATTTTACTTAATTCACTTTCATTTTTTTGGTGGGTGGGGGGATGAAATTTTGAAGGGTCCACAAAATAAATGTAGTCGTATTGAAGAAAAATGTGTGGTGTGTGTGTGTGTGTGTGTGTGTGTGTGTGTGTGTAGAAACGTGAAATATATCAAAGACGCATTACTATATTATTTCTTATCAAAAGTTTGGATATTCTTGTAAACAAGTGTAATATAGTAATTTCACACAGCGTTATCATGTAAAAAGGGTATTTTGGAGGTATGGGGGTATTTTTGTATTTTGAGGGATGGTAAAGGAGAAATGAGACCTTTCCCCTTTTCCTTTCTTGAAAAACAAAGGAGATGGAGTTAGGAGTGCCAGGGGGGTGCCTAGGGGTGACAAGTTTTGTTATCTATATGCCACTTTTTTTCCTTTAGCATGAGTGGCTTACTGAAAATAATTGCCGTTGTATTTGAATTATATATATATATATATATATATAAAAAAAATTCTAGGGACAAACTTTGTGGGACAGTCAATTTTGATGGAAAGTAGTGTACCTACAACGAATATTTTTATTAACGTATGGAGAAATATGTACAGAAAATTATTTTAAAAATGTATTTTGCCTAAACTTGGCGTTATTGGGATGTGCAAATTGAGAGAGCACGATTTTTAAATTTAAAATAATTGATATGAGAAGGATTTACCCCCTCCCTCAAATGGTGCCGTTGGTTCGCTTTTAAAACTTTCCCCCTTATCTCTGGGGGGGGTTCTTCCCCCTTTCCTGTTAGTTTCTTTGCACCCCTTTGGAGGCCCCCCCCCTCCCGGATACGCTGAAGCATAAGTAGACGTGGAGACCTCCCCCTTTATAGTTTCTGTGCGTCTGCCCTCGAGTCCGAACCTGGATTCAGACGCAGGGACACGTTTCTCTCTGGAGGCACCGCGACGGGTCTAGCACCCGCGTTCGGCACCCCAGTCGAGATCTTCGTTATGTTATGTAGATTTATAGGAAAAGAGTTTTGGCTTTGTACTTAAACAAATTAAAAAAACTAGACGAGGGCCTCGTTTATCCCAACGAAGTCGAAGAAGAAGAAGAACCGAATTGTCATATGCGTTCGTGGAACGACTCTTCATTGGGCTCCCCGCGAGATTAAAAGCGAGCTGCCCAGTGAAGGGCTGTTCCATCCACGCCTTTATCTTCCTCGTCGTTTCGCCACGCCGAGTGCCCGCAGTGGATTCGTCACCGAGTTGTCTCGTCCGTCGTAATATTGTTTGATGTTGTTGGGTGTTGCAATTTTGGAAAGCTTTACGTTATCCTTGAACAACTGTACTTAAGAGAGAGAGAGCGTGCTCGCTTGAATACTCAAGAATTGAGAGACTCCAGTTCGATTCCTGTAAATTTGACTTTTTCGTCTCATTTTCCATATGTAAATTATGATTTCTCTCTCTCCTTCTTTCCAGCGAATACAGATTTAATTTACGTTGTCTTTCCCAGTAGTTGAGTTCTTTGCAGTCATCAGTCTTGGCTGTGAAATTCCTCTGGACTACTATTAGTTCATCAATTTCTTTTTGTATGGGGACGTCAAAGCTGAGCAGTATTCTAGTTTTGGTATGATCAGTGTTTTCAGCAGAATAATCATTATTACCTTCTCGTCCCATCTTTTGAAAGTTCTCAGTAGTTGTCCCTAACTCGTTTTGCTTTGTTTAGCGCTATCTGATTCTTTGTTTAAAATTTTGCTTCGTCGGTCATTATTACCCCTAAATCTTCTGTTTTCGTGCTTCTCTGAATTTCCTGTCTATCTGGGGCATAGTATGCTGTTTAAGTTCTTCATTTCTTCCATATCTCAAGAGCTAAAATTT
>JAJOZX010002223.1:280000-465000 GCA_023014485.1 Bathynomus jamesi
CTGCTGATCCAAATACCGACGCACGTGAAGACCATAATGAGGTGGAGCTCCATCTTGCTGGAAGTAAACTGGGAAGTTACCTTCCTCGTTTAGCAGGGATGGAAAATCTCTTCTTGCAACATGTTAAGATACCTTTCGGCATTAAGATTTCCACTGACAAAAATTGGTCCAATAATTCTGTCACCCCATATCCCGGCCCACACCATCACTTTACCGGCACCTTGCATCTTCGTCGGACTCAGCCAGTTAGGGTTAGCATTACTCCAATAACGTATGTTTTTGCCGATTAACCTCTCCATGACGTAAAAATTTGCTTCATCAGTAAACAAGATCTTACAAAACGCATATTCTAGGGTATCTGAAACATAAAAACAAACGTTAAATTTTTCTATGTATGGAAACTTACGGCCCACCCTGTATTATATATATATATTATATATATATATATATATAATATATATATATATATATATAATATATATATATATATATATATAGCGGGCCTATGCAGAGGGGTCGACCGCAGGTCAATCTCGAACCGTCGTTGAAAATGAAATAAAAGTGTATGTATAACGTTTAAATTACGCAAAAATTGAAGGCTTCCCTGTTTTTACCCATTCAGTACGAGTTGGTTGTAGCAGCATATATACAGGGTGATTACAAAATCCTCGCACAATTTTAAACTGTAATAACCTTTGATGTACGCATGATAGAAACAAACTGTAAACGGCATATGAAAGCATAATTATTAGAGTTTTTAACGCACTACATTGTGTATTTGTAGGCCTCAACATAACTGACATCTTTCTCGATACATAATTC
This sequence comes from Bathynomus jamesi, assembly GCA_023014485.1. NCBI lineage: Eukaryota > Metazoa > Arthropoda > Malacostraca > Isopoda > Cirolanidae > Bathynomus > Bathynomus jamesi. The sequence continues at coordinate 280,823 of JAJOZX010002223.1, forward strand.
AGTCCGATTTTCTAGACCTGAAAACATTCTCCAGTTGAGTGATTTCATGAATTGCATTTGTGATCCTGGCCATAAGTTCGTATGAAGAATCTGGTTTTAATGAGTACATAACACTTTTAACATGACCCGCTTCAAAATCACATTCAATTCATGAAATCACTCAGCAGCACCTGTAGAATGTTTTCGGGTCTTTGGAAAATAGAATTGAACGATGTATCAAGAAAGATGGCGTTTATATTGAAGCCGAGAAATTTGTAATGTAATGTGTTAAAAACTGTAATAATTTTGCTTTCATAAGCCGTTTACAGTTTCTTTCATATGTATGTAAAAAGATTAGAATTTAAGTTGCACAAGGACTGTAATCACCCTGTATATATGATAGTTAGTTTTTATTGGCAGGAGACAAATCCCATGAAAAGTACAATATTCAACAAGGTAATAAACGATACACTGAAAACTAAAATCTTGTTCCATGCACGGTCTGTGTGTATCACACACACACACACACACACACACACACACACACACACACACACACAATGGCATTGTTTTCATTTCATATTTGAACTGCTGAGCATTGTACACAAGGTTGTGTAACATCCTATTATCGGAGTTTCCTGAAAATAATGTTGTTTTGAAGTTCATCAAATTAATACGTTTAAATTGTCGATCTTTTAGTTTGGCTTCAATCCGTGAACTGTATTTGAAATTAGAATAAACTTGATAAAATATTGGCCACGAAACTTTTTCCATTAGTGCCCTAATCTGTAACTGTAATGATGGGGGTTGTTTAACCTCTTTCGCAACATCTAAGGTCTATGGCGAAGGGGACCTACAGCTTTACGTGGGATCCAAACCATGGGTAGCTGCGTAATCTGAACACAGTGCACAGTCCCCCATCCTACTGTTCTCCAGACCAAATGTGGCTTAATTTCGCTGATCGACCGGAAACGGTATTACGACACTTATTCACGAGACGTAGCTCTCCTGCAATCTATAATTGGGTCGTTTTCATACAGATAACAAATTATTTATATTATATATATATCACACACACACCACACACACACGCGCGCGCGCGAAGTTCGGACTCGTATACTAATGTGTATATATACACACCGGGTGTCCCAAAAGTCAGTTTATCGAAGAAAATGTTCTAAGGTGAGTTTACTACAAAGAAAAAACTTATTTCATAAATATATTTACAAAACATAAGTAAACAAAGAAAAAAAATTTCTGAAACACATTTACAAAACATGAAAATAGTTCTGGTTACAATAACTTCAAAATGTCCTCCATGTTGTTCGATGCACATCTTGTATCTGTCAACGGTTGACCGGCAAACTGCTTTACATAGTTCCTTATCATTGCTTAAGAGCTGGAATTCTTCACAAATGTAGTCTTTAAGGTCCTGAAGACATGCTGGCTTTTCGCTGTAAAAGAAATTGTCATAATGTTTAGAATAATCATCAGGAGAAAACATTTTCCTCGGTAAACTGACTTTTGGGACACGTGTGTGTGTGTGTGTGTGTGTATATATATATATATATATATATATATATATATATATATATATATATATATATATATAATGGTATGTATGTATGTATGTATGTATGTTACGCCCGTTTGTGTAATTGCCCAATTCATGAACTGGGCAATATAATTGCCTATTTCATGAAATGGGCAGTAAGTTGCCCATTTCATGAAATAGGTATTTATATTGCCCAGTTCGTGAAATGGGCGGAATTTTTCATCTGTATGAAGGAAAATTAAAATTTGAACTGAATCATTTATTAAAAAGATAAAACATTAAAAAGAGATAAGGCAAGTGATAATGATTAGTCTTCATTCTCACAGGATTTGTGACTGACAGGCGCTGTTGTAACGAAGATTATTTTTCAAACATAAACATCGTTTAGTTAGACAATTACTTCTACAGTGGCACCTCTTGAACCCTTGTCCTCCACAAACAGTTTGTAGTTTAACGATTTCGCGAATGCTTAGTTTGTTTGAGGGAATATCACTAGATTTAAGACCAGTATAGTGAACAGATTCAAACTGATTCCTTGGAAGTTTACCATTTATTGCTCCGACTTTTGTTCTTACTGTGTAGCCACCGTCGTCCTTAGCAAGAATTCTACCTATTATATTAGGAGGATCACCTTTACTACGATCAAATTGAGATACTGTAATTGCTACATTATGACCAACGTCGACCACTGGCAAAGTTTTTTTTTTTACTTCGCGTCAACATTTTTTTCTGCTTGTAGCACTATGCCCTCATGAGCTTTTTGCCGTGTGAGTACAGCAGCATCGTCTTGTGATAGGTCCTTAGGTGATACTTGCAGTACGGCTGTTTCATGCGCAGGCGAGTGGTCTGGTTCTAGCGGTGGTGGTGCAGGTGTTTCAGCAACATTGTCTTCTGGTACTTCCTTATGTGATACTTGCTGCACGGCTGGTTCATGCGTAGGCGAGTGGGTCTGGCTCCAGCAGTGGTGGTGCAGGTGCTTCAGCAGCATTTTCTTGTGCTGGCAATGTTTTTAGGCGTTGCAAATGGGCAACTTACTGCCTATTACATGAAATAGGCATTTATATTGCCCAGTTTGTGAAATGGGCGGAATTTTGCTTGCCCATTTTGTAGAATTGTATAAGATTTTAAAGGTCATACACGTGATTGCCCATTTCACGAACTGGACAGTATAAATGCCCATTTCATGTAATGGCCAGTAAGTTGCCCATTTCATGAAATAGGCAATTATATTGCCCAGTTCATGAATTGGGCAATTACACAAACGGGGTAACATATATATATATATATATATATATATATATATATATATATATATATATATATATATATATATATATATACATACAGGGTGGGCCGTAAGTTTCCATACATAGGAAAAATAAACATTTTTTTATGGACAACCATTTTTATTTATATAATATGCTCTACATGGTTGCCATTGTTTTGAAAACACATTACAATACGTGTTCCCCACTGTTGATGAACACGCATTAGCACAGTTGACGTTATGCTTGTAATGGCGTTGGTGATACGTTCCTTTAGATGATTTATGTCTCGTATCTTTTCCTGATACACCATGGCCTTCAAGTGCCCCCAAAGATAGAAATCAAGGGGGGTGAGATCTGGGGATCTGGGAGGCCACTCCACAGGACCACGCCGACCAATCCAAGCATCCGGAAACTGCTGCTGATCCAAATACCGACGCACGTGAAGACCATAATGAGGTGGAGCTCCATCTTGCTGGAAGTAAACTGGAAGTTACCTTCCTCGTTTAGCAGGGATGGGAAAATCTCTTCTTGCAACATGTTAAGATACCTTTCGGCATTAAGATTTCCACTGACAAAAATTGGTCCAATAATTCTGTCACCCCATATCCCGGCCCACACCATCACTTTACCGGCACCTTGCATCTTCGTCGGACTCAGCCAGTTAGGGTTAGCATTACTCCAATAACGTATGTTTTGCCGATTAACCTCTCCATTGACGTAAAAATTTGCTTCATCAGTAAACAAGATCTTACGTCAAACGCATATTCTTAGGGTATCTGAAACATAAAAACAAACGTTTAATTTTTCCTATGTATGGAAACTTACGGCCCACCCTGTATATATATATATATATAATATATATATATATATATATATATATATCCCCGCAAGGGGTTCTAAGCTCGTGCTCTTGAGTGCTCTTTGTGCTCGTTTGTACGTGCTTGTTCCTGGAGGTTTCACGTGCGCCCTCCCGGCCCTAGCACCCAAGGATGATGGGGCTCGACCCTGCAGTCCTTGTCATCCTTGGTCTTTTTCCACTTCGACTGTCCCCTCCACCCTTTCTTTTTCCTCTGTCTTTCCTCTCACTTTTTCTTTGTTTTTCCGCTGAGATATGCCCTTTAAATAGAGGCGAATCGGTTTTCCTGAACTAAAAAAAAAAAAAAATATATATATATATATAAATGGATTTTAACACACCTTTGTGAAAATGTAAGAAACTAGGAATACTCTTATTTTTAGAAATCTGGTGAGAGATATAAGTTTACTAGTTCGAAAACAAATTCAGTTTCAAGAAATAAGAGGCCTAAAAGCTAATTATTCATTTGTTTAGTTTATTACTGGCTTATTGAAGGCTATTTGTGACTTTGAACTGACCTTTTGATTGAATTCCCAAAACCAACCAACTCGGTGATCGAATACCTATCCAAATAACCTTAGTTTACGGAGTAGGTTACATACATTTATTTATTTAGAATTTGGGAAATTCTTTAAGGAAAGAATATAACGTTACGTTCAAGACAACAAATTGAAAACTTGAAAAAAAACATGTTTCATTGACATAAGCACACCGGACAAAAAATTAGTCACCCCTCTCAGAATGTACCTAATAACGTGTGACGGCGCCTCTGGTCTTGATAACCGCACGAATCCGGCGAGGCAGAGACTCTACGAGGTTGTGCATGTACTGAACATCGATTTGCTGCCACTCGTTCATCAGCCGGTCCCGAAGTTCCGCCAGAGTCCGTGGGTGTCTATTCCTGCGCTTCACTTTCTGTTTCCAGCCTGAACACCACCTTCGACGCATTCAGGATTAAAGGCTTCATTGGACCTGCGATGTACTCGTCGCCTCCCATCATTGGAGAACAAACAAAAACGGGACTCATCGGACCAAATTACACGTTTCCAATCTGCCGCAGTCCAGTTTTTGTGCCTCTGAGCCCATTTATAACGTGCCAATTTGTGACTTGCTGTTAACAGCGGCCTCTTCCGTGGTACCCTGCTCCAGATGTCCATCGCATGCAGTTCTCGTCGCAATGTCCGTTCGGAAATTGGTCGCTGGAGAACCTCATTGGTTTCTTGGAGCAATTGTTCTCTGGTTTGAAAACGATTTGCAGTTACTAGACGAGAAACATGGCGGCGGCCCCTATTGTCGAGAATTGTTTTCCGGCCACAGTTACGCCGTCGATTGTCAGTTGATTGCGAACTACACCACTCTTTGTGAACTCGCTGGACAGTACGCGTTGACACACCAACAAATTGGGCTACTTCAGACATTTTGTGTCCGTGGGCTCTGCCAAACACGATGGCTCCTTTTTGCCACTGAGTAACGTCTGCCTCACGACCCATTTTGCAGACTATACCCAACACACACTTTGTTCTTCACCACCTCACGAAACAGATCTGATCCTGTGTGCTACGTCACCGCTACTTGTCACTTACCAATGCTACATCAGCGCCCTCTGTGTGACCTTGAACTTCCTACTATCGGTGCTATTAGGGGTGACTAATTTTTTGTCCGGTGTGCTTATATTTGAGTAACTCTTTGTAATGTGTAGGTTTAACCGCTCACCAAATTCTTTTCAGTTATTTCTGCCGTTCTCAAAGCGAGATGAAAGTAATAAATTGTATCTTCAGCCGCACCTTCCACCCTTGCCAGAATCTGGCCCTGGTGGTGTCTTGAACCCTGTAAATTACAGTATATGTTCGATTAGAAGCTTGACATACAAAATCTTCACTGAATTTTATGATAGATTAATTGCGTACTAAAGTTTTTTTAAATCCTAGTTCTCATTTCCCGGCATGAGCTGGGCTGGTCTTCTCTCATTGTTTACACACACACACACACACCACACCACACACACACACACCTTGGTTTTTGCTTTCGCCCGAATTTTTCATTGACGGCCTACAGTTTAACGTGAAATCTGAACCACGCCCCATCAGCAGCCCAGCTTCTTAACCACTAAGCTTGCCAGGGTACCCATTTATCTACCAACCATTTTTTTTTATTGTGTGGAAGGATGAACAGTTGGGTTTTGCTGCCCGTCGCCTGTGCCACTGGGTCTCGATCCTGGGGCCGATGGATTCGTAGTCAGCAACGCTAACCACTACACCACCGAAATGCTTATATACCGGTATATATATATAATATATATATATATATATATATATATATATATATATATATATATATATATATATATATATATATAACTACTAGAAAAACTCTTGTTACTCCGATTAAATTATTACCTATGGACATCTAATCAGTTTGGTTTTAAAAGGTCCCACTCAACTGGCCTGTGTATCTATGTACTTAAAGAAACAAGATCTAAATACATTGACAGTAATTCAGCTATTTATAGCTGTTTTCTAGATATAAGTAAGGCATATGATAGAGTAAACCAGAATATTTTATTTAAAAAATTAGAAGACAGGAAGGTTCCAATGTGTATATATTAAATTTATTGAAATTTTGGTATTCCCACCAATCTTTTACCATTAGGTGGGGCAATGTACTATCCGAATGTTTTGGCTCCTCTTGCGGAGTGAGACAATGCTCCTTGCTCTCCCCTATGCTGTTTAATGTGTATATTGACGGATTAATTGCTTCACTTAATGAGGCAACACTGGGATGTTTATAGATAACACAAGGATAAATAACTTAGTTTATGCCGATGATATGGTGTTAATAAGTGCCTCTGTTAAAGGTCTGGATTGGCTACTAAAACGTTTGCGAAGTGTATTCGCAGAAACATATTCTTTTTAATGTTACAAAAACTAAGGTTATGCAATTTCATCCTAAAAGCTGTAATCAGCCAGCTGACATAAGGTTTAAAATGAATGGTGAAGTAATTGAGGAAGTACAAGAGTTCAAGTATTTGGGTCAAACTATTACCAGTTACTTGAGTGATGACTCGGATATAAGAAAACAATCTCGAAGCCTTTGTGCTAAAGCGAATATGACTATAAGGAACTTTCGGTTCTGTAAAAGTGAAGCTAAAGACACTCTTTTTCGTACTTTCTGCAGTAATATATACGGACAGCAACTCTGGGTGAATTATAAAAAAAGGTTCTGCATAACCCTAAATTTGCTGTACACTAGGTCTTTTAAACTCTTGCATAAATTACCCCCGAGATGCTCAGCTTCGCAAATGTTTGCTACCCGCAATGTCCCGAGCTTCCCGAAGGTAACAAGACGTGCTCAATACAGTCTAATGCAAAGAATTAAAAAATCAACCAACCCGATTATCCAAGCTATCCATGAGTCCTGCCGTTTATCCTCTAAGCCATGGGTCGGGGAACCGGGGTAAATTACCCCAAATGGGGTAAAAATGAAAATCTCGGGGGTGATGAAGGCTCAATAAACATAAATAAAATTGCACAAAAATTTATTATTTAATAAGCGAGGCTAATTATTTATCAAAGTTATATTTTTTTCGAACAAATAATTTCAAGTCTAGGGGGTAATATCGTTGTACACAAATATATTTTGGGGTAATACCCAAAAAAGTTCGCCGATCACTGCTCTAAGCTATGGACTTCTTGGTACGAAAACGTCTGTCTGTAGCTCCACTTAACTCCGACATTACTGTATTATTTCTAATCAACTCTATATGTTTCTATCCTTAGTATGTGAACTGTCATTGTATTAATATTTGTAATATGGACTGTGTAGTCTGCCAGTAAACATTTTCATTTTCATATATATATATATATATATATTATATATATATATATATATATATATATATATAATCAAGCAGCTGATACGGACGAAGCGTTATAAGCACACCGGACAAAAATTAGTCACTCCTAATAGCACCGATAGTAGGAAGTTCAAGGTCACAGAGGGCGCTGATGTAGCATTGGTAAGTGACAAGTAGCGGTGACGTAGCCACACAGGATCAGATCTGTTTCGTGAGGTGGTGAAGAACAAAGTGCGTGTTGGATATAGTCTGCAAAATGGGTCGTGAGGCAGACGTTACTCAGTGGCAAAAAGGAGCCATCGTGTTTGGCAGAGCCCACGGAAAAAAATGTCTGAAGTAGCCCAATTTGTTGGTGTGTCAACGCGTACTGTCCAGCGAGTTTACAAAGAGTGGTGTAGTTCGCAATCACTGACAATCGACGGCGTAACTGTGGCCGGAAAACAATTCTCGACAATAGGGGCCGCCGCCATGTTTCTCGTCTAGTAACTGCAAATCGTTTTCAAACCAGAGAACAATTGCTCCAAGAACCAATGAGGTTCTCCAGCGACCAATTTCCGAACGGACATTGCGACGAGAACTGCATGCGATGGACATCTGGAGCAGGGTACCACGGAAGAGGCCGCTGTTAACAGCAAGTCACAAATTGGCACGTTATAAATGGGCTCAGAGGCACAAAAACTGGACTGCGGCAGATTGGAAACGTGTAATTTGTCCGATGAGTCCCGTTTTTTGTTTGTTCTCCAATGATGGGAGGCGACGAGTACATCGCAGGTCCAATGAAGCCTTTAATCCTGAATGCGTCGAAGGTGTTGTTCAGGCTGGAAACAGAAAGTGAAGCGCAGGAATAGACACCCACGGACTCTGGCGGAACTTCGGGACCGGCTGATGAACGAGTGGCAGCAAATCGATGTTCAGTACATGCACAACCTCGTAGAGTCTCTGCCTCGCCGGATTCGTGCGGTTATCAAGGCCAGAGGCGCCGTCACACGTTATTAGGTACATTCTGAGAGGGGTGACATTTTTTGTCCGGTGTGCTTATCGTGAACTAAAGAAAATAATAGGTAGTGAGCAGGCCTTAGTTATGGGTGACTTTAATTGCGCCAGCGTGAATTATGATACAATGCAGGGAGACGCGGAAGGTAATCGTTTAGTTAATTTTCTCGAGGATAGCTTTCTTATTCAAATGGTTGGGGAACCTACGAGGTTGGACAGTATTTTAGATTTAGTAATAACTACGGACGAGAGGCTAATCACTGATCTTCAAGTAATAGAGCCGTTAAGCAATAGCGATCACAATATGGTAGAGCTTGTCCTCTCGGTAAGTCACTCGAAACCAGCTAACTCGACTAAAATTCCTAACTTCCAGTGCGCAGACTCTTGTAAATTTCAAAATGAATTGTCACACGTCAGTTGGGAAAACGTAATGTGGATCTCCAACGCAAAACTAATGTGGGAATCGTTTGAAACAGTATTTAGGACTATAAATGAGGAATGTGTACCGTACAAAATTAAACGTGCGAAAGTAAACAACAAGCCCCTGTGGTTTACTTCTAGAGTAGGAGACATTATGAAGAGTAGAGATAGGGCTTATAGGCTACATAAGTGCGATAAAGACAATGTGTGGTGTAGTAATGCTTAGTTAAGAATATTAATTTCTGTTTAATTAATTATTAAAATGTTTAATATAAATTATTTACGAAAAATTGTGAAATTGTTTAAAATGGGAAGGTTGGCAGTCCTGAATGGAGGCCGAGAGAGCAGACTACCCATAAGGGAGTCAGTCTTGAGGCAGGCGCGTTACGCGTAGGTGGGCGAAATGTAACGTAGAATAAATAAGTTGTGTGTGTCCCTCTCCGACCTAAATTATTATAATAGAATTTCATACTCGCATACCCCTAAATTAATTAAACCATTTTCGAAATTAAATAGTGTTCACAAGTGTTAAAAAAGAGTATTAATATACCCCCCCCCCCTTCCCCCTTTGTTTTGTAACGAACTTTGAGTCAGGTCTAGGCGCGCTACCATGATATTTATACGATACGGCAAAAAGAGTGTAGAGAAACAAAGTGATAAATGAAATAAAGAGCCGATAGAGAATAAATAGAGATATAGTAAAGTAGAAAGAAGCGTAAATAATGAAGAGAAAGTAAATTAATAAAGCCGATCACTACAGTGGTTACGAAACAACTACATATCTTTAAGGCGTGAAGCGAAAAGTGTAATAAAAAAGTTGAAGGCTGAATTTGAAATCTCCATAGCTCGTGACGGTAAAGAAAACCCCAAGCGATTCTTTCAATACGTCAACAATAGAAATCCAGTAAAAAGTGTCTTGGGGCCGTTGAAAAATGTTAACGGAGAGCTAGTTTTTGAAAACAAGGAAATGGCTACCTTGCTAAACGAATTTTTTACGTCAGGTTTTACTATAGAAGATGTAACGAATATCCCAACGGTCATAGACATAATACCTTTTGATAATGGTAATGTTTTGGATAATATTGTGGTTAGTGAAGGGGAGGTAATGCGCTATATTGATAAAATGAAAATGCGTAAATCACCGGGGCTGGATTCCATATATTCCATACAACTAAAGGAATTAAAAGAAAGCATTGTTGTGCCGCTAACAAAGATTTTTAATGCGTCTATTTCTGAGGGGTGCGTACCAGATAATTTCAAGTTAGCAAATGTAACACCTATTTTTAAGAAAGGCGATAAAGGTCCGGCGGGAAATTATAGGCCAATCAGTTTAACGTCTGTTGTAGGTAAGCTACTGAAATCAATAATTAGGGATCGTATAGTCGAACACTTAGAATTGCATAACTTAGTTAGAAATACGCAGCACAGTTTTAGGCGAAACAAATCTTGCTTAACTAATCTTTTAGAATTTTTTCAAAGCGTGGTTGAAGTTTACGATAGTCATCGGGCGGTTGATGTAGTGTATTTAGATTTTCAAAACGTTTGACACCGTACCGCACAAAAGACTCATTGAAAAAACTAAGGCTCATGGAATCAGGGGGTGTAGTAATAAATTGGATAGAAGAGTGGTTGCGAGGTAGGAAACAGAGGGTGGTCGTTGATGGAGCGGAGTCGTGTTGGCCTAATGTAGCCAGCGGCGTTCCTCAGGGTTCTGTATTGGGCCCCTTGCTTTTTCTTATATATATTAACGATTTGAATGTCGGCCTAGTCAGTACAGTTTCAAAGTTTGCGGATGACACGAAGTTGGGTGGTAGGGCGATTAATGACAAAGATAGAGGTAAAATCCAGGAAGATCTGAATAAAATCGTTGATTGGTCAGTCACATGGCAAATGAGATTTAACGTCGGTAAGTGCAAAATTTTACATATAGGTTCGCGTAACAGTAATTTTGCGTATAGTATGTCAGGGAAGTTGTTAGCAAGCGTAGAGCAGGAAAAAGATTTAGGAGTTATAGTCACTGGTGATTTAAAAGTAGCGAAACAAAGTACAGCAGCGGTCAATAAAGCGAACAAAGTGTTAGGTTTTATAACTCGGAATTTTGAGTACAGATCGCGCGATATTATTGTTCCTCTTTATAAATCATTAGTTAGACCTCATTTGGAGTACGCGATCCAATTTTGGAATCCGCATATGCGAAAAGATAGACAAAATCGAAAGAGTTCAAAGACGAGCAACTAAGATGATTCCGTCGCTTAGGTCGAAGTCGTACGAGGATTGGCTTAAGGAGTTAAAATTGACAACACTCGAGACGAGGAGGCTAAGGGGTGATCTAATCCAGGTTTTCAAAATTATGAATGGGTTCGATAACGTAGATAGAGAGAGCTTTTTCGAAATATCTCAATATAAAGTTGACAAGTAAAAGGTTCGAGACAGTAGTTGCCAAAAACTTTTTTACGCATAGAATAGTAAATAGGTGGAATAGTTTGCCGGTGGAAGTAATTAGTAGCACGTCTTTAAACATGTTTAAAAATCAATTAGACGCATATGTTGATAGATTGGGTATAGTTTAAGGTAGTAAAATTAAGGCTTTGTGGTTCGGAACCCACGTACAATTGTAGGTCCCCTCCGCCACCACGGAGGACATAAACAATACACAATTACGAACACAGGTAGACCAGCCATGAGTGGATCCTAGGGTCTTTGTTGGTCTGAAACATTATAACATTATAATATATATATATATAAGGTGGACTAATAGAAGAATTGCGAGGTTTTAAATATTTGGGTCAATTATCACCAGTTCCTTGATTAAAGACTCGGATGCAGGGCACTGGGCCCGGGGCAAGATGCATGATCAGGTCCCCACTCCGTAAATCTTTTTACCAACCAATTTTACTACTATTTTAAACAAGTTTTTTAGGTGACTTGGGGTTAACTTAGGGCGGGAATGAGTGGCAATAACTGAAAAACATTTATTAGAACGAAATAGTTCTGTAATATGTTTATTAAAAATTAAAACACTGTTGATAAGCGAAAAAACTTAACATTCTTCAGTAGTGTTAATACGTTTGAATAAAAATACTCAACACCAAATCAGTCTAGTTATAAAGTTGTCCACAAGTCTACAACTCATTTAACGATGCTTTGCGGGCTTTTCTCTTAGCAAATGTTTCAATTATATCATCAAAGTGTTTACGTCTCTTGCAAGTCTGACCTTTTTTGCTTTTTCAGCTTTTTCTCGCTTTTCTTTTCTCTTCTGTGCTCCAGACTTACATTTGTACTCCATAATGCTAACTTCACCTTAAAACAATGAAGAATTAAACCAATGCAAACCAACAGAGTTGTCACAACAGCAGCCTAAAACTGACTGACTATGCAGCCAGTGCAGTGCTATTGGAAACATGTTCTAATTACTGTTGCTGCTATCTGTTGACACAATTTTTAAACGCTAGTTATATCAAAAGTTATTTTGTAATGTATTTTTTTCAGGGTCCGGGCCCCCCGGAGGCTCTGGCCCTGGGGATTTTGTCCCCCTGTCCCCCCTCCCTCTTTGGGCCTGCTCAGATGTAGGAAAATATCGAACTTTCTGTGCTAGAGTAATGATAACTAAGGAATTTCCGATTCTGTACAAATGAAGCTAAATATACACTCCTACCTTCTGCAATAATATATATGAGCAGCAACTCTGAATAAATTATAAAAAAGGTTGTGGCAGAACCCTAACTTTGCTTTATAACAGGTTTTTTACACTCCTTCGTAAGTTACCACCAAGATGCTCAGCTTCGCAAATGTTTGCTAACCACAGAGTGTCGAGCCCCGGTCCCGGAGGTAACAAAATGTGCGCAATACAGTTTAATGCAAATAATTTTTTTTTCAGTTTGTATTATTATTATTATTATTTGTCATGTGGACTATTGGTCTGCCAATAAACTTTTTATTTTCATTATATATATATATATATATATATATATATATATATATATATATATATATATGGGCTGAATTTCACACACGTGAAATTAATAAATGATACACACCCACAAGGGAAAATGAAGTTATTCTAAATTCTTTCCTGTATTGAGCAACGCACCTCATCAGGGAATGAAGGAAGAAGGCAAGAAGCAATATATATTATATATATATATATATATATACTGTTGCTGCTATCTGTTGACACAATAATGTACGGCATGCGGGAGGTCATTGGTTTCTGCGCGTATGTAGAAGAATTACGACATTTGATTGGGTGAGGCCCGTGGTGTAATGGTTATCACATCTGACCGGCAATCGGAAGATCCCGGGTGGTTACCTCATTTTTTCATTTGTTTCGTTCTCTCGTCTTGCGCGGAATATTCTCCTATACAAGCGTCGTTCTTTACGTTACATATATATATACACACACACCTCGTTAACTTCGTTTGGGTTGCGTGTGTTGGTCTCTCTTCATACGAAGGTCAAGCTGGTGGCCCCGCCTTTAGGCCTGGCTTGGTGGAGGAGCGAGTTGCTATCTTGCGCTCTCCACCGCACATAGCCAGGTACATCCGGCTCATCTAGTACGGCCCTGAGCCAGGCATCTAGTCTTTGATCCCTGTAACGTTTCTGGAGTCCTTTGGAAGCTGGTTAAAAAGTCTTGGTGTCCCTGACAACCGAGTTATTTTCATTCAGTGTTGGGGGTCCCTTGTCGGGCCTTTAATTTGGGAACACTACACATTCTGCCTTTCCTATTTTCTAGCGTTGTTTGGAAGGTAATTGGGTTTAGTTTGAGGTTTGGTACCAATTTTTCGATCATTTTCCAGATGTAGATTATGGTGTACCCCTCTCCTTTTTTCTAGGGAGTACAGATTTAGTTTACATAGTCTTTCCCAGTAGTTGAGTTCTTTGCTTTGCAGCCATTAATCTTGGCTGTGAAATATGTGTGTGTTTCTTCTAGTTTATATATATATATATATATACAGGGTTATTACAAAAGAAATAGACAGTTTCAAATATTTATTAAACCAAAACTATTTATGATATTGACATTTACTATGCACAGTTTTATAGAGAAAGTCTTGGAATATTTTACAGCAACTTACAGATGTTCGATGTGTGCACCCCTAGTCACACGGCATATATCAGCGCGGTAGTCGATTTCTTGCCAAATACGCGTTAGCATATCTTCATTAACACTAGCAACAGCTCTTGTGATACGTTGTTTCAGATCATCTAAATTAACAGGAAGGGGAGGGACGAACACCTTGTCTTTGACATATCCCCATAAGAAAAAGTCGCAAGCTGTTAGATCTGGACTTCGTGGTGGCCAACGTATGAGTGACATGTTGTCGGCTGTTGCGCGGCCAATCCAGCGCTTTGGAAGATTTGCATCGAGGTAATGTCGAACTTGCCGGTGCCAGTGGGGCGGGGCTCCATCCTGTTGAAAAATGAAGTTGTCACTGTCTTCGTGCAGTTGAGGCATCAGCCAATTCATTAGCATGTCGAGATGTCGCACATGCTCCACTGTTGCTCTAGGATTTTCAGTACCCCATATGCGAACGTTCTGTTTGTTTACCTTCCCACTGATGTGGAAAGTCGACTCGTCGCTGAAAATTAGACGCTCCATAAACCCATCTTCATCTTCACGTCGCTCCTGCATTTCTGTACAGAAATCACGGCGTGTGTTTTTGTCCTGGTCACTTAGACTTTGCAATATCTGCAGCTTGTAAGGAATCATTTTCAACCGTTTCCGCAAAACTTTCCAAACAGTCGGTTGCTTACGTACGACGTGGCTAAAACTTCAAGAGTTTCTCTACAAAACTGTGCATAGTAAATGTCAATATCATAAATAGTTTTGGTTTAATAAATATTTGAAACTGTCTATTTCTTTTGTAATAACCCTGTATATATATATGTATGTATGTATGTGTGTGTGTACAGTAAAAAAAAATATTAACGAATACTGATTAAGGGAAAAATGTATTTTAACAAAATATGATCCATTTTACAAGTTGATGTTATTTACAAATATATGAAGTCACATTCCAGACTGTTTTTCTTGCTTGTCTTTATTTTTTACTGGAGATTTAGAACTTCACCAATTAATGCTATAATTATATCTATGCTGAGGGTTGACAAAAGTAAATAGACAGCTTCGGCTTTTCCATGGTTTATGATTCGATGTTAAAAGTCGATAAATAAAAATAATAATTTTTATTGAATCAATATATTTATAATCGTGTTGCTTTCCCCTTGATGAGCTTTGCCATTTATATACTTGAGGATTATCATCGTGGTGTGTATTTACTTTTGTCAGCCGTCTGTACATAAGTTTAAACAGTGCTTCAGAATTATTCGTAGTTGTACAGGCATATTCGTTTCCCGTTTGACCTATATAAACTGAATCGTATTATTTACAGACGATGGAATAAACCCAATCAGTTCAGTTGTGTTGTTATCTGGGCTGTATTTTATTAGGCGAGATTTAATAATACATATATTTAACCATGTTAATTTCAGTTGTTTTTAACGTAGTTTTTGTGTATAAAATTGCTATTTAGCGTGGAAAAAACCTTAGTCTGAAGCCGTTGCTTCATCGTTTTTTGAATTACATTTGAATTAGAGTTTCATCCATTTCATTTTCCAGGTGTGGTAGATTACTTGTCGACAGAAATAAGTACATCGAAGCAGAAGAAATTCCCCCTCATCGTTTTCATCGACACGCCTGGTCTCGTGGATGGCGACATGAAGTACCCGTTCGACGTGAATTATACCATCCAATGGTTAGGTGGGTGACGTCACAGTCTTAAAGCTGCAACACCCGTGAAGACGAATATTCATAGAATGGCATTCTATTTTTTTCAATCAGCTTGTGTTCAAGCTGAAAATATAATTTGGTGAAATTAGTAATGACCGATTTCAAAGAATAAATAACATTGAATGATATTATAGGCCTCATCATATGTGACCTGTTTCACTTCATACACACACGTATCGTCAGAAGACTATATATGTTGCGAGCAAGCATCAGCTCTTTGTTTGTATGGTGAAACCACTTTTGTTTTGGATTCTCTTCAATTGTGTTGGCTTTTTGAGGACACTTAAAATCGAGCAACCGAATTTGATCTAGTAGCGTTTACAAAGAAATGAAAATGATGCGTATGAGAGTCTCCGAATGCAGTGAAAGGGCCCGAGTTAAATTCAAAGGATCTCATAGATTTGTAATTATAGCAAAATATATTTTCAGTTGATTTTTGTTTCATTTAATATTTTTTATATGAAATATATGAAGTGCAGCTGAAGTATAACCTCTTCAAAAGCTGCATCACTCCAGCGAAAGGGAATATGCTTTGGAGATGCAGCAAACAGGAATACATGGAACAAAGTTGCTTTACTTGAACTAAGGCAGGCCTCACCAGCTTCAATAAGTCCTCTTAGCTTTTTGTTTAAAACAGATAATGAAGTTGTAGGATCTATTTTACTGATACATTTTGTAAGTGTACTAATGTTCTTATTCTCACACCTCTAAACTATTCAAGTCGTAGGTATTTTCCCTCACTACATCAAGTGGTACCCTACTCATTCTTAGGTTAAAAAGTAACTCGAGATCTGAGAGATTAGGTTTTCCGATGGACGAGTATAGTTGCTCGTAAGTAACTTAACGTATTTCTGGGCTAGAAGTTTCGCACTGTATAGGAAAGGGGACAATCTACGTTTGCTTGTATTTGCTCAGGTTAAATGTTAGGACTTGGTATTAACTCATTCATTACCTCCGTAGGAGATTTATGTGACTTGATTCTGGTTTTCTTCGATCCAATTGGTCAAGCCCTCTGCAAGAGGACATTGAACATAGTTGAGAAGATCAACGAAGTGCACCCGGAGAAGCTCAGGTTTTTCCTCTCAAAGGCTGACGAGGCGGGGCACGAGAGCGACAGACAAAGGTAGGACATGGTAGGATGCCATTATTTCATTTAATGCAAACTTAATACTCAAACGGGGAGAATAATTGGATCGAAGAAAGTTTCTGTAGGGTGTATGTTGAGGTCAGTAACGAAGCGTAGATGGAATAAATAGCAGAATTCATGATGATTATTCTTAAAATTGAGAAGTTCCTTCGTTCTAAGGGATAAAATTGGTGTCTCTCTGATTGATTTTTTTAACCAATTTAAACTTGCAGTCATTCAGACGGCGGTATTGGGCCTAAATGGGAATAATTCAAAAAACGTAGGAAGGTTTTTGTATTGGGAGAAGGGTTTTCTTTCATTTACTGGGGTTGTTGTTGTTTAGCTTCCTTCGGAACATCTAAAGGGTAATATGATGGAGGGGCAAAAATGGACAACATTCGAAACTCATTTCCGCACTTTGTGTGAATAACTGTGCCCCAAGGATCGCCTGAGGCCGAGCATTAACGGGGTGAGTGGCCAGCCTAACCCAACCCAATCCAGGCGCCAGCAGCCGGGAGTGAACCCAAAGCCTCATCATTCAGAGTTCGACACCGAGACCACTGAACTACCAGGAGATCAATGACAGAGTGGACCTGCAGTTTTACGTGGGATCCGAACGACTGTCCCACCAAGGAAGACCCAAAGAATCGCCTAAATCGTTGGAGTCTGATGTCTAACCTGAAACTCGAGCTCAGAGCTTGAGATTAACAACCGCAGCGTTCAACCACTCTGCTACCCTGGCGGTGGAAAGAGGGGAGAAGATGGAAGATGAAATTGAAAGAAGACATTTCAGAGATTCATCAAATCCATTGTGAAGGATTGTGCAATGGAGTAAAGTAAAAGTTTGCTATTAAAATTTAACATGCTACGTTGAAAAAAAATGGATGTTCGGTTGTGTGCGTTACATTTTTTTTTTAGCAAAAGAAAGCCACCCCCACCCCAAACGAGTCGAGGGGTGGCTTTCTTTCATTGACACAATTCGGGGGTAGCTTTCTTTCATTGATCTGTAAGTTATTTAGGTTAGGTTAAGTTGTGATATTTTAGTTAATTTAAAATCATGACTTAACCTAACCAATCATTAAGGGCATACAGTAATAAATAATAAACAATTCCTCATGAAGGTGTTTTTACTTACATTCTTTACTTTAGTGATTTTTCAGGGTGGCATTGTTTACTTGATCATTTTTCAGGGTGGCATTGTTTACTAGAAACTTTTGGGGGTGGCTTTCTTTCATTGATCCCATTTTTTCAGTGATAGAGCTGAAGAAATTTTGAGGGTGACGATTAAGTATTTAATATTATAAATATTCGTCTACTCCATAAATTATAGGTAGAAATACGAAGGGTTGGATTGTGTTACTTCGGTAATTTTCGCTGTTGAACTCCCATAGACTGTTTATACTTAAGAATAATGAATGGCCATGTAGTTTTAGCAATTATAACCTTTACCAATCGTAATAGTATGAAAAGAAAGCCCTTTTATTTTATCCTCGTGAAAAGGTTCATATAGTCATCATCGTTCTTTGTTTTGTTTGGGAATAGGTAAAACAATTATATTTGTTTCAGGGTCATGATGCAGATAGTACAAGAATTATGTAAAAGACCAGGCCTTAACAAGACAGGGTTCGATATGCCAACCATTTACATACCAAACTCTAATAAGGTATTTTTAGTTCTTTCCTATTAGCGATGTTTTGAGAGTTTAAATGCTAGCGTTAGAGGGTCATATGTTGTACGAAAGTTTCCGTTTATATTCCCTTTGTAATTTCAAACTTTCTGACAATCTTTATAATATTCCAAGGACCATATCAGTTAGTCTTTTGTCTTATATATGACGACTAACAGACTTGTTTTTCCCCGAACGTATTCATTTCCTATTTTTGCTTTCTTTCACCAATTATAGTTTGTTTGTTTTTGTTTCTACCACTGCAATTTTGAATGAATATGTTCAATGGTCTTAGATCAAATTCTTTTTTTATATAGTCTTATTTGATTCGTAACATTTTTTAAAATATTTTCGTTAGGGAAGAATTTTGCATTAATTTTAAGAATAATAAAATTAATAATAATAAGTTGCCGTAAATCTTACTCAGCAAACACGTTGCGTTAACCAAATCGAGGAAACCTGCAAAAACATTGAGAAGACTATTAATCAGACAATTCAGACGACCCTGAATCAGTTAGAAAAAGACTGCGAACGCATCACAGAACTCGTCGAGAACGCCCTTCGAGCGGATAATTCGGCAAGAGCGTATAATACCAAAGCTAAGGTTTATATTATTTAGTTGTTTATTTTAAAAACAGCTTTGCATACAAGATGGACGTACTTCTCGGTAATGGCTAATGATATTTCTTTTTCCCTTCGTACAGTTAAAAGCAATGGGTTTTTCTCTCTTCGGATTCTTGCTTCCTATTCTCCTCCTCCTCCAATTGATAATTGCTTCCGCACCGAGGCAAGTACTCGAGTCAGTCGCCGGCGAAAGCTTGGCCGCTTCTCTTATTTTCTACATGGTAAGTGGATAATTGCTGTCGGATATGCAACAAAATACTAGGGGCACTCAATATGCTTTGCTCCAGCCTTTTTTCTTGGCTAAATAATAGGCCACGAGGCTGAAATGTCTTTTGGGCCGTAAGTTTAAACTTTCTGCGCTTCACATAACCGGATTTTTCCAGTTTGAACCTCCCCTCTTTGTATAAAATCGCTTTTAAACGCCCTTGTATGAAACCAATGACTAACGCAGTTTCGAAAATGGCGTCTGACAGTGATGTACGTCATAAACAGAGCTGTTATCGAGTTCTTAACCGCAGAGAAGGAAACAGTTGGAAATATTCACAAACGTTTACGGAGATGATGATGTTGATCGAAGCACAGTTGGACGCTGGTCTAAACGTGTGAGATCATCGGAGAGAGGGAGAGCCAACCTCGCTGATGAGCCACGCAGCGGTCGCCCGGCATCTGCTGTGACCTTTCACACTGCAACGTGTTAACAGCATCATTCGATCAAATCGGCGCGTCACATACAAGGAGCTATCACTGGAGCTAGGAATTAGTGAAGGAAGTGTGAATACGATAATTCAGCAACTGGGATACTCAAAAGTGTGTTCACGGTTTGTTCCTCGCCAACTGACTGAAGATCACAAAGCCCAAAGAAAAGAAATTGCTTCCGAGTCGTTGGTTCGATACGAGACAGAAGGGGATGACTTCCTTTCACGAATTGTGACTGGGGATGAGACTTGGGTACACCACTTTGAACCTGAAACAAAACGCCGATCCATGGAGTGGCATCACGCAGACTCCCGACGCAAGGAAAAGTTCAAAATGCCCCCTCTGCAGGAAAGGTTATGCCCACCATCTTCTGGGACATGAAAGGTGTAATTCTGGTGGACATTATGAAGAAAGGACAAACAATAAACTCAGAGGCATATATTGCTACCCTACAGAGACTCCAGAGACGTATAAAGCGAGTTCTGCTGGAGAGAAAACTGGAAGACATCCTTCTTTTGCACGATAACGCAAAACCACACAACAGTTTGCAAACGAGAGAGGCCATCACAAAAATGCGCTTGACTGTGTTACCCCACCCTCCATACAGCCTGAATCTGGCACCTTCAGACTTCCATTTGTTTGGGCCGATGAATGATGCTATTCGTGGAAGAAAGTTTCAGAGTGACGATGAGGTTGTTGAGGAGGTTGAGAGGTGGCTCCAACGGAACCCAGTGGACTTTTACCAGCAAGGAATAAAGGCCCTTGTTTCGAGGTGGAGGAAAGCCGTAGAAAAGGATGGAGACGATGTGGAAAAATAAAAACTTGTGAAAAAGGTATGTAACTACTTGTGTACAAAATTTCTGGAACTTACAAGGAAACTTGGAAAAAAAAAAAAAGGTGGGGCAAAATATATTGAGTGGCCCTCGTACTAGGGAGCATAGACTGATTAATTGATTGAAACACTCTAACGTCATAAGATAGGGGAAAAAACTCGGTTTCAACGAATTTTGTAGAAGTATATGCCTAACGTCAGTCCAATGTACAAGACTCGACTTAGGCAAAGCTCAAACCGAAAGCAAGACTAGTAGACCTAGACTAAAAATTGCTATAAATGAAAATGAAAATGTTTATTGGCAGACTATAGTCCATATGACAAATATTATTAATACAATGACAGTTCATATACTAAGGATAGAGGATAGAAATATATACAATTGATTAGAAATAATACTGCACTGTCGAAGTTAAGTGGAGCTACAGACAGACGTTTTCGTACCAAGAAGTCCATAGCTTAGAGCAGTGATGCACAAACCCTGGCCCGCGGGCCAAATGTGTCCCCTACTGGTCTTTTCAGTGGCCCCACGGGTCTTTTCAATTCAATGAAAAAGTTAGAATATAAAAGTGACCCAATTTATGACTTAGATGGAAAGTAAGTAGGCTAATACATTTAGTTATTTTCTTCGCTTGGCCCTCACATCAAAAAAGTTTGTGCACCACTGGCTTAGAGGATAAATGGCAGGACTCATGGGTAGCTTGGATGATCGGGTTGGTTGATTTTTTAATTCTTTCATTAGACTGTGTTGAGCACATCTTGTTACCTCCGGGAAGCTCGGGACATTGCGGGTAGCAAACATTTGCGAAGCTGAGCATCTCGGGGGTAATTTATGTCAGAGTCTAAAAGACCTGTTGTACAGCAAATTTAGGGTTCTGCCAGAACCTTTTTTATAATTCACGCAGAGTTGCTGTCCGTATATATTACTGCAGAAAGTACGAAAGTGTGTCTCTTTAGCTTCACTTGTACAGAATCGAAAGTTCCTTATGGTCATATTCGCTTTAGCACACGGACTTCGAGATTGTTTTCTTATATCCGAGTCATCACTCAAGGAGCTGGTAATAGTTTGACCCAAATACTTAAACTCTCGTACTTCCTCAGTTACTTCACCATTCATTTTAAACCTTATATCAGCTGGCTGATTACAGCTTTTAGGATGAAATTGCATAACCTTAGTTTTTGTAACATTAAACAGAATATCATGTTTCTGCGAATACACTTCGCAGACGTTTAGTAGCCGATCCAGACTAAGTTATTTATCCTTGTGTTATCTACAGGGTGGGCCGTAAGTTTCCATACATCGGAAAAATAAACATTTTTTTATGGACAACCATTTTTATTTATATAATATGCTCTACATGGTTGCCATTGTTTTGAAAACACATTTCAATACGTGTTCCCCACTGTTGATGAACACGCATTAGCACAGTTGACGTTATGCTTGTAATGGCGTTGGTGATACGTTCCTTTAGATGATTTATGTCTCGTATCTTTTCCTGATACACCATGGCCTTCAAGTGCCCCCAAAGATAGAAATCAAGGGGGGTGAGATCTGGGGATCTGGGAGGCCACTCCACAGGACCACGCCGACCAATCCAAGCATCCGGAAACTGCTGCTGCTGATCCAAATACCGACGCACGTGAAGACCATAATGAGGTGGAGCTCCATCTTGCTGGAAGTAAACTGGGAAGTTACCTTCCTCGTTTAGCAGGGATGGGAAAATCTCTTCTTGCAACATGTTAAGATACCTTTCGGCATTAAGATTTCCACTGACAAAAATTGGTCCAATAATTCTGTCACCCCATATCCCGGCCCACACCATCACTTTACCGGCACCTTGCATCTTCGTCGGACTCAGCCAGTTAGGGTTAGCATTACTCCAATAACGTATGTTTTGCCGATTAACCTCTCCATTGACGTAAAAATTTGCTTCATCAGTAAACAAGATCTTACAAACGCATATTCTTAGGGTATCTGAAACATAAAAACAAACGTTTAAATTTTCCTATGTATGGAAACTTACGGCCCACCCTGTATACAACATCCCACTGTTGCCTCGTTAAGTGAAGCAATTAATCCGTCAATATACACATTAAACAGCATAGGGGAGAGCAAGGAGCCTTGTCTCACCCCGCAAGAGGAGCCAAAACACTCGGATAGTACATTGCCCTACCTAACAGTGAAAGATTGGTGGGAATACCAAAATTTCAATAAATTTAATATGTACATGGGAACCTTCCTGTCTTCTAGTTTTGCAAATAAAATATTGTGGTTCACCCTATCATATGCCTTAATTATATCAAGGAAACAGCTATAAATAGTTGAATTACTGTTAATGTATTTAGATATTGTTTCTTTAAGTACATAGATACATAGGTCAGTTGAGTGGGTCCTTTTAAAGCCAAACTGATTAGATGTCCATAGGAAATCATTTAATCGGAGTAACAAAGAGTTTTTCTAGTACTTTCGAGAAGCAGAAGCAGAAATTCGAAGCAGACTTTGTAACATTTGATTCCAAGCTTAAGGATGTTTGGAGTGAGTGAGTGACAACGTAATCCTTCTGGCGTCTTCTTGGTGGACGTGGTTTAGATTCTACATTAGAAGTGCTGCAAAGAATTCCGAATAACCTCTTAATACTACTTTGAAAATTATTACAAAACCAATGTTTTTTGCGAGTTATTTAAGTATATACAAAATATACAAAGGACATCAAATAGCAACAGACCGGCTGGTCCCTACGAGGTTGTCTGTTTAAGAAGGAAGGTTAAAAAAAGTAAGAAAATTTAAAGACAAGTGAAAGTTTTAAATCAAAGCGGAGAAAAGAGGTTAAGAGGTAGGAAAGAAATTTAAAACTAAAGTGAAAATTTTAAAATAAAGAGGTATGCGCCTTATTTTGAACATCTAAAATTTGGAGAATATTAATGCTATTCTAATAATGGCTGTCCGAACGCGTCAGACAAGTCAGAACTGATACTAAATGAGAAAGCTCTAAAGCGAGTTTAAAATATATTCCAGTACTTGCCAAAAATATGATATGAAAGTAAGTTTGTGAGAAAACAACTTCGGCAGTGATAATTTTAAGATGTAATTGGTCCCGTGTAGGTACGAGTACTTACTTACTTACTTACTTACTTACTTACTTACTTACTTACTTACTTACTTACTTACTTACTTACTTACTTACTTACTTACTTACTTACTTACTTACTTACTTACTTACTTACTTACTTACTTACTTACTTACTTACTTACTTCGTAGCCCCCGGGTTCCCTTATGCGAACCCGGCGGCACTCAGGTATCCCGCGACCACCGTGGGACGGGTCCATAGGTCTCGTAGAGAGGTAATGTTGGAGTTGTCTCTTTGTTGAGAGAGAGTGTGGCAGTGTAAGAGTAGGTGTTCTGTGTCCTCAGGGTGGAGGTAGCATTTTTGGCAGATGGAGGTGTCAGCTAGGTGGAGTCTGTGTGTGTATTGTTGGAGGGAGGGGTGGTGGCCTGAACGGAGCCTGGCCAGAGTAACTCTTGTTTACCTTGGGAGGGTTTGTTCGCTCTGATGGACTACAGGGGGAGTATCGTGAAGGACGGTGTTGTGTGGTTGGTCGAGTAGGTATTTCTGGGTAAATTCTGTGTGGA
The DNA here is from genome assembly GCA_023014485.1 of Bathynomus jamesi. NCBI lineage: Eukaryota > Metazoa > Arthropoda > Malacostraca > Isopoda > Cirolanidae > Bathynomus > Bathynomus jamesi. Next base: position 305,113 of record JAJOZX010002223.1, read on the forward strand.
GATGTTTAATGGGGTTGATGTTTAGGGGAGGAGGGGGGATATTGTTCAGTAGCTGCGAATAGTGAGCAGCAGGAGTACGTTTTTTGTTGCGGGGTGGGGGGTTGTGTAATGTGAGATGGTGACGGGGGTGGTCTGGGGCCAGTGCTCTGGAGAAGAATTGAGTCCCTGTCATGTTCATGTGGTGTTCGATGGGGAGTATTTTCGTATCTGCATGTAGATGTGGGATGGGTGTGGTTCGGAGGCAGCCAGTAATGCTTCTGAGACCTCTGTTTTGTGTGGTCTGTATCTTTTTCTGGTTTGTGTGGGAGATGAACGGGGACCAGGCGGGGGCAGCGTAAGTTAGGGTAGTGCGTACAAACTGTTTGTATAGGATACTAAGGGATTCCTTCTGCTGACCGAATGTTGTGGAGGTGAGTGTTCTGAGAGCATTGAGTTTTTTTTGTTGCTTTGGAGCAAATGTTTGATATGTGAGGGGAAAAGGACATGTGTGTCTCTAGGGTGAGGCCAAGGATTGTTGGGGTTTTGTTTAGAGGTAGGGGATGTCCCATGAGGGTGACTCTCGGGTGTGCTTGGGATTCGTGGCGGTCTGAGGTTAGGAGGGTGATGGAGGATTTTTGAGGGGATGCTGACATCCTATTGTTAGTCAGCCAGAGTTCCAGATTGGTAATGTACTGCTGGATCAGGCGTGTGGCGGTGTTACGGTTATGGTGTTGTGCTGTTATGGTCAGGTCATCTGCATAGGAGGAGACATGGACATGGGGGGAGAGAGGTTGTGGGAGGTCGTGCATGAAGAGGATTGGAGAGAGTATGGAGCCCTGTACGAGTACTTATATAATTAATAAAAACAACAATAATCTGAAGATTTATCTTGGGGGGGCGCTGTACAAGGTTCACTCTGTTTTGAACTTCATCTGTCATTAAATTGCTTTTTAGAAAAGTGATTTTGGAAATTCCATACTTTTCCATTTAAATTTTAATTTACGTTCCTATAGGTTGGGGGGGAATTTTCTCGTTAGTAAACAGAATAGAATAGAAGAACACGTGAACATATTGCATATTAAGTTTCGGCAAACTCGTCTGGTGGAGAAATGCTCGCGTTTATCGGGTTGCAATTTGAGAAATGCTTAAACGCCTCCGAAACCGAAGTTACAGCTTTACGCCAACAATAGAGAAATGGCAATATAGTTTTGACCATGTATACTGTGAGCGTGTTTTGACAACCCAAGTCTTCTGTTTTAATTTGTTTTGAACCAGATCCTAATCACTATATCTGCTCTCTGCTTTAGATATAAAAGTAATGAAATGCCATTGATTTTATCTTTCAAGAGTAAAAATTGTTAAGTATTTTTATTCAGATGGATATTTCGTTAAACTGTTGGTCGAAGGTGGAGTGAAAAGCTTGACCTTCGTCAGAATGAACAACTCGGGCGGAAGCTAACCAAAATAAATTTAAAAATATATATATATATATATATATATATATATATATATATATATATATATACGGTATATATATATATATATATATATATATATATATATAGGGGTGAACCAAATGTAGGTGGACAGTAAATGATAACGTTTATTTTGAGAATACATATTTAATTTTTTTGTATACTATAATACAAAATAAAATTTAAATAAATTTAGTTATAATATTTAATATAATATAACACAAACACCATAGTTATAATGAACACCATAGTTATAATATAATATATAACAAACCATATTCAACCTACTGTCCACCTACTTTTGGTTCACCGTATATACAGGGTGTCCCATAAGTCCGGCATCATAGGAAAAATAATTAAAAAAGGCAAAACAAAAGCTTTTATTTACAGAACGTGCTATTGTTCCGTAGCCCATTCACAAAATTCCATCCGCCGGTCGGGATCATCATCGCTTAATTTCTGTAGGATCTGAAGTTTATATGGATGCCATTTGTGAGCCTGAAGAATGTGATGGAAGCTACTTTTCGACACTTCTGTCTCGGCGGACAATCGCCGAAGAGACTTATTGGGACTTCTGTTAAAATGAGCCAGGATAGCAGTCGCTGTATCATCGTCAGTGGACCTCCTTGAAGGTCCACTGCGTGGTTTATCTTCTATGGATCCTGTTTCCTTAAACTTTGCAACAAGTCTGCTAATACAACTGTGTTATTGGCTCGAGGTCTGGATGCAGTCTATTAAATTCAGCAGCGGCCTCTCTCTGACTCCGATTTCCTATGAGTAGCATTATCTGGATTTGTTCTTCCTTGCTCACAGACATTATGGCCTGTAGAAAGAGAGAAATATGAATTTCTCCTATGATGCAGGACTTATGGGACACCCTGTATATATATATATATATATATATATATATATCACACACACACACCCCTTGCCTTACAAAGGTTTCGCGCGATGATTTCTCATTTCGCGAAGGTCAAGCTTGTCGTCCCTCCTCTCGAGTTGGCCTGGTGAAGTAGTGAGTTGGATTCTTGCGCGCTCCACCTCACACAGCCAGGTACGCCCGGCTCATCGGGGATTGTTCTGAGCCAGGTGTCTAGTCTTCTTTTGAAGATTTCCACTGCAACTCCCTTCGTGTGTCTTAGGTCTTTGGGCAACTGATTAAACAGTTTTGGTCCTCTCACCACAAAACTATTTTCTTTCAGGGTTAAGAATGTTCCCTGTCTCGCCTTCAATTTGGGAATACGACACAGTCTACCGTTTTTATTTTCCACCGTTTTTGGGGAGTTATAGGGTTCAGAGTAAGATTAGGGACTAGTTTCTCCATTATTTTCCAAGTGTAAATGGTGTATCTCTCTCTCCTCCTTTCCAGTGAATATAGGTCTAGTTCGCGTAACCTTTCCCAGTAATTTAGTTCTTTGCACCCGTTGATCTTGGCTGTGAAGCTTCTCTGGATCCCTTCCAGCTGTCTAATGTCTTCTTTTTTATATGGGGATGTTAGGACCGAACAGTATTCCAATTTGAGTATGATCATGGTTTTCAGTAGAGGAATCATTACATTCCTATCCCTTCGTTTAAAGGTTCTCAATATCTGACCCGTTATTCTCTTTGCTCTGTTTACTGGTATCTTATTTTCTGTTTCAAATTTCGCATCATGTCATTGCGAAGTTAAGCGACATTGGGTCAGGGTAGTAGTTGGATGGGAGACCGTCCTCCGCGCCCAGATTATGTAGCCACCTGTGGTTCTGATCCCACGTAAAGCTGTAGGTCCCCTCCGTCATATGACCTTAGATGTTGCGAAGGAGGTTAAACAACCCCAATAAAAAAAATATATATATTATATATATATATATATATATATATATATATATATATATATATATATATAGGGTGTCAAAAGTCTCCATACATAGGCAAAATGGTCACTTTATTATGCAATCACTTGTAAGTCACAAAATATGCTCTATGTGGGCACCATTACACTGAATGCACATACGGATGCGTTCCCCCTAGTCATGGCAAACGCGCGTTAACACGCTTGGTGTTATGCGTGCACACGCATCACGAATGCGTTCCTTTAGGTGGTCCGTGTTTTGTATTTTCACCTGGTACACTATGGCCTTCAAGTGCCCCCACAAGTAAAAATCAAGGGGGGTGAAGTCTGGGGACCTCGGAGGCCAATCCAGTGACCCGGAAACTGCTGAGCCAGCCACTGGCGTACGCAGATAGCGTAATGGGGTGGCCTCCCGTCTTGCTGAAAGTACGCTGGAAATCCCCCGTCCTCGTTCAGCAGGGACGGCATGACTGTGTCTTGCAGCATGTTTAGATACATTTCGGCATTCAGATTGGTGTCAATGAAAAAAGGGCCAACAATTGTGTTGCCCCATATCCCGCACCACACCATCACTTTTCCAGCGCCTTGCGTCTTTGAGGGACTCATCCAATGCGGGTTGTCATCACTCCAATAACGTACGTTTTGACGATTAACCTCTCCATGAACATAAAAGTTGGCTTCATCTGAAAACAGGATGCCAGCCGAGAACTCAGTGTCTTCGTCCACTTTTGTTCTTGCCCATTCACGGAATTCCATCCGCGTGTCCGGGTCGTCTTCGCTAAGATACTGCAACATTTGCATTTTGTATGGATGCCATCTGTGCTCTTTCATAATGCGGACGATACTCCTTTGGCTGACACCGCATTCGGCAGACATCCGTCGAGTGCTTTTTTGGAGACACACTGCGAACGCTGCCAGCACCATGGTCGCTGTGCCTTCATCGGTGGCTGTTCCTGGACAGCCACTTCTCGGTTGGTCTGCAACACTTCGTCTTCTTGAACTTCTCAATGAGTTTGGCAACGGTGTCGTGTGTGATGTGCGTGCTGGGGGCGTGTCTCCTGTTAAAATCCTCGGCAACCTTGCGACAGCTTCCTGATCCTGCCAGAAGAATTATCTCTATCCGCTCTTCTTGGGACAAAGGCATCTCAGCACATCACCTGCAAAAAAATAAAAAATAATCATTTATTTATCATGACCATTTTGCCTATGTAGTTAGTTAAAAAATATAAATTTTAAAGTTTTTTATAAATGTTTTTACCATTACACTTGCTACAAGTAACTGGTTTAACCCAGTTTTATTTACTCAACAGAGCCCTTGTACTGCATTCTGGGAGACGCTGGGAGATGAGAACCAGCTACTTGCTTTGGCTGTAACTCTAGTTTTGTCTGGTATTTGTCTGATCGTGTCGCGTATGTTGGGTAAAACCAAACCCACCCTTCAGAAAAAGACGAAAAGGGTGTTAATCGAAAGAAAATCCTACCTCGATAACCACGTCAGGCCTCAAAAAGTAAGTTTTATCTTGTTGGGAGTCTATTATCTTTGAAAGGCTCTGAGTGCAATAATTGCACTATTTAAGATGGAAAGGAAGGAGAAGGCGAGTTCCTTTTGTTCCATCTTATAATACGCTATTGTTGCGCTTAAAGTATTTATATGCTTTAGAAAAACGAAGGAATAGAAGGGAACGCGATTAGGCAGCGTAAATATATTGACATCGCAACCACTCTTCTATCCAATTTATTACAACACCCCTGATTCCACGAGCCTTAGTTTTTTCAATGAGTCTTTTGTGCGGTACGGTGCCAAACTCTCTTTTTGAAAGTCTAAATACTCTACATTTACCGCCCGATGACTGTCGTAAACTTCAACCACGCTTTGAAAAAATTCTAAAAGATTAGTTAAGCAAGATTTGTTTCGCCTAAAACCGTGCAGCGTATTTCTGATGAAGTTATGCAATTCCAAGTGTTCGACTATACGATCCCTAATTATTGATTCCAGTAGGTTGCCTACAACAGACGTTAAACAGATTGGTCAATAATTTCCCGCCGCACCTTTATCGCCTTTCTTAAAAATAGGTGTTACATTTGCTAACTTGAAATTATCTGGTACGCACCCCTCAGAAATAGACGCATTAAAAATCTTTGTTAGCGGCACAACAATGCTTTCCTTTAGTTGTATGGGATATATGGAATCCGGCCCCGGTCATGTACGCATTTTCATTTTATCAATATAGCGTATTACCTCCCTTTCACTAACCACAGTATTATCTAAAGTATGACCATTGTGAAAAACTATTATGTCTCTGACCGTAGGGATATTCGTTACATCTTCTATTGTAAAAACTGACGTAAAAAATTCGTTTAGCAGAGTGGCCATTTGCTTGTTTTCAGAAACTACCTCTCCGTTAGAATTTTCCGCGCATCATATGATTTGTTTTTTTTAGTTTGTTTTTTATTTTTTGCGCATGGGGTGGGGTTTTCTACCCCACCCGAACAATGAAATGGTTAAGGGTACAAGGGCAAGAAAGAAATAAGCAAAGTTGGCACAGATTTCGGGGTTTTAAATAAAATTTAAAAAATACCAGATATACAGATATCTGATATACAGTTATATTTGTTGAAAAATAAATAATAGGATATTGGTGTAATACTAAGCGTACACGTACTGTAAATATAAACATAATTATCAAAACATATATAAACTAATGTCTTTTTCAATATTTCCAGCAAAAATTGTACTCTGAGTACTTGAAACAGAGTGTGGCGGAACAAGATCTTTGAACATAATGCTCAGTATGTAATGACTAGTAATTGTTATCGTCTTTCATCGACACTTTTAAGGAAAGCTGCTTAATTTATCTGAGCAGATGCACGAAAATTCGAGTATACCATCATTCAAAGACAGAATTAATAAACGGACAAGCATACTTAGAGATTAATGTTATATAATGCATTAAGTGTTAATATTTTTTCTTAAAACCTGTAATAACTATTATTTCGAAGAATTTAAAGAAGTAAAAATGTATTCAATGGTTTTCCTATTGGTTTTCATTTGGTAACTACTCAGTGCTATTATTATATTAGACTCCGTTTTATATAATTTTATTTCAGTATTTTGTTAACAATAATGTATTGCGTTTTGTAAGCATCATTGCGAAAGATTGCGATTCAATTTATCCGTAATCGAAATGAAATCTCACGATGGGAGAATTATGTTAATAGAAACTAGGACATTTTAGTCCTCTGTACTGGTATCCTACTAGGACCTACTTCATTAAATACGGTCTACACTCTATATTCAACAAATGAGGAGAGTCACAGCGTTAAGTTTGAAACTTTTTCTTTCTTTTTTTTGTTCATCTCCATGTGATACTAAGTTGTTAAATATGATACCTCATAAAAATAGTTTTAAATTGTGTCTACGTTTAAAATTAAAGGAAAGGAGGTGGATTTATTAGTAATAAAGTCGAATTATTTTAATTAAAAAATATCCTGTTTATTGCTTTAAAATATGGGTAATTTGAAGGGATTTGATTGATTAATATGTGCATGTTTAATGCACGTCATATTTAAAATTCGTTCATACTATAATTATACTTTTTTGCATGACAGTTTAATTTAAGCCTTAAGTTAATTTCATAATGGTAAATGTTACGAGTTGCTTTAAAATAAAACATTTAGCGACAAGTACCTGGAGAGTTTTGATGAAGGACGGTGAAATATTCCTACAAAACCCTCTCAATTTGTCACATTATTCAAGCATTTAGTTATAGTAATTATTGCAGCCCATGATAACGTGTAATTAATGTGAATAAGTAGTGGCATTTTAAAATCTTGCTGTAACGAAACTCCTTAAAATCCTTGTTCTCTTCGAGTGGGAATTATACTTTGGCCACGAACATCAAACTCTGTTTGTGGAACTGGAAAGTGGTCATAATTTGCGTAATGCTGAACAAGATAATATATTTATCGTTTGTAGTACTCGTTACCCACGCAGCTAATTTTTCTGTAACGTCTTGTCGTTAATTCAACACATTAAGTCCGTTTTATTTACGAGGTTGGTGTTTGTATTGTAATGTGTTTTATTTTTAATAATATAGTTAAAATCGTTAATAGAACAATTTATATATTTGCATTTGTCTTCCAGTAACATGAAGCGAACTTAAAATTTAATTAAAAAATTTTAATGTAATTGCTAATTATTACCCGCATTATCGTTCGTTACCACTATTTAGCTCATTGGGTAACACCATCTCCCTATAAGCGAAGTGGGGAGACTGCGCTCGGAGGTTCGACTCTCGATGGTGCATGGTACTGGTGGTAATCCAGGAGTTAGCGCGATGGGCCACGTTAATCTGGTGTGTGCTGTGCCAATTTTTTTTGGCCCTCATCACAGACTATCACTTAATTTTTTACAGTTCTTCAAATTTTAAAATTTGATAAACTGAATTCCATTCATTTTGCCTCAAACGCTTTCACGCTTCCAACGGTATATACAGATAAAATACGTGAAATATATTAGTTGCATGATTTTGATACTTAAATTGCATGTTGTATTGAAAGAATAGCCAATTCTCTATGTGAATTATATAAAATATTCTTGGTACGAATGGCTTTTCTTTATCTTCACTGGATGTGACGAACACCAGTTAAAATCTTGAACGCTTTGTGTAAAAATATCTCGTTTACATTCATCTCCATAACATTGTAAATCATATATTCAGTTAGCCAAATGGACTTCAATATATTGTGCAACTTAATCATTAATTAACAATAACTTATCTGGTTTGGTCTTTTGCCCGGCTAAGTTCTAAAGAAAATAATTAAAATAACCGTCCATCAAGGAATTCATTCTGTTCTTGGAAAGTTTGTTTATCCCAATTTCTCCATATTTGTTTTAAAAAGAGTGGAGCGTCGATCGTTTCTTAAAACCTCAAATGAAAAAGTCACTCGGTCAGTAAAATAAGGCCAAGATTGTTAACGTTAGAATAAGTGCCTTATTCAAATGAAAATATTTTTATAATTAATATTTTTATTTATACAAAAATGAACGTTGGATCAACATTTTGCAACATTACGATTATTATAATAAATATTTAAAATTAATAGATAGTCTTACTTTCCTTTAAATAATATAATATATATGTATATACATAATGCTACAAGTATAAAAATATATACATTATATCTACATAGTCAACAATTATTGGTAACAATGTTAAATTTCTATACAAATTACGAAGTATTGCTGATTATATATATAATCACGATTGCGTCAGTATTACCATGGTAACCTGGAATCATTAAACTGTTTTAGAAGATTTAATGAATTTACTTCAAAAATATTAACTTAGACAATTTAAAGTGAATATTTTGTTATTAATACTGAATAAATTCAAAATTGATACATTGCGTCCTTAGCTTCCAACATTAAAGTATTAAGGAATCAGAAACTGGGTTTTCTACTCTGCCATGATTACCCAGTAAGTGGGTACTATGGTTAACCAATATGTGCTTGCTTTTGATACCAAAAACCAGTTCAATAAAATTTGTCGTATCATTAATTTAGCAAAGCAGGCTCGAATCCTGGAAGTGAATAAAACTTTGGTACTGTAAGTCAGCACCAATATTATAATGCCAATATACAAGGTGTTTATAAAGTCCATATCTATTTCAGTGAAAACGTAGCAAAAAGGGTAAACTTCGGTAACAATATAATAGAAGGCATACATTTAACGAATACTTAAGCATATAATTCTACATGAGCACCATCAGTATATCTACAGAGTTCGAATCTGTCAGCAGCATTGCGGAACACATTTTGGAGCATAACGGGGGTTATTTTTGTAACTGCTGTTACGATACGCGTACATAAATCTTGCATATCTGTAACCCTCGTTTGATAGACACTTGATTTGATAAAGCCCCATGCAAAGAAATCCAAGGGCGTTAGGTCAGGAGATCGAGCCGCCCAGGGCCTCTTGCCTCCACGTCCGATCCACCTATTTGGAAATCGTTCATTTAGGTACTCCCAAACAATGTTTGCGTAATGATAAGGTGGCCCATCTTGTTGAAAGACGACGGTGTTTAAAATGCCATCTGAATGAAGCTGGGACATTTACGTGCTCGTATCGTAACAGCAGTTACAAAAATAACCCGTCTTGCTCCAAAAATGTGTTCCGCAATGCTGCTGACAGATTCGAACTCTGTAGAGATACTGATGGTGCTCATGTAGAATCATATGCTTAAGTATTCATTAAATGTATGCCTTCTATTATACTGTTATTGAATTTTACCCTTTTTGCTACGTTTTCACCGAAATAGATAGGGACTTTATAAACACCCTGTATTACGTAGCTGTTTAAAAAGTAAGGAAACAATAATGAAAATTTGTCTTTGAATTAGTCTGGCGCGAACCACAGTCAACTTGTCTGTTTCATACAGCGAGTTACCGAAATTGAGATACATTGGACTTTATAAAGATAGGTGTTGCCCAAAGTATCCCGACTTTGGTAGTTGCCGATTACAGTTCATTTGTAAATTAGTGAAACTGAACACTACTCTATATTTTGTAACGTCTTTTGAAAAAGCTTTTTCGAACAGGATTTCGTGTATAAATAAATTTGGTCTTTGCCTGGAAATAATAATAATAATAATAATTAATAATTATTATTATTATTATTATTATTATTATCGTAATGTAAACCCCGAAACGGTCTAAAACTTAAATTTATCTATCTTTTATTGCCCTTATTGTAACTTTGTAGTATTAATTAAAATTGTAATAATTCCCACTGTTGGTGGCTCTTTGGCTGAAATTGAGGTCGTCATAATTTGGTTTCGTGGGTGTTCGATACGTTTCTGTGGAATGGAGCTTGGCTTTGAAAGGAAGGTTGGGTCGAGGGGTAGAAGGCCCCCTTATTTCTCCCATGGAAGGATGGGCGTGCAAAGGTTGATGATGATAATGGTGGTAATGGTGGTGAGGGTGATGACTGTGGCCTGGATGCACCATTACACCATTACTAGCGCTTCCTAAATCGTGGCGATCATTTTCATCACACGAATCAACATCACCTGAAAATAAAAACAAGATAAAAAGAACATTTTTTTTTTTTTAATATATACCATAACATATATATAAAAATACATTATCGAATAACAGACCAATAATATAAAATAAATAATAATGAAATAAGAAACCGCATCACGATAAGGATAAAAATACATATTAAATTTTACCACTTCATTAACCAAGAGAAAAAATAATCTAAATAAAATTCAAATTTGAATGGGGTGGGTGGGGGGGTGGGGGGGAATCCTCTGGAATCTGAACGATGTGAAATTGTTGAATTTTAATACAAATTGATTTAATAAGGAATTACAAAATGTGGCCAATTTATTCAATAATGTAAAAGATGCCAAATATCTTTTGTTCACACGCCAAACCATATTTGAGAAAAAGGTTTTAATATCAATTTAATAAAATTAAAACCTTTTAAATAAAGATGTTTAGTACGAACGAATTAAAGTCAGTTTATCAAACATTACAGTACCTTATAAAAGTTGAGCGACAAAGAAACAATTAGACCGTCATCAAAAATTAAATTTACCTGGCTACAAAGTCGAAATGAATTTGCGGATGCCACATATATATAGGGTGTCCATAAAGTCACGCATCATAGGAACATAAACAATGTCTATTTATTTATGTCTCCATCAGGCCAAATATGTTGAGGAACATTCATAGAAACCTGCTTTTTTGTTTACAAACATGTTTTGAGATTGGTGGGAGTCATTTCGAACGAATAAATAAAACACAATAGATAAATAAACAAAATAAATATTTTCCTATGATGCGTGACTTTATGGACACCCTGTAGTATGATGGGTATTTCTCAGAAGATTTTTGTTATTCTTTTAATCTGATAACAAGCTTTTACACTGTTGTTATGAAGTAATACAAACTAATTCAGTAACAGCTAGACAATAAATTAAGAGGGTTTTTTCATCTAAATGTTAGCAAACAGCATCAGCCTTCCTGACAAACTGGCAAAACTTAAAGTCTTAATTACGCCGGTTATACAAGTAATTATATATATTTTTTATACCACTTTTGCATATAGAGAAAGTAGCTGAAATTATAGCGAGTTCTCAATGTGCCATAAACGTGTTGTACTAAATAGCATCAGATTACTATGAACTATACCATGTATACTGAAGAGAGGGGCTTACCATCACTAGAATTTGTTGACGCTAAAAAGTGGTCCATCCTCACTGTTTTCCTGGACTTTGGCCTCCTGTAGTATTTGAATTCTCTCGGGAGTGTGTAAGACCTCGGGAGAGAGATTTGGCTATCCAGATCCGACGGGATTCTATACGACTTGTAGAAGACCTTTTCTTTATTCTCGTCGTTGCTTGTATCAATTTTCCTGTTCTTTCTAGATGATTGTTTGGAGAGAGAAGAACCGCTCATATCGTCCGAAGGGAGGTGGTAATTGTTGCCGTATTTCCACCTGGGATCTTGGTACTCGTAATATATGCGGGTGTTATCTAGATAATGGGGTGCCAGGAGTATTTCCGGCGTTTGAGATCGGGGTTTCCTGGGAGGGGGAGCCCCGGATGGATCGGACACGACGTAAGGGCACTGAAGAGGCTCCGGTCGCATCCAGGGTTGTTTTTTAGCCCTGGGAATCGGTTGTCTTAAAGTGCCCGAATCGGAGATGTCGCTCGGTTGTGGTCTTTTCAGTTTCCCCGCTCTAATTTCTTCCTCTATCTTCCTCAATTCGGCGATTTGCTGTTGCTTCTTCTCCTGCAACTTCTGCTGAATGTTTACTCTGGATCCGACGCTGCCCTCGTGGTCGCTAGAGACCGAATGAGGCAAAGGGCGTTTCCAAAACGGATGTTGCAGCCTTCCCCCACCGCCGTTGTTTGTTAAACCAATGCCAACGACGGGAATGGGCGAAGGCACGAAAGTCGTTGGTTTCTTCTTCTTTCTTTTAATTACTGGATTAAATCGACAATTGAATACCCCGGGCACGCTGAATGCTTCTCGACTGGGGTACAGTGGTCGGGTTTGGCTTTCTGTTAGGGCTAAGTTTGTCATTTTCGTTTGGTGGCAACTGTTGCCTCCGTTTGGTGTGGTAGAAAGCTCATTCCAGAAATGGGGGTAGGGCATCTTGTGAGATTTTATAGAACATTCTCCAAGTTGACACCCTGAAGAAAAATAGTACAAAATGAGCTATAAAAAATAAGGATAACAACTGATTCAAATTGCTTTATACCACAAACTCAAAAAATAATTGCAACCTAAAAGGACAAATTACGACAAATAAGTTACAGCTGACATTCAGTATATATGTTTTTTCAGAAGTCGCGCACCATAGGCTTTATTCAGATTTACGAGGTTTACGAGTCGAAATGGTTTATAAGTGATGTTTAATTACAATATATGTTCGATAATGTTCGAATAATAAAATTAATGTACAATTAATAAAAAAGCTATCTTACAATAATTAAATTGAATGAAGCTACATTAGCCAATGGTGCGCGACTTCTGAGACACCATTGGCTAATGTAGCTTCACTCAATTTAATTATTTTAAGATAGCTTTTTGATTAACTGTATATACTATTAATTTTATTATTCGAACATTATCGAACATATAGTGTAATTAAACATTACTTATAAACCATTTCGACTCGTAAACCTCGTAAATCTGAATAAAGTCTATAGTGCGCGACTTCTGAGACACCATATATATATATATATATATATTATATATATTATATATATATATATATATATAGAGAATGCAATAATGGAGGATTTTATTAAGCTGAGAAGCTTGATGACAAACTAAGTGACGTCAACTCAACAAGAAGGTATTTTAAATTAACTGGGTTTTGCACCGTAAGTATATATTTCAAATGCATTTTTTCATAACTGAAATTAATGAAAAGTAAATTATTAGCTTACAGAGTTAAACCTATTAAATTTGTTCCCACATTAAAAGTGCATTTTGTCTTTATTTTTTACATTAAACTACCTTACACTAGGACCATCTATGAACTTCCTTTAAGCTTACCTGTACATGCAGAGTATAATTTATCTGCTTCTTGGGATGGTAGGTATGCTTGAGCCTCCGTACATGGAAATGGCGATAGTAGAGCGCCATGAATATCATCCCAAGGAAAAAGGTAAGAAAGATGAGTGCTGTGACGCCATATTGGTACCAGGGAGTATCGTGCAGTCCTCCCAACCATACCGAGACTAGAAGTGTATTCTCCACACCATTGTTAGATAAAATGCTACCATTTTTTGTCGAGGATTTATTTCTTGCAAGTTTATGTAGCAGAATATGTAGCAGAATGCGATCAACATCGACAACATTACTTTCTTTAATAGCGGCATTTTCTCGCCGTGAAATACATTTTTGGGAGATATAAGCCACAGAAACATTGATATCCAATGTAGAGCTATGACGAGAAGTACCCAATACCCGTATAATGTGGCATAAACAGTAAGAGCCAGCGACCGTGATGTCACTGTACCTAACCGCCACAAAAGTTGAAATATGACACCGAGCCACGTCAGGACTAATCGGTGAACATTATGTCTTCTTACGTTCTTATTGAAAGATGCTAATGCCCAACACACGCTAAAGAGGGACAGAGCCGTTGAGACGATGTTTAGATCTGTCACATCCATAAATGACGGTTTCAACCAGATGAGGTACAACTGCAGAAGCAACATCGGGGCCGCTTCGCAAAAGGCGTGAACCAGTCGCAACAAACACAAATCTCTGACATCGTTCTTCACATGCCTGAGATCAACCGGTATGAAGAGGCGAAAATACCGGAACAAAACTCCGGTTTGAAGTACGTGGATGATAACAAGGACGAACAAATTACAGTCCCTTTGCTCTTTGCCCCGTCTGACTTCGCTCAAGTACCAGCCGAAAGAACATACTTGAGAAGCGACTAGGGAAAAGAGAATACAGCCTAATGCTATCGTAAACCAAACTTTTTCATTCTCGGCATAAAGAGTGTAAGCTGTTACAACATCGAAAACGACATCACAAAAGTATGACGCCAAGGAAATGATGTTAAACAGAACGTCGCACAAAGGTAGAAACTCGTACACCATTTTTCTTGTCACATTTTGAATTTCATGTTAAGATTTTTCACCGTGTCTCAATCCATGCATGATTTATTCACTCCATAGTCCGTTCAGAAATTACGTCACTAAAACCAAATTACACTGAAAACGATAAATAACTATTTAAGGCATACTGAGGCATAATTGAATCACTACATCTTTACACATTACTGATATCTGTAGCTATTGCGTCAGTGGTCTTATCATGTACATGCAATGGGTTTTTTTTTCACTTGTCTTAAAATTCCTCAGCTATCACGAAGACGTTGTTTTAGGCTGTAAGTACACTATGTTATTTAATAAATCTCCGTTTATTTCACATTACAAACGTACAGACTATTTTTATTTCCTTGAGCTGTCTTTTTTCATATAAACAAAATAATGTCTCGATTATAAACTTTAAGAAGTCCAGATCTTACTCTTCAAGGCTTTCGTGAGACTTATATAATAATTAAGCAAATTATCATCTTTCTTTACCATCCACATAAAAACAGTTTAAAACTAATAAAATTATTAAACATTATATATATATTATATTAACAATTTGAGTAGTTTTTAGTTTCTACTTGCGTTCTTAGTTTCACAAATGAAAATAATTTGGATATACACTTCTGGTATCTGTTCAAAAAGTATAAATAAATGAGTAAAAAAATCAATTATATATATATATATATCCTACCATACACAACGAGGCATACTCGTCATAAAAATAGAACTGAGTACAGATATGCTAAAAATATTTCAATCTTATTACCATAAGAAGTAAACACTTTCCTGTTGCAAAATTTCAAAATCTAACAAGAAAAACAAAAATGGTCCATGCCCTACTTTCCAACCTGTATGAGGCATAATTCTTTCACTCCAAAACCTCGCATAACAATGTTTTATTGTACTTTGGTGGGAAACTGAGATATTTTTTTATAGGACAGTGGATGGATGGATAGATAGATGGATAGATAGATAGATAGATGAAGTACAAAGAATTGAAAACCTAAATTAATTTTTAAGGCATTCAGTAAAGCAGCTAATTGAGATTTCTACTGGCTTTTGATGGCCCTAAACTATTCATTAGAATTTCAACTAAAAAGCCTAAAGCTTAAGGGCTAAATTAAATAAAAATAAATAATTCTGCTTCACAATTATTTATATGTCATTGTAAGTTGTGAGAGTACTGTATTTATTTTATTAATTAATAAAGGTTATTCAATTCAATTTAACTCAAACAAAAACTATCAGGCCAACAGTATGTCTAGTTTACATTTTAATAGGCCAATCTTTAAAACAGTCATTGTGTTAACCAGTGATTAATTACATAATTATTAAGTTAAGAATGCAATTCATATCTATTTTTTATAGCTAACATTTAAAGATTATTGAAATTATGACAACGGCTTAGTCTCTCGGACTCAAAATTAATACAGCTTAGTGGAGATTTCAATGCTAAACTAATAAGTACCAATCATCTGTGGATTAAAAAGTATTGCCAAATAAAATTTAGTTCACTCAAATTTGAACAAGAATTGAAGGCATCTTATTAATTAACTTCACTACAAGTACACACAGTATTTTAGTATCTCCTTCTTAGTGTCTAAAATAAATGATGATTAGTTTTCTTTTGAAAACAATGCATTTCAAAAATTATCTTTCATTGTTTTTCTTAATAATAAAACTTTTAAATATATAGATATATCATCGCAAAATGTCCTTATCGTTTTTTAAATAATTTTAAAGTTATTCACACATTCACAGATATGTAGTTTATACTAATATAAAAATTAATTAACTACATATAGCTTAAAAATTACTACATTATTACAAATAAACAAAATATAAGTCCACCATATTGGATTTACGATTCTCACATACCTAACGTTCCAATGCGGTTGCCAAGTATTAATATTTGAAAAGGTCTCTACAATATGACGTCATAGAAAAGTTACCCATTAAGGTACGATGAATCATTTGTATTTCATAAAGGTTAAACTGTAATTTAAGGACACTAGATAACAAGTAACTATTATTGCATACTAATTATCTTTGAATTAAATGTTGATTTTAGTTTGAGTAGTTTATTCATATTTTATTCTAAATAAAGCTTTATAGAGGACCGGCCAAAATTCAAAAATCGACTTTGAACGGCGTTTTTTGTTAATAGCTGGCACCCATGCTAAATCAATGTACCTGTGGGTGAGGAATAAAATGCAGGTGGATGCCACTCTCACTTTTGGCTTTGAAGGTCATTTTCGGGGTCAAACTGCAAAAATTATATTTTCTAATTTTAATTTTTTTAAAATATTCTGAGCCAATTGGTTTGACCAAATGTTTAATTTTGCTGCACTTAGTGATAAAGAAGTATGATGACGCGCTTATTCCATCCGAATTACCAACTCAAGGTCAAATTCAAGTTAATCACGACCGAAATTGTGCTGAAAATTTGTGATTTTTTATTTTAATTGGCGAAAAAAAACGTTCAACAAGTCTTTTTGTCAAAACAACTTATTTTAACATGATTAGTGCCTAATAAGTTTGATGGCATGGATTAAATACTCACAATAACAGAATTATCACAACTAAATCACAAAGCAGTAAATATAGCCCCATAACTATACAGTTTACACACTAGTAACATTTACAAGTTCACGTTTCTTGATGAACAGCACCGAAATGCTGCACTGACAGTCACAATTGTGTGGATTGCAATCACTTAAGAACAGAGTTATTAGTTCCTTAGAGCACATTCCAGCTTCTCTCGATTTCAGCCCGGAAGAGAGACATAGATCTACTGTCCAGCTGGGTTACAGCAACCGCTGTCGTACACTTCATCCTTTTCCTGAAGCAGTTGCATCTAGCTGTCTTGCACTTTTTCTTGCAACCACAAGCAACAAGCTCCAGGCAGGCTTCAGGGATTGGAGGAAGTCTTGTCCACACTGGAAGGAGGCTCCCACCTTCCAACTTCCAGGCTGAAGTGTCCACCGGATCTTCAACATCTACGTGCTCTTTGTCAGCCTGGAGCCATATTTTGGCCTGATAATTTGCCCGCTTGGCGTAGAGCTCTAGGGCATCCTTTGCCGGTGGAAGCATTTCCAGAGTCTTCTCGGCCTTCCCAAAAAGGTGAACTCTGGCGTCATCAACTGTGTGTGTGTTGTTCCGGGGTGCCATACAAATGACACAAACTTCTCAACATCTGCGATATTCCCATCTCGACCAATGGCGTGCAGCAGGAGTGGGTGGTCACTGAACACCTTCCAACACTTCTTTTTTCCATGACCACTGAAGGACGAGCCTGTGTCACACCAGGTCAAAGCGTGGAAGCTGACCAGGTTGTCCCTGACTGGGGGCGACAAACTCTTGAATACATCGTGCACGGGGTAGCATTTCCGGTTCTTGGCCGTTCCGCACAGCATCCACACTTCAGCGACCTTGGTGCAAACGAAGTGAATCAGCAGCACCATTACATCAGTATCTCTGCACACTACCAGTATTCGTTCATAGCCCTGGGACGCTGCATCACATGAGTGAAGGATGAGCCTGGTGTCCGCCTCTTCATGGTTGCTATGCAGTGGAATGTTATGTCGCCTGGTCACCCCCTGTCACCAGCTGACATCTTTCTTGAAGATCTCTGCCCTTCTCAGTGATGACGTTAGACAGAAACAAGGTTAGGTCAGCCTTGTTTGTATCCAGGGCCATGAAGTTTTTCCACACTTCAGGCAGTGGAACTTGTGGGCCATCAATGACTTTCCGAATCGGTTTCTTCTTGCTTGCACGCTTTGTCCTGGTAACTGCTTTGATCGATCCTTCCCCTGCGTACCGATCAAAGATGACATCAACTTATGGAAAACTGATGAGTGGGTAGTTGGGAGGTAACGAAAATGGTTCACTGAGTAGGTAGGTAGTTAATCTAACAATTATTAAATTCCTTTTATGTCAATAACTGGGTGGATGAAACCAATTGGTTGCTCACCAGAGTTATTCTCCACACTAGTATTTATATACTGTGTGGGAGGAGCGTGCTCGGTAATGGAGATACATTACCGCTCAACCAACCGAGGAATAAACCAAGACAACGCTGGTGGAAAAAGCCCCGCGAAGAGGAGAACAAAGGAGAACGAAAACGAGGAACGGGGCGAGAGGACGTACCAGCAAGTGCGCTCTCGACAATTACACAACCGGAGAAGGGAGACACTCCAATAACAAACAGTAAGTGACTAATTGAGTTTTTTAACCCAGTAAGTTAATCACATTAAATTAAGCTGGGTCAGACAAGTTAGGCCTACATTGTGGCCTAAGACCCAGCATCAACTCATAGCTTAACAAAGGTGAAGGTAGATTGCCCTAACCTAATCTTGTGAGGAATCCTACTGTGGACCTCAATTTATCTGCCCGCTCTGGACCATTTCCGGAATCTCTAGGCTGACTCCTCTAGGCTAGACTTGATTTACTCTATAGTTAGACTGGAGATATAAGGGGTGGGTTAATTGTGGACCAATTCATACAGAGCATTTTTCGCAATGGTGGTCCGTGTTTGGGGAATTTACAAACCTTAACCTTACTTAACAAAAATTGCAGAATTAGGCTAAATGGTCTAGCCTAAGCCTAAGCCTAAGCCTAACCTAATCAAGCCTAATTAGGTCTACAACCTAGGGCCTAACTAGGAAACATTTACATTTAAGGAGTCTCATTCTCTTATAAGCTTAGACCTGAGTGACACATAAGTACTTGGTGGGGATTAAACCAAATTTAAACTTGACTGTTTTGTCTGTGCTCTCTCTTCTCTGGTAATTTCTTCTTGTCCTCTATTTCATTACGATCCCCAGTTAAACAATTTTGACTTAGACATGGACAGTGCGGAATTGAAGAAGTTAAAAAAGAAAAGGGGGGCAAAGTTGGGAGCTGTTACAAAGGCTGTGAACACTTTTAACAATATTACACAACCAGGTGAAGAAAATTTAGAGAGTGTAATTCTTAAATTGGAAACTAAAAAGAAGGAAATAATAGCTATTAATGAGAGTATTTCAGAGTTAGTTGAATCCGAAATGGCTGAAGAACAATTGATAGACCTTTACGCTGATGATGATGATCAGGTAATCTCAATTGAACAGCAAATAAGGAGACTACGGTCTCGTTTGACTGACTTAACACCAAAAAGACCTAATTCTGATTTTAATCAAAGTAGAGCTAACCTTCAACAAAATTTAAGTGGCATGCTAAATCCTGAGTCACAAGAATTGAGGGCTCAGTTACCCATTTTGCTAGTACCAACATTTGAAGGGGACACGGTACAATTCCCATCTTTCATTGACAAATTTGAGAATTTAATAGGTAATAAACCTTATATTTCAACTGTTGAAAAGTTTAGTTACTTAACTAGTTCCCTTAAAGGCCCAGCCTATAACCTGATAGCCTATTTACCAGCCGTAGGGAATTCATATGAAGTAGCTATTGATCTCTTAAAACGTAATTACATTAATAAAGATGTGATTGTATATGAATTATCTCAACAAATTTTTGAATTTGCACCCATAAAAGATAACCATAGTGATATGGAAAATTTTTATACAAAATTAGAAGCTATTATAGGACAACTGGTTAGCAATGAGATAGATATTAAAGCTTCATCTTGGATTATACAAGGCATAGTACTTAGGTGCCTTCCTTCGAGGGTTAAAGATATTTTAATTCTAAAGACGGGAGAAAATTATCCTAACCTGGAAAATATAAGAAAACACTTCCCCAATATCCTAACTAATTACAAATTGAGAGATTTTCCAACACATAAGACCCAGACTATGGATAAACCAAAGACTGTTCCCAGAGACCAACTAGCTACAGCCAAACAGACAAAACTTGATACTGTAGAATCAAATGTGACCAACTATAATACACGAACACCTACATTACAGAAGTTTAATGTAACTGCTGCCTCAACTTACACACCACATTGCAAATTTTGTGCAAGTAATGAACACAGTAGTACTGGGTGTGACAAATATTCAGACTTTAACCAAAGGGCTAAAAGATGTGAACAGTTGAACCTGTGTAAAAAGTGTACTGGCCAGGGACATTATAAGAAAGATTGTAAATCTAGGTTAAGATTCAAATGTAAGTTTTGTAAAAGTTTACGACAATGTCTCATCAATGTGTGATTCACCAAAGTGTCCAAACAATAGTACTCAAACTCAAAAGATACCTCCCCCAAACAAAGGTAACAAAGAAAATGCCACTTTCATGGGACATTCTGCTTGTTCAAACAATGTAACAAGAAACACTGAGATTCTTTTACCAACTATTACTTTGGACTTAGTGAATAGTGAGGGTAGTACCACTCCAGTGAGATGTCTTATAGACTGTTGTTCTCAACAAACATTTGTTTCACAAAATGTAGTCAATAAATTGGGTTTGACACCAAACCCGAATGAACAAAACCTCAATATTGCATCCTTTGTTAAGGATAACTAGGACAAATATAGCTATAAGACAATTGACCTGGAACTACATTTAGAAAGTAAATTCAAGAAAATTGAAGCAGTTATTATTTCTAAAGTAGGACAAAACAAACTGGTTATACCCAAACTAGAACAAACCATAAATCATTTGGGAAAACACTACAAAATAGCTGATAGACATATCACTAACAACACAGTAGCTAACATTGAAATGCTAATAGGGGCAGATTATATTAATCTTATTCATAAGGACATAGTAGAGATAGGTAATGGTATAGCTATTCAGACTCCATCAGGGATAGCCCCTTTGGGTGACCTATCAGAATACAACCTAGACCTAAACCAAAACAGTTCATGACCAACAAATACTATGTGCCTCAACTCAGTCCTACATAACACCTGTAAGAATAGCAACACTTTGAATAATATTATCTCAACTGAGAACATTAATTCATCATTATCAAATGAAACTTTGGATGAGGCAATTCAAACTTTATGGTTGCTAGAATCTGTGGGTATACATGACACAAATCAAACTTCAGAAGATCAGTTAATGGTAGAAAGATTTGAAGACACCATTCAGTGCAAAGACAATAGTTATTTTGTTGAGTTACCTTGGAAAATAAATTGTCCAACTTTAAGAGACAATCTCAAAGTAGCTAAAGGACATTTATATAAAGTAATGAAAAAACTCAAACAAGATAATAATGTAAAAATATATAATGATGTCTTCAAAGAACAGCTACAGAAAGGCTTCATTGAAGAAGTAACAAATAACCCTTTTAAAAAAGATGGTTGTCATTATTTAACCCACAGGGGGGTCTATCGACAAGATGCCCCAACAACAAAACTCAGAATAGTATATAACTGTAGCCTCAAAGACAGTGATAAACACAGTTTGAATGATTGCCTGATCGAGGGTCCTAATCTCATTTCTGACCTTGTGAAGATCTTACTGAGGTTCAGGTTAGACAAATATGCCGTACAAAGTGACATTTCAAAGGCATTTTTGAGAATAAATCTTAAAAATGAATATGATAAGAACCAACTTAGGTTCTTATGGTTCAAGGATCCATTTGATTTGAATAAAGGGTTCATAACCTATAGATTTAATGTTGTGTTGTTTGGAGCCAATTGCTCACCTAGCCTATTAGCATTGACAATTGGACATCATTTGAACCAGTTTAATAACTCTTTAACATTGAACTTCCTTAAGGAACATTTTTACGTAGACAATCTAATAGGCTCAACAGCAACAAAATCTGAATTATCTGAAGTCTATGAACACTCTCAAAACATTATGCAACAAGGTAACTTTGAACTTAGAGAGTGGATTTCAAATGATGAGGATTTAAACAAAAAGATTTTAAAGGATAATAATGGTCTTACTGAGCCATCAGACAGAGTTAAAACTTTAGGTATGAACTGGTATTTGGATGCAACTTCTAACAGTCATGATTCAATCTGTACTAAAGGTTTTAAACTTGATGAGGAAGCAAATACTAAAAGACAAATATTATCAGAGGCTTCCAAAATTTTTGATCCCATGGGTCTATTCCTGCCTTCAACAATAAAATCAAAGATTCTCCTCCAAGAAATTTGGAGGACAAATGTTGGGTGGGATGATCCAATAACAAATGAAAATCAAAAATCTTGGAAGAAGTTAGCTGCTGATTTAACAAAAGTGCAGAACATTAAAATTCAAAGGTGCTGTGGGTTTAGGGATAAGCCCCAGAGACTTCATGTGTTTGCTGATGCAAGCACACAAGCTTATGGGTGATGTGCGTATCTCGTAAGCCCTACAGAAAGTCATCTAATTTATGCAAAAGGGAAAGTTGCACCTCTCAAACCTACCCGAACCATACCTCAATTGGAACTATTGGCTGCTACATTAGCCATTAAAACCATTTCATTGCTTAAGGATGCTTACTATGATGTGTACTTAAGTCATATCCACGTCTGGCTTGACAGTCAGATTTGTCTTGCCTGGATACGGAATGATAGCATTAATAGTAAGAATATCTTTGTAAGAAATAGGCTAAAAGAAATAGCTGAAGCTAATGAAAGCCTACAAGTAAACTTTCACTATGTTCAACTAAACAAAATCCAGCAGACTTTCTGACCAGAGGTTTATCCTACAAGTTGTTGAAGTCAAACAAAACTTGGTTTATGGGACCTAAGTGGCTCTGTAATACAGACCAATGGCCTGTGGAACAAGTTAACTTGACATTAAATTTAATCTTTTCAAATGAAAAGGTTGAACCAATCACTAATTATGAACAGTATTCTGATTTCAACAAACTTGTCAGGGTTACAGCCTACTGTTTGAGGTTTGCTCACAACTGTTTAACTACAATTAACAAACAGCTAAATAAAAATAATCATAATTATACAGAAGTTGCAACCAAATACTGGATAGGCCAAGCACAACAAAAAGAGTACAATAAAGAGTTAGAATTCTTAACTAATGGGAAACAAACAAAAGAACCTGTACCATCAGTAGTTGTGGATCTAAACTTGTTCAGAGATGAGGAAGGCCTTCTAAGGTGTAAAGGGAGATTAGACAAATCAAAACTGTCATACAAAAGCAATTGGCAAAAAACAGATACACTTATTTGGGTTACTCACTCTCCTGGCTGAGATTGAGAACATCATTAACAATAGACCACTCACTTATGTGAGTGACAACATTAATGACCCGGAACCATTAACTCCAAATCATTTGATTCGGGGAGAACAAGTTAGTCTCCTGCCGGACTACAATATAGACTCTTCAGAAGACCCAAACTGGACTCAACGACATAATGAACTCCAGACTAAGTTACAACATTTAACTAGAGTTAAAGCTCATTTCATTAAACAGTGGAAAACTGAGTAATTGATGGGTCTAAGGGAGAGACATAAACAAATGACTAAGAAGGATTGGTCTGACACAATTAAGGTAGGGGACCTTGTTCTCATACATGACAGTACTCCAAGACAATACTGGCCTCTGGCTAGAGTTTCAGAACTCAGACCAGGGGCAGACGGGGTAACAAGAGTGGTCAAATTAAGGACTTCAACGGGTGACACAACAAGAGACATTTCTCTTTTGTACCCTTTAGAGTCTGGACCCAAAACAATGGACTTTGGAGAACCTTCTCCACTGACAGTAACAACTGGAGACACTGAACTTCCAGTAACTATTCCTTTGACAGTAGGAGTGGTAACGCATCCTACTACAACATTGACAGACACAAGACCTCAGCGACAAACAGCATTAAAGGCGCGACTATTTTTACAACAAAAAATAGATGCTGGGGAATTGTAATCTTATCTTCTAACTTTCATTTTTTTTTCTTATGGTAAAGACCATAGACAGTTTCATCCTATGGATGTATATTTTCTCTTCTAATTAAATGCTACACCTTCTCCATGAGAAGGTGAGGATAGGCACTGTTAATCAGATTAACAGGCATTTACAGTCAAATAGTTAGCTAGTCTACACTCAGACATAAAAATTGGTGACAATGACACCAAAATTTTTATCTCCCGGGGCCCCCAGTATATGGAAAACTGATGAGTGGGTAGTTGGGAGGTAACGAAAATGGTTCACTGAGTAGGTAGGTAGTTAATCTAACAATTATTAAATTCCTTTTATGTCAATAACTGGGTGGATGAAACCAATTGGTTGCTCACCAGAGTTATTCTCCACACTAGTATTTATATACTGTGTGGGAGGAGCGTGCGGTAATGGAGATACATTACCGCTCAACCAACCGAGGAATAAACCAAGACAACGCTGGTGGAAAAAGCCCCGCGAAGAGGAGAACAAAGGAGAACGAAAACGAGGAACGGGGCGAGAGGACGTACCAGCAAGTGCGCTCTCGACAATTACACAACCGGAGAAGGGAGACACTCCAATAACAAACAGTAAGTGACTAATTGAGTTTTTTAACCCAGTAAGTTAATCACATTAAATTAAGCTGGGTCAGACAAGTTAGGCCTACATTGTGGCCTAAGACCCAGCATCAACTCATAGCTTAACAAAGGTGAAGGTAGATTGCCCTAACCTAATCTTGTGAGGAATCCTACTGTGGACCTCAATTTATCTGCCCGCTCTGGACCATTTCCGGAATCTCTAGGCTGACCCCTCTAGGCTAGACTTAATCTACTCTATAGTTAGACTGGAGATATAAGGGGTGGGTTAATTGTGGACCAATTCATACAGAGCATTTTTCGCAAACTCTTGTTGTGTGTTCATTGAAATAACTCGTCACGGCCTTGAAGAACACTTCAGCATAGTCGCCGAATGTCCGACAGCCGCCAGGCTTGCCAAGAGCTTGGATGAGTGCATGGTCATCTATCATCACACAAGTCTTCAGATCAGAGGTTGAAACCTCTGAGCTTATGGTCTGCTGAGCTATCAGGATGTTCATCAGCTCAGACTTCGATGTCGAATTCATCTTTCCTCCTGCCTTCGCCAGACTAAATGGGACTGGGGACAGTTCATGCTTCAAGACGTTGACCATCTCCACCATGCGACCTGCGGTTGCGGCATTCAGGAGATGCTGTAGTAGCTTTCTGTCAGCTTTGATGGTCTTCTGCATGTTCTGCTTGGTGGAAACTGTAGCTTTGTACACATCAGCAAAGGTTTTCGACCGATGTTTCTTCATCGTTTCATGGAAGCCTACTATCTGTTCAATCAGTCTCTCCTTCATGAAGTCGATTACATGTTGCTTTCCTCGATCTTGGGCTGTCAGCAGGTTCTCCACAACATCTGTGGGTGCAGTGTCTTTGGTTGCCAGTGAAACAAGTGGGATGTTAGTGGCGGCATCTGTATCTCCTGCTTCACTCACGTGAACTCTGAAGACGTCAAACTGCTGAACTAGCTTCATGTCATCATGAGCCTCATGCCTAGTGCGAGAAGACAGACTGTCAACCCGAGTGAAGGTGGCTTCCCCATCATCATCTTAAAGATTGAAGAGGCATCTTGTGTCTTGAGAGATGCGTGACCGCTCTGACCATGTGATGCAGAACCTGTCTCTTGCTTGGTCATTCTTTGTGATATATTGAAACAACTCGAAACATACCTATCTTTTAGCAGTATTATTATTATTATTTTACCAGTTGGCACTGTCTGCACTCTTTTAATTGCATATACCAAACCAATGTCTGCCCAGCCAGTGCATTGAAAATATTCAACATGTGAAAATATGCTATTACTTGTACTATGGTAGTAGTAGGCACATGCGTACCTCACCCAGCATGCTAAATGTAGTTTTAATGGAAATAAAGACACCCAAAATCATAGTTACATTCAATTATTATCCATAAAATCACAAAAATATGCTCTATGTGCTAATGATACACCTTTAAACACGTTGTTACATAGAGCCACCACTGAAATGCAAAAATTCGGAATTTTTCAAAATTTGACTTTTGTAACCTTGTATGGGACCTTCAAACCCAAAATTGAGAGTAGCATCCACCCACATCTTGTTTGGCATCCTCAATACTACTTATCTAAGGTGGGTGCCTGCTAGTAACAAAAAACGCCGTTAAGTTTTTTTCTAGAGGACTTTTCAATTTTTGGCCGGCACACTACTACTCAATACGTCTGAAGTATTCAAAGTTTGCTTTGCACGTGTTATTTTTAACTGTTAATATTGTGTATGTATATATATATATATATATATATATATATATACTATATTATCAAAAGTATTCGGACACCCCGCCACAAATACGTATTGTGGACTAGCGCATGCGCAGTGGCTTGGAAAGTCCTCAATATAAAGCCTGTATGTCTGCCTGGGCAGTAGCAGTGGATTAGATGCCAGTATGCCGCGTGGAGCGGAACTTACAGACTTCCAACGTGGGATGATGGTTGGATGCCACATCAGTAACCTTTCTGTGCGCGCAACTGCGAGCCGTCTGAACATTCCGAAATCTACTGTAGCGGATGTTATTCAAAGATGGAAGGCTGAAGGTGCCACTGCAACAAAAAAACGGTCTAGACAGCCTCACAAACTCACGGAACGTGGTCGAAGAGCCTTACGGAGGAGTGTTCGTACCTCACGCACGTCGTCTGCGGCAAACATCACGGCGGAGGTGCAACAGGCCATGGAAACATCTGCCAGCACGTCAACTGTTCGTAGGGAGCTGCATAGATTTGGATTTCATGGCAGGGCAGCTGTACACAAGCCCAATATCACCGCCACAAATGCAGAACGCCGATTGGAGTGGTGTCGTGCTCGACGTTCATGGACTCTAGAGCAGTGGTATGGAGTGATGAATCGCGCTAAACATTGTTTCGTTCTGATGGACGTGTGTGGGTGTGGCGATTGCCTGGAGAACGCTTCTTACGGGACTGTATCGTCCCGACTATAAAGTTCGGTGGAGGTTTTGTGCTGGTATGGGGCTGTTTCAGCCGGATGGGACTTGGTCCCTTAGTTGTCGTGCCGGAAACCATGAAGTCCAAGACGTATCTGGATATTTTGAATAATTCTGCGCTCCCTACGCTCTGGCAGTACTAAGGTAATGGGCCCTGCCAGTATCAGCACGACAATGCTCCATGTCATACCGCAAAGTGCATACAGGACTGGTTTATGGATAACAATGTCGAGAAGTTGGACTGGCCGGAGAGTCCGGACTTTAACCCCATTGAACACCTTTGGGAAGAATTGGAGCGCCGCATCAGACTGGCCAAATCGGTCTTCTTCCAAACCATCTCTGGGAGCGGCTTTGCAAGAGGAATGGAGGGGTATTCCGATAGACACCTACCGGAAGTTGGTTGAAAGTATGCCAAGGAGGGTTGAGGCTGTCATTGAGGCCAAAGGCCTATGCGTGTCCGAATACTTTTGATAATATAGTATATATATATATATATATATATATATATATATATATATATATATATATATATCCTTACGGAATAGTAAGGGAATGACATCTGAAAATGTTTGTCACGTTCACAGAAGTCTCCGTTTACGGGGTCGGGGCCTGTAAATCTTTTATTAAACATGTATTTAGATTATATTTGGCTAGAGATTATAAATTATCCGGTCATGGATCATGTCTCATTTCTTCCAAAGGTTAACCAATCAGAGGGAGGAAAGTATTTTTACACCTTAAATCAACACTACTTCATTGAAATATATACATACAATGCTGTTATTTGCACTTTGTTAGAAAATCTAGAAGAGGAGGGCCATTGTTATCCCAAAGCAATACGGTGACTAGGCTGATTAATGCAGCATTGCTTGTATATATTAGGTCACTCACCCGGCGTTAAGGTACATATATTCATCTCGTAACTCTCAGGCTAGTGAAAAATTGGCATGCATTTTAGAGCCAATTTTTTGGGTTTTTGTGGCATCTTTTTTTTTATGCTGGCAGCGTCCTTTCTACTCTTTTGTTGAAAGTGTCATTGATAGGGCGTGGTCGTATAGAGAATTCTCTTGCAATTCAGGTTGTGCTGTTGTTGCAAGGTTTAGAAAGAAGACATAAATAGTGCCCCCTTCTATTTTATTTGTGCTGACTGAGTCCAAAAGTAGTCCCGCATCGAGTCGACAACCCTGAGATAAGACCGAATAGGACTTCCCGGTTCCTAGAGTCTGTTTTAGTCTAGATTAACTTAAGTTATAAGTTAAGGTAGCCTTTCAGAACTTGACCATTCAAGGCTCAGCTGGGATTCCGAACCCAATCAAAGAAAACAAATAACACACTTACTATTTGTATTGTATCAGTTATTTTATTTACATGAATTCTACGATCTTTATTATGCGTATGCTCTAAGGCAGTGGTGGTTCTCAAATATGGGGTCGCGAGCCGATAGGTCGAGGAGATCTTCTACAAATTGTCCTGTACTCGAATACTTGAATTAATTTTGCGTAAATTACTTTTCTTCAGTCGTTCGGTCACCCCCGATCAATTCCCTGACTTTTTTTTTTTATCTAGAACATACTTGCATTTTTTTTGTTGTATTCGTCCTTTGTTCCTCACATTCTCTCTCTCTCTCTGGGTTATTTGAAGAAAAACTTTGTCTTTCAGGTTATCAGGTCTTATAATGCCGTGATTTTAAAGGCGAACTGTTCAAAAGCGATCGTGCGGTACGAACTTCTTAGAATTGGGGTTCAAGAACATAGTGGACAAAGATGTGGAGAAACTCAAGTGTTCTGCGTGTGGAAAAGTGGTAACTGCTGAATCCCTGAAAGAAAACAAACTGGAACGCCAAGTAAAAGTACAGCATCCGACACTAGTCAAGGGCGGATCTAGGCATTTCGGTAAGGGGGTGTTCAAAGAAAAAAAGATACCCCCTAAAATAAAAAAAGCACAATACTAATTTTTTTTTCTTAAAACAGACCACCAATGAGCGAGTGTAAAATCAGTTGTATTGTTTTATTAGATCAGTCTTATTCAAATATGATACAAAATAAGAATCTAATTTGGGTACAACAACAGTTATCACAGAAAATTTTTCAAACATGTCTTGCCAATTAAAAGAACTATCAGAATAAGATGACGATAAAAATAGTGATATGGCTGCACCAGTACTAAGGGCACCTATGAAAATCATTACAACTACAAATTTGGAAGTACGAGAGGCGGTCAGAAAATAAGTTTACACGGCGTATAATTTCGTAACTAAAGGACCTACATTGATTATGTTTGTATCAGGTGAATTCGTTAATCATTGTTGGCAACACTGCACGTCGATTTGGCTGCCATCTACCATACATTGGTTATATGAGTCAGTTGAACATGGCGGCTCGACTGGAATAGTGGTCCAGGCACGAGGTGCGTGCAGTTATTCGATTTTTGAATGCAAGACAAAACAAACAAAACAAAACATCTTTATTGCGGATCATTCATAATCCATAGCCACTTAACCTAACATACAAGTACAATCTTACGTATTATACACTGAACGTAATACAAAAATAAGGCCCATAGCCATTTAACCCAACATACAAATACAATCTTATTATAACACAACTTAATATGCATATATAATCTTTGCTACATTACAAAAATAAGGTATTGTAAACCAGCAGTTGTCTAAACCAAGACTGCCATATAGGTGAGACCGTGAGAGGTACACAATATCTGAAGACAGGGCATTGCACAATAACACATTAGAGCTGTTTTGGACCCTAGTAATGAAATTATATATATTCTTCCGGATTAACATTTGGCTGGTAGGTAGGTTACGCGTAGTAAACATAAAACTGGCACCACCATTTTGGTTCCCTACATAGCATACGAAAAATATTATTATAAGCAACAGAGAGTTTAGTCATAACAGTTTTTGTATAGTTCCACCACAGATGGGATGTATACAATGCAGTACAGTAAGTTCTAAAAAGATAAGTTTTAACTGATTCTGAGCACATACCAAATTTCCTTACTAGCATGTTACCTTGTACATACAGCTTTTTACGTTGCCTCTCAATATCAAGTTCATCTCGCAGCTCGTAAGTAATTACATGACCTAAGTATTTACATGCGTCTTTGACAGGTATTGTCTGACCATTCATTTCAAAAGACCCACATGATACATGTTTCCGTAGATTACACCTAAAAATCAAAATACAACTCTTTGCCCCATTATAGGTGATGTCATTTTCTATACCATATTGTTCACATAAGTTATCTCTAATAGTATTCTCAGCCCATCGGGAGAGGGTGACAGAAGAACAAGATCATCAGCATACATTAAATGATTAATTTTTCCTTTCCAATGACACAGCCAGTACGTGCAATTTTTAGTTCATTGGTAAGGTCATCCATGTATATACAGAAAAGATAGGGTGATAATATACCCCCTTGCTTAACACCAGAGCTAGTAATCGGCCATTAGGAATGGGAGGGGCGTGCGGTAGGTAGCATTCCATTCCTGGGTTCATAGCATTTAACTTTAACTAACACTCACCTTTATCTTTCAGGTGCCATCATGGAGCAGTGGACGTTAGAACACCGCATGTTCGCGTATGATCATTTTGTTAGGAGTGGCGAGTCAGTGACAGCAGTTCAGCGTGCGTTTCGCCGCAGATTCAACATTCATCGAAATGAGTCTGTTCCCGCTCGTGACACAATCTTACGTTGGGTTAACAATCTTCGAACAGGAGGCTCAATAATGAAAACAAAACCGAAGGGGCCGCAACGCACTGTGCGTACTCCAGAGAACGTTGAAAGGGTCAGACAAGCGATGTTGCAAAGCCCAGGCCGCTCTGCTCGGAGACATTCAGCTGCACTCGGAATCAGCAATCGTACTGTTAGACGGATTTTGCATGAAGAATTACATTTTCACCCATACAAGTTAGCGATGGTGCAGGAATTGAATGTAAACGATTGCCCCAACGACTGAATTTTGCACAGGAAATGCTTGCACTTTATGAGCAGAATGAAAACATGATGGTGGTAATGAGTGATGAAGCCCATTTCCACCTTAATGGGGCCGTCAACAATCAAAACTGTCGGTATTGGGCTGCTGAAAATCCGCGACAACTCCATGAAAAACCGCTGCATAGCCCTAAGGTTACAGTTTGGTGCGCGGTGGGAAAGTTTGGCGTCATCGGTCCCTATTTCTTCGAACAAAATGGGGTTACCGTTACCATAACATCTGGGCGTTACATTGAGATGGTGAACACCTTTTTCATCCCTGAGTTACGAAGAAGGCGTATTGCTCGTCGACATTTGTGGTTTCAGCAAGATGGGGCCACGCCACACACCGCCAGAGCGTCAATGGCTGTTCTTCGCCCCCTGTTTCCCAACCATCTCATTTCGAGATTTGGTGACATTGCATGGCCCCCTCGGTCCCCTGACTTGTCCACATGTGACTTCTTTCTATGGGGGTACCTCAAGTCACGTGTCTACGAGGACAAGCCCCGTACATTAGATGCATTGAAGGAAGCGATCCGTCAACAAATCATCCAAATCAACAGAGACCTGCTGGGAAGAGTGGAGGCCAATTTTCGTAAACGCCTTCAACAATGCGTCGACGGCCAAGGACATCATATGCCAGATATAATTTTCGGTACATGATTATTATGGCATGAAATGCTATGTTCTTACGAATGTTGTTCTACCAATATATTTTCTTTACAAAAATAAATATCATTTTCCTGATTATTCCAAAAACACTTGGTTCCCGTGCCCCACCCTGTATATACAGAAAAGATAGGGTGATAATATACCCCCTTGCTTAACACCAGAGCTGGGCAGTAACGCGTTACAAGTAACGGCCGTTACGTAACGCGGTACTTTTTTAGTAACGGTAGGGGTAACGGCGTTACATTTCAAATCAAGTAACTCTTTCAGTGACGACGTTACTTTTTTAGGGAAATATATTCGTTAGTCGTTACTCGTTACTTTTTTATCGTAGCTCGCAATTAGTTTCTTTCGATCCTCACTCATTATTCATTAATCGTTAAAAATTTGTCCCTTTACTATGAGCGAGGTGTGCATGTTGGCCGTTGGCATGCTGGCAGCCTACCCCCATCCCCCTCTCCCCCTACAGCACTGTCAAAGTAAAAAGGCGAAGAACCCTGGAGCAGGGAGGGACCTAAGTTCAACAGAGGTTTCGTCATTCCTCTCATCTGGGCCTTCACGGCACGTTCTCTCTGCATCCTTCCTATCCACTAACTTTAAAAATATGTTTATTAAACTTAACACTCCTATACCATCTAGGGCCGTTGTTGAGCGTGGTTTTTTCAGTAGGGAAGGATATACTGCGTCCGAAACGAGGCTCGCTCTTAGATGCAACTTTTGAGAAGCTTGTTTTCTTAAAGGCCCATAAAGATCTTTTGAATAATAGTTCTTAAGTTTGTATGTTTAGCTATAAATTTCAGTTATCATTGCCATGCACAATAACTCATTTGATTCATTTCATTATTATTTCGTATTATTGTTTTGCAAAACTAAACTTTCCTGGTATATCTAGCATTAGTAAATTAGTATCAATAGTATGCTACATCCTCTGTTATGTTGCAATTCCTAGTATAAATCTTGCAGTAATTTTGTTTCACATTTTTTTGAAAATTTATGCCTTATAAGCAGTGTTGGGCACGAAAGCGTTAATCCGATAACAGTTATTTACGAAGTTAACTTTTTTAACGGACTATGAACGGAAGTTAATTTCCATTTATCGTTATCGGACCAGTTAACTTCCGATAACTCGATATTTAGTGTCTGTTAAAGTCCGTTAACACGTTAATTGCGAGGAGTCATTCACGGAAGATCACCGCTCCGCGAATGAATTCAAACCGCCATAACTTCAGTCTGCCAATTCCGCCTCTGCCGCAGTGAACGGCTCTCTCTCTCTCTCGCAAGGACATCCTGGCCCAAGAGTCAAGACTGGCAGTTGGGCCTAACTTGAGAAGTTGGTCTTTCTGAAGGCAACCAGCACATTTGTCATAGTCTTTAAAATGTGCCTAAAATTTAATTTTACCTTTCAGTTCCCGCCATAATATTCTCTGGTAAGTTAAAATTTAGTTAATGGTTAGTGGTTACAAGGGTTTCAAAACATGTAATCATAAATTTTTTTTAGTAAAAATATAAAAAAAAGTTATTTAGCAAAAAAGTTGCAAACTTGATAAAAAACGTTAAATATAATAACCTATTATATTGTTGGATTTTGCATAAATAAACATTTTCTATGGGTTTTAAAAAGCTTTTTTCCTTGATTTTTTAAAATGTTAGTAAAGAAATAGTTATCGTTAACGGATTATCGTTAACTTCCGTTAACTTTGTAGTAAAATTATCCGGATTATCGTTATCGGAGTTAAAATTGGGGTTAACGGATTATCGTTATCGAAGTTAACTTTTGGTTAACGGTGCCCCCACTGCTTATAAGTCATAACAACGCAATGAAGGCATGCACAGACTTCATAGCCTATGCATTAACCGTGGATACAAACCAACACATACTCGCACAAGCGAATGTTTATATAATATAATATTTTATGTATTTATAAATTACAATATACCTGTGCATATATATAATATATTTACATTTCATTAAAAGTAGCGGTAACGAGTAACGGTGCCATTACTCGTTACTTTTTAAAAATGGTAACTGTAACGATAACTGCGTTACATTTATACTGTAATAACGGTAACAGTAATGGCATTACATTTATAAAGTAACGAGCACAGCACTGCTTAACACCATTAGTCACCTTAAAACCTGGTGATACTGTGCTTTTCCATCTTACAAACATGGTTTGCTCTGTATACCAGAATACAAGTATCCTAAGTATATATTTAGGTACCACTCGACACAAGAGTTTCTTGAAAAGTTTGTGATGGTTAACTCTATCAAATGCTTTTGATGCATCCAAAAAAGAGGAATATACATTG
Organism: Bathynomus jamesi; assembly: GCA_023014485.1. Taxonomy (NCBI): domain Eukaryota; kingdom Metazoa; phylum Arthropoda; class Malacostraca; order Isopoda; family Cirolanidae; genus Bathynomus; species Bathynomus jamesi. Next base: position 339,339 of record JAJOZX010002223.1, read on the forward strand.
CTACTTGACATCTTGTACTTTAGGACGGCTTCCTTTAGTATATAAATACACATGTCAGTACCATGTTTCACTCTAAAGCCAAACTGAAATGTTTCCGCGACAGGAATTCATCGCCAGCTGGTGGAGGTTTATGGGGAAGATGTATGAATCGGCAGAGTATAGCAAAATGGTGGACGCACTTTCGTGCCGGAAGAGTCAGTATGGAGGATTGTTAAAGAAGCGGCAGACCCACAACAGCAAACACCGCAGACAACAGGACACTCGTGGAAAACGCGATTTCGCCATAACAGAAGGATTACGGTGCTGAACTGCAACAACTTGAATCTGTCACATGAACAGTTGTCATGATCATTCAGGATTTAGGGTTTCACAAAGTGTGTGCGCGTTAGGTGCCTCGAGCACCATCGGAAGACCACAAGACACAACTTCTATCAACAAGGAATCGAAAAGCTCGTCCCACGATATGATAAATGCCTCAATTGTGGCGGGGACTATGTGAAAAAGTAGTGGGATAGCTGTACAATTAAATCTGCACTGTCGTTATTAGACTTGGAAATAAATTATCCAAAATATATGCCTTGTAAACTTATTTTCTGACCGCCCCTCGTACAATGTATATGGATAAAGACTCAAAATAGAATTTGAATAAAATAAAATAACCATGATTTATTTACAAAAACAAAATTTATTTTCAGAGGCATACACATCATTCAAATAGGGCACTTGTACTTGAAAAAAGGGCACTTGCAAGAAATTGAAGGAGATCCGGACGTCGCCGACCCCTCCCCCCTCCTAGATCCGCCCTTGTCTAGTCAACAAGGAGAAGTCCTTCTCTACTCAGCATGAGAAACGAATCAAGAATCAGAGGCTGGACTTTAAAACCAGCAAATGTTTAACCTACTCGCAAAGGGATGCTGCGATTGCCTCCCTTCAAGTGTCCTGGCTCATAGCTAGGAGCAGAAGCTACGTACTGTGGGAGATCTCGTTAAACCGGCAGCAATGGAAATGTGTGGGATAATTCGGCAAAGCACAAGCAAAGAACGGACGGGAACTACAACTTTTTTGTGGGATCCGAAACACGGGTCACTTCATAATATGGACGTAGACTCGTACAGGACGGTCTCCCATCCAACCACAACCTCGACCCAGTGTCGTTTGATTTCGCTGATCGACGGGAAGTGTTGTTACGACACTGGTCATAACGTAGCCCTAACTAAAAGACTGTTGGGGTTAAGCGGAAAGGTGTGAAACTTAACTGGACAATTGTATTTGTAATTAGATGAAGTCAAAAAAATTAAAAAAAAAAATTGTTAATTAGGAAGACAGATTTTAATGCAAAGTTAATAAGATCAGGCGTATAGTTATTCAGGTATCGCTTGAACTGGTTAATGTAAATGATCAGCCGATCAGGGTCTCAACAGAAATTTATGAGCTCTGGACACTCATTTAGGATACCCCCCCCAGCCCCCCCCCCATACTATCCTTACTAAAGCTATCTAGGTGTAAATTTATGTTTAAGTGTACATAGTACTGACAGGCAAAATCTATCAATGATGGTATTGATAGCTTCCGTGCGAGCAAATTCATGCTGAATGAACAACAACGAAAGATTGCTGAGGCGCCCCTCGTGTAATTTCGCAACCACCTTGGTTTTGGCAAAGTTGAACTCAGTCGAAAGCCCGCCCATTTCAATGACGTCATATCAGTATATACTAATGGTGAGCATTCTTCACATATATGCCACATACATCATTAGAGTTCAAAGTTTGCTGAACACCCGTGAGGGGAAGCTGTGTCTAAGACGTTCATAGATTTAATCGAATTAATACAAAATAAGAGTTAATTAATAGCATACTTAAAGTTTAAACGATTGATAAAAGATAGTGATTTGTACAAAATGTGAAACGAAGTACAGTTTCTATAAAAAAATGTTAAAGATTTGGGGTTAGCTGCTATTGTAAGAAATGTTAATTTAAACTAGTCTTATCGAGAGATAATGTATGTTTGATAAGTTCCATTTAAATAGGGTAAAGTTCTAAACGAGTGCAGGTGTTCATGCTATAACTGTTTCTGATTGTGCATTTCAATTTGAGGTGTCATTAACACGGCGTGATGCTCTCCCAGACTGCTTCTTCGTCAGGAGCGACTCCCGCAGAATCAAGCACCCCTACTTGTAAAAAGGTGGGGACAAGGACAGTTCTACTTTCTCGTGTGCCAGGTACGAACACTGTTGGATTATGGCTACTTGCAGTTTCAAAGCGTTCTCTTAGTTATCATGATTGTTTGTATGGCGATGTTTGTGAAGTTATTGTAGGAATAACGGACCATTGTGATATATATATATATATATATATATATACCCCTCGGTGGTGTAGTAGTTAGCGTCGCTGACTACGAATCCATCGGCCCCAGGTTCGAGACCCGTTGACGGCAGCCGGCGCGCAGCAAAACCCAGCTGTTCATCCTTCCACACAATAAAGAAAGTGGTTGGTAGATAAATGGGTACCCTGGGTGGCCTAGTGGTTAAGACGCTGGGCTGCTAACCAAAGGTTATATATATATATATATACACACAAACCCAGAATGGTCCCCTGAGAAATTTACATGTTAAACACAGACCGTGCACGGTCTGTGTTTAACATATATATATACAGGGCTATTCAAAATGATTCATCCGATTTCAACTGAGAATACTTCCGTACCTATCAACTGTGCATCAACTGGGCATACACCACATGAAAGAGGAAATCTCCCGAGTTTTACAAGATCACCGCGAGAGGGCTCCAAAGTCACGCCGTGGCCTAGCCTAGCAACAAACAGTCAGTGTGAAAATGGCGTCCGCACAGCAGAAGGCGTTTTGTGTGTTGTAGTTTTCGAGCTGTAAATCGGTAGTCACAGTGCAGCGTTTCCTCGAACTGCCGATACCACCGACGGATGCTCTGAGCACCCGGTGGATCTGTTCTGTAACGTCGACGAAACTCACGCTGCACTGTGACTACCGATTTACAGCTCGAAAACTGCAACACACAAAACGCCTTCTGCTGTGCGGACGCCATTTTCACACTGTTTGTTGCTAGGCTAGGCCACGGCGTGACTTTGGAGCCCTCTCGCTGTGATCTTGTAAAACTCGGAGATTTCCTCTTTCATGTGGTGTATGCCCAGTTGATGCACGGTTGATAGGTACGGAAGTATTCTCAGTTGAAATCGGATGAATAACTTTAAATAGCCCTGTACTTTAGGTGAGTTCGAACGACGGTTCAGGATCGACCTACGGTCGACCTCTCTGCAGCATCCCGCCTCATTTTCGGAATTTGGTGAAGGAGGGAATTGCTGTCTGATCTCCTGCCCTCGTAGCTAGCCACGCATGGCTGGTCAGGGACTTTGCGCTGGTTCTTGAAGTTATTCAGGTCGGTGTGCTGGAGATTCCTCACTTCTTTTGGTAGAACATTGAAAAGCTTTGGGCCTCGTATTCTGAGGGTATTTTCCATTCTCGTTTTCATGGCCCCTTGCCCCATCACAGCTGGGACCGTACAAAATCAGCCTCTTCTCTCATTCCAGTTTGTTTCTATTTCATTCCTAAGGTTAGGGACAAATCCCTCAAGTATTTTCCATATGTTTATTATTGTGTACCGCTCGCGCCTTCTTTCGAGAGAGTAGAGTTCCAGGGATCGTAGGCGAGACCAGTAGTCTTCACCTTCAGTTTCCTCTATCTTAGACGTAAAAATTCTTTGTATAGCTTCAATGTTCGCAATGTCTCGTTTTCTGTTTGGGCTTGTGAATACTGAGCAATACTTAATTATTGGTAGGACTAGGCTCTTCCACAATTTGAGCATGATGTTTTATATATATATATATATATATATATATATATATATATATATATATATATATATATATATATGTTACGCGTAATGTGGATAGTTGCCTAATGTTGACATTATGCAAGATATTGCATAATGTTGATATTAGAAATTTTCACATTACCCGTAACATCACATGATACAGAACCCTTGACCCTTGAACCCTAAGTCAACCCTATTGGCGCAATGTGTAGCAGGAACTTCAAAACTGAATTTGTTCCATGTAGCCTACAGCCGTTGATCTTTGATGTGACTTTTCATTTTATGAATTCATTAATATACCAAACCTGTTATGTAAGAGATTCTGACAGAAAAACTGATGATTACGTAATAATAATAATAATAATATTATTATTATTATATTATTATTATTATTATCAGTGTTTTTTCTGGAAAGGTTCCGGAACTCTGCTGTAAATTTCCTACAACGTTTACCACTTCTTACCCCCACTTCCTGACCATCCCAATCCCCCGAGAAAGCCTCCTTCCTATTCCTGAAATTTTGTCATGTAACCCCTACTCACCCCCAAGAAACAAATAAATAAATAAATAAATTCGGAATGAAAATAAAAACATAAAATTTTCTTCTGTTTGTTGAAAATAAAAGGCACCAGAACACTTCCGCCGCGTTCACACCAAGAAAAAAAAACCTTAATCATTATTATTAATGAACGAGTGAATTTTAGAGTGAAATTTAAGTACATAAATAAATTGCTCAAAATATTTTCCAAATGCCAGGTAAATGCTCTGAAATCTTAATTGAAAGACCAAGTAAATAAATAAATAGTTTTTATTACTTTAGATATATTTACAAACTTACGCGCGCTATGGAAGTATTAAAAAGTATTAGTTAATTTTTACTATTAGCTTAATATATAAATGTGAAAGTTAAGAATTTAATTACTGATAAAAGTTGCTGTGACGTTGGCTAAGGCCAACATGGAAAACTTGCACAACCGCTTCAGAGTCATCATAGGCTAGGATTTCGAAACTAAACGATGGCGGAAGGATCTTCAGATTGGCTAAGTGTCGTTATCAACAATATTTTGTGTTTCATTAATGTGAAGATTGACTTATTACCCAGTGACACGATAATCACATTATGTGAAAAACATTATAGTGGTGAAGAGAAAGAAACTGCTAAAGCAAAATTGTTTTACATTATACCCAACCAATGGGAATTCTGACAAGAGGCTTATACATCGCAAAGGTGAAAAGAAAAATGTGCTCAACTTTGAGGACATTGTTAAAAAGATTTTGGAAATAAAGGCTACTAACGATAGGCCCATATTTGCAAGTGAGAACCTGGACTTGCCAACCATACGTTTCGACTCTATTGATGTGACTGTACTCTTAAGTAAAATAGAATCACTTCAGGATGAGGTGCAGCTACTGAAAAGTGGCCTGCATACCAGCATGGCCAAAACAGAGAGCTAAAAGATATATGTAGCAGCATAACCTCAGAACTCAGAAAACTGACCTCTAGGATCTCAGACTTGGAAGCTGGGATGAGCAGCAGGCAAACTGCCCAGCCAGACAGGGATATCGCAACCACCACGACACAGCATAGTGAGCCTCAGGATAGGAGGCCTGACGCTCTTATTCTCACACCATCTTCTCTCACAGCTCAGCAGAACTGTATATCCAAACTACAGGAGGGAGAAAACGGTAAAGTACTTTACTCTCAAGTTCTGAAAGAAAAATCCAATGACATAAAAGCTTGTATGAACACGAACAACCATCCTAACAGTAGGCAGCAGGTAGTACGTATCTACCCTGAACTGCATAGTTTAACATATGATGAATCTCCAACACAAATTACCAACAAATTAACTGCAACAGAAGGCAATGCTGCTGAGACCATTAGTAATGTGGCCATGCCTCAAGGGACTATTCAAACCTGCTTGGCAGCTAGTCACCCTGGTGAGCAGAATGTAGGGCATGGGTGGACCACAGTTGGTAAAAGGAGTTTGCGTCGGAAAAAGAACCAGGACTCTGGGAACCCCCCTCCATCCAGAAGAGAACCACGGCTAGGGCTAGCAACGAATACAGCAATTAAGGCCTCAGAACTAGAAGAATACCTGCGTGAAATGATAAAAATTGGAACAACCTGCTACAAATTAACCAGTAAACGACGAGACACCGACAGCTCTTTCTCTATTAAGGCAGAATGTGAGGACCCCTCTGTATTTATGGGGCCAGAAGTCTGGCCTGACAGAATCTACTATAGTTGGTATAACATGAACTTCAGGAAAAACTCAGGACACAAAAATACGGGTAAGCAGACTCCACCATGCAATCCCAGGGAGACACCCAGTGAGAACAGTGATAGTGTGTATAAAAATAATGGCTCAGTTTCACAGACTCAGTGTTAGCAGCTATAATTGTAGAGGCCTCAAAGTCAATGCTGACAGTGAGATCAATAAACTTTTATCTGCACATGACATTTCTTGCTTTCAGGAAACTTGGCTCTCTAAACAATAGTGCAAAAATTTAAACAATATTAAGCTTAACTACAGGGGACTATCTAACTCACCCAATGATGATAGTGAAGTTATCACTGTGGGCAGACAGAATAAGAAGGAAGGTGTAGCTATAATGTGGCACTCACAGCTGGATAGGTTTATCAAGCCAATTAGTTATGAATATGAGTGGGTTGTAGCCATAAAACTAACTATTGATAACAAAATACTGTATTGTATATATTCAATGTTTATATGCCTAAAAATGAGGAAGTATTTTTAGATAGCCTCTGTAAACTAAATATACTGCTAGAGGAGCTGGACTCTTCATGTGTTACAGTGGTTGGTGATTTTAACAGTAATATTAATAAACCCGGTTCGGAGTTTGCTAACTTTCTTATCAATTACTGTGAGGCATGCGACTACAAACTTGCCAGTGAATTGCTACTCCCTAATGACTCATTTACATATGTTAGTGATGCCTGGGGGACTCACTCGTGGTTAGATCACTGTATAGCCTCCCACGATGGTTATAATATAATCAATAGCATGCCCATACTTTATGATGTATTTGAATCTGATCATATCCCATTTGTAGTAGGGCTGTGATAATGCTGATTACTATAAGGTCAATTGGTCAAATCTTAGCCACTCTGAGATAGATTACGATACAATGCAGACTGATGCACTGCTAAGGCTTGTGAGGATTTCTGCGGAAGCTTTGGCTTGTAGGAATCCCTCCTGCGATGATGTAAAACATATAGCTCTCTTAAATAAGTATTACGGTAAGCTTGTACAATGTACATGCCATTAAGGCTGCGAGTTGAAGCAGCTGATTTGTATGATGTGCTGATTTGTATGATGTAGCTAAAAATGTATTCTTGGAATGGGTTGCTATGGGGAAACCTAGGCAAGGGGAACTCTTCCAACTGAAAAATAGAACTCGTGCTGGATTCAAGGGTGTTCTTAGATTTATAAGGAAAAATGAAGAGAATCTTCGAAGAGAATCTCTAGCCAGAAAATTAGGCAATAGCAATACTTCCAGTAGGGAATTCTGGAAAGAGGTTAATAAAATTAACAATAGTAATCTTACCTTGCCAAATGTAATAGAGGGTGTACATGGTGCAAAAAACATTGTAGAACTGTGAAAAAATCATTATGAAACCCTATTTAATTGTCTCGGGAGGGGGGGGGCGATAGACTAAATATATACCTAAATGTAGAATGCTCTGTGCTCTGAGGAGCTACTAATTAATTACTCAGAAATCTGGCAGGCTATTCATAAGTTAGATGATAACAAAAGTTGTGGCCTAGATGATGGCATACAAGCAAAACATTTAAAATGTTGTAGCCCTCGTATAATACCTATGCTTGCAATGTGTTTCACAAGCTGTATGATACATGGGTACTTGCCACAGTCCATTTTGTCAGTTGTATTGTTGCCAGTTGTTAAAAATAAGGGTGGTAGTATCTGTGATAAGAATAATTATAGGCCAATAACACTTGCCAGTATACTTTCTGTGTTAGAATATGTAATTTATAATAGGATAAGTACTTACTTGCAGACTTATGATAATCAGTTTGGCTTTAGAGTGAAACATGGTACGGACATGTGTATTTATATGCTAAAGGAAGCATACAAGATGTTAAGTAGCAATGTATATTCCTGTTTTTTGGATGCATCAAAAGCATTTGATAGAGTTAACCATCACAAACTTTTCAAGAAACTCTTGTGTCGAGGGGTACTTAAATATATACTTAGGATACTTGTATTCTGGTACACAGAGCAGACCATGTTTGTAAGATGGAAAAGCACTGTATCACCAGGTTTTAAGGTAACTAATGGTGTTAGGCAAGGAGGTATATTATCACCCTATCTTTTCTGTATATACATGGATGGCCTTACCAATGAACTAAAAACTGCACGTACTGGCTGTGTCATTGGAAAAGAAAAAATTAATCATTTAATGTATGCTGATGACCTTGTTCTTCTGTCACCCTCTCCCCATGGGCTGAGAGTACTATTAGAGATATGTGAACAATATGGTATAGAAAATGACATCACCTATAATGGGGCAAAGAGTTGTATTTTGATTTTTAGGTGTAATCTTCTGAAACATATATCAAGTGGGTCTTCAAGTGCAATTTTGTATTTAGACTTATCACTAGGCTTGGTGAGTCAGTCAATAAGATAATAGAAGCCATGGTTAGTGGACTGGTCTCCGATATATTTTATAAACCTCAAATCTGGAAGCAGTGGCGTAGGCAATTGTATGTTCATTATGCAGAGTGATTCACTAGCCTACTTAGTCAGTGCTCCAGACAACTATCTCTTAATCTTCTATGGACCTCTTGTATAATGTTTGTACCTGATGCAGGGGCGGATTTAAACCGTCTTCCACCGTCTTCCGGAAGACGGTCAGAATTTTCAGTGAATTTTTTTATTATATATTTTAATAATATATATAATATTTATTTATATAATATTTTGATAAATATGATGTAATTTTCCATTGTTTTATTTTTATATCTTTCATTTCATTTAAAAAATATGTTATAGCAACTTGAAAATGTACTTCTGCCAAAAAGGTGCTAGCGAAAATTTCACGATTTACAATAGTTCCGTACGCATTTTTTACTTTTCAAATTTTGAAAGACGATTAGCCCAGAAGACTGGATCCGCCCCTGTGATGAGTCTGAAATAAAGTGTTTGCTTGTTTGTTTGTTTTGAAATGAATGGTCAGACAAACATGTCAAAGACACATGTAAATACTTAGGTCATATAATTACTCACGAGCTGCGAGATGAACTTGATATTGAGAGGCAACGTAAAAAGCTCTATGTACAGGGTAACATGCTAGCAAGGAAATTTGGTATGTGTTCAGAATCAGTTAAAACTTGTCTTTTTAGAACTTACTGTACTGCATTGTATACATCCCATCTGTGGTGGAACTATACAAAAACCGCTATGAATAAACTCTGTTGCTTATAATAATATTTTTCGTATGCTATGTAGGGAACCAAAATGGTGCAGTGCTAGTTTTATGTTAACTACGCGTAACCTACCTACCAGCCAAATGTTAATCCAGAAGAATATATATAATTTCATTACTAGGGTCCAAAATAGCTCTAATGTGTTATTGTGCAATGTCCTATCTTCAGATACTGTGTACCTCTCACCTATGGCTATATAGCAGTCTTGGTTCAGACAACTGCTGGCTTACAATACCTTATTTTTGTAATGTAGCAAAGATTATATATGCATATTAAGTCGTGTTATAATAAGATTGTATTTGTATGTTGGATTAAATGGCTATGCTGGCCTTATTTTTGTACTGGTTAAGTGGCTATGTTGGCCTTATTTTTGTATTAAGTTCAGTGTATAATACGTAAGATTGTACTTATATGTGAGGTTAAGTGGTTATGGATTGTGAATAATCTGCATTAAAGATGTTTTGTTTTTATTTGTTTGTTTGTTTGTTATTATTATTATTATTATTATTATTAGATATGCATTGTTAAAAATAAGGGTGCTAGTATGTGTGATAAGAATAATTATAGGCCAATAGCACTTGCCAGTATACTCTCTAAGGTGTTAGAATATGTCATTTATAATAGGATAAGTACTTATTTGCAGACTTATGACAATCATTTTGGCTTTAGAGTGAAACATGGTACTGACATGTGTATTTATAAGCTAAAGGAAGCCGTCCTAAAGTACAAGATGTCAAATAGCAATGTATATTCCTGTTTTTTGGATGCATCAAAAGCATTTTATATAGTTAACCATCACAAACTTTTCAAGAAACTCTTGTGTCGAGGTTTACCTAAATAACTTATATACTTAGGATACTTGTATTCTGGTATACAGAGCAAACCATGTTTGTGAGATGGAAAAGCACTGTACCAGGTTTTAAGGTAACTAATGGTGTTAGGCAAGGAGGTATATTATCACCCTATGTTTTATGTATATACACATGGATGACCTTACCAATGAACTAAAAATTGCACGTACTAGCTGTGTTATTGGAAAAGAAAAAAATTAATCATTTAATGTATGCTGATGACCTTGTTCTTCTGTCACCCTCTCCCCATGGGCTGAGAGTCCTGTTAGAGATATATGAACAATATGGTATAGAAAATGACATCACCTATAATGGGGCAAATAGTTGTATTTTGATTTTTAGGTGTAATCTACGGAAACATGTATCATGTGGGTCTTTTGAAGTGAATGGTCAGACTATACCCATACCCGTAGCCACGTTGAGGCAGACGAGGCGGCCGCCTCGTCTGGCTTAACGGACATTTTGGATCAATGAGGAAATTGAATTTCAAAGGAAATTTGAGGAAATTGACAGAAATAGGATTTTACCTGTCTCGTACAAATTATATTAATTATTATTAATTTAATAATAAATAATTATAATTAATAAAATTATATATAAAATAATTAATAATTTATTATTATTATTATTAATTATTAAGTACAAAAATTCGATTTTACCTGGAGTCGTACAAATCCAGCGCTCTTTAACGCTTTTTAGGCACTCCTGAAAGTTTCAGTTGGTAACTCTGTAATGCAGGCACAGACATGTCCAACTGCTTGTCAGTGATTTGTTGCCTGAGTATTTGTTTTATTGGTGAAAAATGAAAAGAACGGCATCAGCAGATATTCGTGACTTTTTCTCCAGGTAAGCAAGTTTAAAAACAAGCTTCAAATTTAATACCAGTGATGTAGTCGAGACCACCAAGTCCGAGACTGAGACCGAGACCGAGACCTGATCCTGTGAGACCAAGATCGAGACCGAGATCAAAGGTTCGAGATCGAGATCTACCTTCCGAGATCGAGACCCTTAAAATTCGAGACCGAGACCGAGATCGAGACCAAGCTCATGCCCTTTCAATTTGTTTTACACTACTATGGAAATTAGACTATGTTAAGTATATTAATAAACTAATAACTACTTTCTCAGATGTAGTGTGTTGAATGCAAAAAGTGTAGCCTATACATTAACAAATGAAATATATATACGTACTTTTTATTTATTTACTTCTTTTATATATATATATATATATATAACTCTCTATTTAGTGTTTCCATTTTCAATAAAATTAATCTGACTGGGGCGGGGGGAGGGGGCAATTTTTTTTGTAGCGCTAACCTAAAAAAATCCAGACCCACACCCCCCCACAAGCCAAACGTGGCAACTCAAAACAGGGTGACTGATTAGTGAATACCTAGAGTCCCTTACTTTTACAAACTTTTTATAAACATTCTGAATTGTGTCTGTTCAACCAAGCCACCATCATGAGTATGCCAATAACATGTATTTTTCATTACGGTCTCGAAAGGTCTCGGGGAGAAAAACCGAGACCGCGTCTGTCGAGACCGAGATCGAGATCTAAATAGCGGAGACCGAGATCAAGATCGAGATCTGCAAATTGGGTCTCGAGATCGGTCTCGAGACCGAGACCGATCTCGAGACCTACATCACTGTTTAATACCATATAATGAATCAAATCAAAGAACTGATTTCTGGTCATATCAATGTAATGCACTCAAACCACAAATAACATGAATAAAAACATAGAGTAGCAACATTTAAGTGAAGTTATTATTGTCCAATTACTCTCAGTTACCATACGCTCAAAGTGCATGATTTTGTGCTAGGATTAAAAAAATCTTCTGAAGGAGCATGGCCCCGGACCCCCTAGTAGGGCTATTTTCGCCTCGTCTGTTTTTAAACTCTGGCTATGGCCTTGATACCTGTCAACGACACATGTAAATACTTAGGTCAGAGCTTTTTTTCACGTTGGCGACACACTATTTAAGCATAAAAATTTTCACGACACATTAATTAATTTTTGTTATCAAATATCAAATATCAGATAATTTTTCAGTAGGTGGTTTATCTTGTAGCCGATTTTGTTGATAGAAAAATCAAAATTTTCAAAATACAAAAAAATTGAAAATAATTAACTAAATTTGGTGACACACTTGGGAGGTATTGGCGACACACTAATGTGTCGCGACACACAGTTTGGAAAGCTCTGACTTAGGTCATGTAATTAATCACGAGCTGCGAGATGAACTCGATATTGAGAGGCAACGTAAAAGCTGTATGTACACCGTGTAGGGTGGCCCACTTTTCAATTTTTTTTTAAAAGTATAGGTGATCGTGGTTTTTCCCATTATTTGGCACTATACTAGCACATTGGTACCATTTTTACAAAAATTGATCAATATTTAGGGGTCTCGCATCGACCTTGAAATTACTAGTTTTTTTTTTAAATGCGTACTTTTTAACTTTTTACTGAATCAAGATAAATCATTAAGTGGGGATGTTTTCTGAATCCTCTTAATGAGAGAAGTCGTTTGGTGTGCCTGCCAATGTCATACGACTAACGGTTTAAAGGTTGTGCCTGTATACAGGTAATACCAATGTGCTAGTATAGTGCCAAATAATGGGAAAAACCACGATCACCTATACTTTTCAAAAAAATGAGTCACCATACCCGGGCGGAATGTATAATGTATATAGGTAATTAGAAAATGCACTATGCCTGTGCCAGGTACCTAACCTATTTCTTTTTTTGCAGATCATAACATTTTGAAATTCTGTCTGAGTTCCTCATCCTTTGTCATGGACAAATCGATGGCAACCATAACTGGAAGAACTCTTGAAGCTACAAATAGAGAGTCATCAAAAGGAAACGCGAAAATAACATCGCTACCTTCTCTAAGATCGGCCTCGGAAATTTTTTTTTAGTTGGCCAACCGTCGTCCTCCATCAGTGGTAGCAAATTGCCAACAACACGGCAGGTTTTGCAATACTTCTTCAGTGTTATCCAGTACACTGCTAACAGGAAAGACGCATTCAAAGAAACCGTAAACAACGTCTTAAAGTTTTGGAACATGGCCCGCATTAAAACAATCACAAAGCTCAACTGCGAACGGAAGCTAGAGGCATTGTGGAAAGAGTGGCACTTACTCCAAAAGAGCAGAAAACGAGAAACTGACGCCGGAGGAAAACGGCAGAAGTTTTCAGACAGTGTGGACAAGCTGTGGGATATCGGAGCATCTGACGCTGTCGAAGATATAAAGAAGAATCGACTGCTGTCCGACAAGGACAAGAAAGAAGACATTGACTTCTACCTCGATCAAAGTGGTCCTCGGGTGGCAACGATGAGCGGGAACGATAAAGTTTTCGCTGTAAAAAGAAAGCTACAAGAAGGAAGAAAAAGTCCTCGCCAGGAGCCGCAAACCTCAAAGTGTGCATACGAAACCGGAGATGAGGCCATGGAGAATGATGATACTGGCATGTCAGGAGAGTCGGAGACAGAACTAGCGTTCCCCCTGCCGAAAGAGCTAAGTGTGTCTGTCAATCTTCCTCGCCGCATCCTTAATGCACCTGCTGTCATGGAAGTGGCTGATCGTTTCCGCATGTCCAATAATCAGGTGCGTATTGTGTATAGTATTCATCGATAGCGTCAGTTTTAAAGTGTCCCGTAACCCACATCTTCGCTCTATGCAGCAACAAGGTGGATGGCACTGTGAAGCAACAGATGGCAGAGAAGCTGTCCCACCTCCCTGTACCCAAAGACTTCACATACGAGAACGTCTCAGTCGACGAGATGACGCTACTCCCCGACCTGATCGACGAGTCCTCCTGGTTCTTATTTGCAGGTCTGAAGATGTATGGGTCTTCGTGGCTCACCCTGCCAACTGATAAGTGGGACGAGAACGAGGACTTTTGTCGTCTGAAGGATGTGATCTCTAATCTCCAGGTCACCAATGACGTCGCTGAAAGAGGAGTCCAACTGATACAAGACTATGCGAACACGGTCACAAAGGACGAGGCACAGCTGCAGGATCTTCTGCAAGTGGTGGAAAAGAACCGGAAAGAGCTCGGCGACTTCAAGAAGTCATCATTCGCCACGATGACATAGCACAGAGGGACAACGTTGCAGCCAGTGACGTGTGATAGTGGTCAATACAATGCAAAAGTGATTGTTTAAGTTATTGTTTCTTTCTTCCTTATTTGTCTGCTATTTGCTGATTTTTTTGAAAAGTATAGGTGATCGTGGTTTTTCCCATTATTTGGCACTATACTAGCACATTGGTATTACCTGTATACAGGCACAACTTTTAAACCGTTAGTCGTATGACATTGGAAGGCACAAACGACTTCTCTCATCAAGAGGATTCAGAAAACATCCATACTTAATGATTTATCTTGATTCAGTAAAAAGTTAAAAAGTACGCATTTTTAAAAAAAACTTGTAATTTCAAGGTCGATGCGAGACCCCTAAATATTGATCAATTTTTGTAAAAATGGTACCAATGTGCTAGTATAGTGCCAAATAATGAGAGAAACTACGATAACCTATACTTTTAAAAAAAAATTGAAAAGTGGGCCACCCTAAATTGTACAGGATAACATGCTAGTAAGGAAATTTGGTATGTGTTCATAATCAGTTAAAACTTATCTTTTTAGAACTTACTGTACTGCATTGTATACATGCCATCTGTGGTGGAACTACACAAAAACTGCTATGAATAAACTCTCTGTTGCTTATAATAATATTTTTTTTATGCTATGTAGGGAATCAAAATGGTGCAGTGCACCTACCAGCCAAATGTTAATCCGGAAGAATATATATAATTCCATTACTAGGGTCCAAAACAGCTCTAATGTGTTATTGTGCTATGTCCTGTCTTCAGATACTGTGTACCTCTCACCTATATGGCAATCTTGGTTCAGACAACTGCTGGTTTACAATACCTTATTTTTGTAATGTTTTGTTATAATGTTATTGTGAAAAACTATATAGAGCATTGGGTTGATTGCCTGTTACCCTCATCCGTTGGAAATATCCAGCAGATTTCAGTGGAGAGTGAACGACAAAAGCCCTATATATTTTCGTTAGAGAGTTATGAATATGTAGGTCTTTAAAGGACCTCTTTATATTTAATTGTTTATGGTAATTTTAGCGTCGGGATTTTAGACGCCCTAGAATGAAAATGAAATTGCCTCACCTTAATTTTGATGGATCTTAGTTTGCTTCGATGTTGGGCGTTACGATCTTTTTCGGTGTAGGGCCGCCACGATGGAGTTACGCAATGAGTTAGTCTTGTTATAAATATGGGCTGTCACAATATAGACACTGCTGGGGATAGGCCTATCCTTATTTTATGTATTAATTTTATTATAAGGTATTCACTCAGAACTTTAGGGAGGACTTTAGACATCCTCCCTGTTTAAAGCGTTTGCTGTAACATAAACAGCCCTGAGGCTATTCCTTTAATATATCTTCATATTTCTGTATAAATTGCTGATTTGGCAAAGGTTGTTGACTCTTTCTCCCTTTTATTTTGCATGGGTTAGCAAATGGAAAATTTCGTTTCACGTGAAATAAATGAAGGTTTCACGTGGTTATGCAGACCGACGCCTACATACGGTTTCTATGTATGTATGGCAATCATTTCATTCCCATTAGGCTATGTGAACAATCCCGAGCCAATTTTGTATAGATAATTAATTCAATTAATTAATAATTTATATTTAATTATGAAATAAAGGTATCACATACGATACCATGTTGTGGTTTTTCCATATACTGGGGGGGCCGGAGAAAAATTTGTGTTATAGATCAAATTTTTTGATAAACTGTGTGTTTTAAACCATGTGAAATGGATTGAAAAGAATGAAATAGGAATTTAGGAAGAGAAAGGTTACTCAAGACCTATTTAAATATAAAAGTTCAAGAGGTTAGCTTCTCAAGTTTGGTTAAAGTTATTTCAATCAGTTCGACTCCCCTTAGGTATAGGAAATTTATGTTATTAAAGTAAAGTTATTAACTTTTGCTCATTATTTATCTGTGTAAATTTTATGTCACCAATTTTTAAATGCTGGTTTACTAATGTTGTTTTGGAGTTTTGTCATGTTTTGTTTTGTTAATGATTTATGTTTTAATTAAAGTGACTTCTACGTTGGTGAGTTAATTGAAATGTACTGTACTTCCATGTTATGTTGTTTGGTTGAAAGAGTTTGTACTGTATTCAAACCTCCTACCACTTCAGACTAGTCAATACCCGTAGTTTTAGTGGAGTAAATGTTACTCCTCCACAGGTAGATCTGGAGGGCTTGGGGCTTTGAATCCTGTACTGTTTTTATGTTGTTTGGTCTCTGGCCATGAGAGGCCATAAAACCCTTGTAATAGTTTGGGTTGTGGCCAAGGGGAGGCCACAAAACCCTTGTAATAGTTTGGGTTGTGGCCAAGGGGAGGCCACAAAACCCTTGTAATAGCTTGGTCTGTGGCCATGGAAGGCCACAAGAACCTTGTTATAGTTTGGGTTGTGGCCATGGTAGGCCAAAAACCCTTGTAATAGTTTGGGTTGTGGCCAAGGGAGGCCACAAAACCCTTGTAATTGTTTGGGCTGTGGCTATGGAAAACTGATGAGTGGGTAGTTGGGAGGTAACGAAAATGGTTCACTGAGTAGGTAGGTAGTTAATCTAACAATTATTAAATTCCTTTTATGTCAATAACTGGGTGAATGAAACCAATTGGTTGCTCACCAGAGTTATTCTCCACACTAGTATTTATATACTGTGTGACAAGAGCGTGCTCGGTAATAGATATACATTACCGATCAACCAACCGAGGAAAAAACCAACACGACGCTGGTGGAAAAAGCCCCGCGAAAAGGAGAACAAAGGAGAACGAAAACGAGGAACGGGGCGAGAGGACGGAACTGGAGAAGGGACGAGAACAGACAACGAAAAAGATCCCCACCAGCAAGTACGCTCTTAACAACTAAACAAAGACGGAAAAGGGGACTCTCTAATAACTAGCAGTAAGTGACTAATTGTGTTTTTAACCCAGGTTTACGTAGATTCATTAAATTAAGCTGGGTCAGACAACTTAGGCCTACATTGTGGCCTAAGACCCAGCATCAACTCATAGCTTAACAAAGGTAAAGGTAGATTGCCCTAACCTAGCTTGGTGAGGAATCCTACTGTGGACCTCAATTTATCTGCCCGCTCTGGACCATTTCCGGAATCTCTAGGCTGACCCCTCTAGGCTAGACTTGATCTACTCTATAGTTAGACTGGAGAAATAAGGGGTGGGTTAATTGTGGACCAATTCATACAGAGCATTTTTCACATTGGTGGTCCGTGTGTGGGGAATTTACAAACCTTAACCTTACTTAACAAAAATTGCAGAATTAGGCTAAATGGTCTAGCCTAAGCCTAACCTAATCAAGCCTAATTAGGTCTACAACCTAGGGCCTAACTAGGAAACATTTACATTTAAGGAGTCTCATTCTCTTATAAGCTTAGACCTGAGCGACACATAAGAACTTGGGGGGGATTAAACCAAATTTAAAACTTGACCGTTTTGTCTGTGCTCTCTCTTCTCTGGTAATTTCTTCTTGTCCTCTATTTCATTACGATCCCCAGTTAAACAATTTTGACTTAAACATGGACAGTGCGGAATTGAAAAAGTTAAAAAAGAAAAGGGGGGCAAAGTTGGGTGCTGTTACAAAGGCCAAGAACACTTTTAACAATATTACACAACCAGGTAAGGAAGATTTAGAGTGTGTAATTCTTAAATTGGAAACTAAAAAGAAGGAAATAATAGCCATTGATGAGAGTATTTCAGAGTTAGTTGAATCCGAAATGGCTGAAGAACAATTGATAGACCTTTACGCTGATAATGATGTTCAGGTAATCTCAATTGAACAGCAAATAAGGAGACTACGGTCTCGTTTGACTGACTTAACACCAAATAAACCTAATTCTGATTTTAATCAAAGTAGAGCTAACCTTCAACAAAATTTAAGTGGCATGCTAAATCCTGAGTCACAAGAATTGAGGGCTCAGTTACCCATTTTGCTAGTACCAACATTTGAAGGGGACACGGTACAATTCCCATCTTTCATTGACAAATTTGAGAGTTTAATAGGTAATAAACCTTATATTTCAACTGTTGATAAGTTTAGCTACTTAACTAGTTTCCTTAAAGGCCCAGCCTATAACCTGATAGCCTATTTACCAGCCGTAGGGAATTCATATGAAGTAGCTATTGATCTCTTAAAACGTAATTACATTAATAAAGATGAGATTGTATATGAATTATCTCAACAAATTTTTGATTTTGCACCCATAAAAGATAACCATAGTGATATGGAAAATTTTTATACAAAATTAGAAGCTATTATAGGACAACTGGTTAGCAATGAGATAGATATTAAAGCTTCATCTTGGATTATACAAGGCATAGTTCTTAGGTGCCTTCCTTTGAGGGTTAAAGATATTTTAGTTCTAAAGACGGGAGAAAATTATCCTAATCTTGAAGATATCAGAAAACACTCCCAATATCCTAACTAATTACAAATTGAGAAATATTCCAACACAAAATAAGCCCCAGACTATGGATAAACCAAAGACTGTTCCCAGAGACCAACTAGCTACAGCCAAACAGACAAAACTTGATACTGTAGAATCAAATGTGACCAACTGTAATACACGAACACCTACATTACAGAACTTTAATGTAACTGCTGCCTCAACTTACACACTACATTGCAAATTTTGTGCAAGTAATGAACATAGTAGTACTGGGTGTGACAAATATTCAGACTTTAACCAAAGAGCTAAAAGATGTGAACAGTTGAACCTATGTAAAAAGTGTACTGGCCAGGGACATTATAAGAAAGACTGTAAATCTAGGTTAAGATTCAAGTGTAAGTTTTGTAAAAGTTTACGACATCTCTCATCAATGTGTGATTCACCAAAGTGTCCAAACACTAGTACTCAAACTCAAAAGATACCTCCACCAAACAAAGGTAATCAAGAAAATGCCACTTTCATGGGACATTCTGTTTGCTCAAACAACGTAACAAGAAACACTGAGATTCTTTTACCAACTATTATTTTGGACTTAGTGAATAGTGAGGGTAGCACCACTCCAGTGAGATGTCTTATAGACTGTTGTTCTCAACAAACATTTGTTTCGCAAAATGTAGTTAATAAATTGGGTTTGACACCAAACCCGAATGAACAAAACCTCAATATTGCATCCTTTGTTAAGGATAACTCGGACAAAAATAGCTATAAGACAATTGACCTGGAACTACATTTAGAAAATAAATTAGAGAAAATTGAAGCAGTTATTATTTCTAAAGTAGGACAAAACAAACTGGTTATACCCAAACTAGAACAAACCATAAATCATTTGGGAAAACACTACAAAATAGCTGATAGACATATCACTAACAACACAGTAGCTAACATTGAAATGTTAATGGGGGCAGATTATATTAATCTTATTCATAAGGGCATAGTGAAGATAGGTAATGGTATAGCTATTCAGACTCCATCAGGGATAGCCCCTTTGGGTGACCTATCCAAATACAACCTAGACCTAAACCAAAATAGTTCATGACCAACAAATACTATGTGCCTCAACTCAGTCCTACATAACACCTGTAAGAATAGCAACACTTTGAATAATATTATCTCAACTGAGAACATTAATTCATCATTATCAAATGAAACTTTGGATGAGGCAATTCAAACTTTATGGTTGCTGGAATCTGTGGGTATACATGACACAAATCAAACTTCAGAAGATCAGTTAATGGTAGAAAGATTTGAAGACACCATTCAGTGCAAAGACAATAGTTATTTTATTGAGTTACCTTGGAAAATAAATTGTCCAACTTTAAGAGATAATCTCAAAGTAGCTAAAGGACATTTATATAAAGTAATGAAAAAACTCAAACAAGATAATAATATTAAAAAGTACAGTGATGTCTTCAAAGAACAGCTACAGAAAGGCTTCATTGAAGAAGTAACAAATAACCCTTTTAAAAAAGATGGTTGTCATTATTTAACCCACAGGGGGTTTTATCGACAAAATGCCCCAACAACAAAACTCAGAGTAGTATATAACTGTAGCCTCAAAGACTGATAAACACAGTTTGAATGATTGCCTGATTGAGGGTCCTAATCTCATTTCTGACCTTGTGAAGATCTTACTGAGGTTCAGGTTAGATAAATATGCTGTACAAAGTGACATTTCAAAGGCATTTTTGAGAATAAATCTTAAAAATGAATATGATAAGAACCAACTTAGGTTCTTATGGTTCAAGGATCCATTTGATTTGAATAAAGGGTTCATAACCTATAGATTTAATGTTGTGTTGTTTGGAGCCAATTGCTCACCTAGCCTATTAGCATTGACAATTGGACATCATTTGGACCAGTTTAATAACTCTTTAACATTGAACTTCCTTAAGGAACATTTTTACGTAGACAATCTAATAGGCTCAACAACAACAAAATATGAATTATCTGAAGTCTATGAACACTCAAAACATTATGCAACAAGGTAACTTTGAACTTAGAGAGTGGATTTCAAATGATGATTTAAACAAAAAGATTTTAAAGGATAATAATGGTCTTACTGAGCCATCAGACAGAGTTAAAACTTTAGGTATGAACTGGTATTTGGATGCAACTTCTAACAGTCATGATTCAATCTGTACTAAAGGTTTTAAACTTGATGAGGAAGCAAATACTAAAAGACAAATATTATCAGAGGCTTCCAAAATTTTTGATCCTATGGGTCTATTCCTGCCTTCAACAATAAAATCAAAGATTCTCCTCCAAGAAATTTGGAGGACAAATGTTGGGTGGGATGATCCAATAACAAATGAAAATCAAAAATCTTGGAAGAAGTTAGCTGCTGATTTAACAAAAGTGCAGAACATTAAAATTCAAAGGTGCTGTGGGTTTAGGGATAAGCCCCAGAGACTTCATGTGTTTGCTGATGCAAGCACACAAGCTTATGGGTGCTGTGCGTATCTTGTAAGTCCTACAGAAAGTCATCTAATTTATGCAAAAGGGAAAGTTGCACCTCTCAAACCTACCCGAACCATACCTCAATTGGAACTATTGGCTGCTGCATTAGCCATTAAAACCATTTCATTGCTTAAGGATGCTTACCATGATGTGAACATAACTGATATCCACATCTGGCTTGACAGTCAGATTTGTCTTGCCTGGATACGGAATGATAGCATTAATAGTAAGAATATCTTTGTAAGAAATAGGCTAAAAGAAATAGCTGAAGCTAATGAAAGCCTACAAGTAAACTTTCACTATGTTCCAACTAAACAAAATCCAGCAGACTTTCTGACCGGAGGCTTATCCTACAAGTTGTTGAAGTCAAACAAAACTTGGTTTATGGGACCTAAGTGGCTCTGTAATACAGACCAATGGCCTGTGGAACAAGTTAACTTGACATTAAATTTAATCTTTTCAAATGAAAAGGTTGAACCAATCACTAATTATGAACGTTATTCTGATTTCAGTAAACTTGTCAGGGTCACAGCCTACTGTTTGAGGTTTGCTCACAACTGTTTAACTACAATTAACAAACAGCTAAATAAAAACAATCATAATTATACAGAAGTTGCAACCAAGTACTGGATAGGCCATGCACAACAAAAAGAGTACAATAAAGAGTTAGAATTCTTGACTAATGGGAAACAAACAAAAGAACCTGTACCATCAGTAGTTGTGGATCTAAACTTGTTCAGAGATGAGGAAGGCCTTCTAAGGTGTAAAGGGAGATTAGACAAATCAAAACTGTCATACAAAAGCAAACATCCAATCCTTTTACCTAGATTTAGCTATTTGACAACATTAATCATCAGAAAAACACACAATGATGTATATCATATGGGGGTGCCACAGACACTAACTACATTAAGAAAAACTTATTGGATACCCAAGGGAAGGATCACTGTTAAAACAGTCCTGAGTGAGTGTGTCACATGTAGGCGTATTCATGCTAGGCCCTATAGGAAACCAAATCCTCCTGCTTTGCCAGAGGAGAGAGTTACTCTCAACAGACCCTTTGAGACTGTAGGCATTGACTATACAGGAGCATTGACTGTAGGGGTGGTTGACACTGAACAAAAAATGTACATTGTACTGTTTACATGTGCTGCCTCACGAGCTGTTTATCTGGATGTTGTGGAGGACCTTACAGCAGAATCTTTTGTTGCTGTCTTTAAGAGATTCTGTGCACGACATTCAGTACCAAAGACAGTTTGGACTGACAATGCTACATATTTCAAGGCTGGTGAACAAGTCATCCACGACTTGTTAAGCGATGAACTCACACAATTATATATTCAAAATTCAAACATAAAGTGGAAGTATATTCCGGTTGCCTCTCCTTGGTATGGTTCTATCTGGGAGAGGAATATACAAACAGTAAAGAATTGCTTGAAGAAAGCAATTGGTAAAAAAGAGATACACTTGTTTGAGTTGCTCACTCTCCTGGCTGAGATTGAGAACATCATTAACAATAGACCACTCACTTATGTGAGTGACAACATTAATGACCCGGAACCATTAACTCCAAATCATTTGATTCGGGGAGAACAAGTTAGTCTCCTGCCGGACTACAATATAGACTCTTCAGAAGACCCAAACTGGACTCAACGACATAATGAACTCCAGACTAAGTTACAACATTTAACTAGAGTTAAAGCTCATTTCATTAAACAGTGGAAAACTGAGTACTTGATGGGTCTAAGGGAGAGACATAAACAAATGACTAAGAAGGATTGGTCTGACACAATTAAGGTAGGGGACCTTGTTCTCATACATGACAGTACTCCAAGACAATACTGGCCTCTGGCTAGAGTTTCAGAACTCAGACCAGGGGCAGACGGGGTAACAAGAGTGGTCAAATTAAGGACTTCAACGGGTGACACAACAAGAGACATTTCTCTTTTGTACCCTTTAGAGTCTGGACCCAAAACAATGGACTTTGGAGAACCTTCTCCACTGACAGTAACAACTGGAGACACTGAACTTCCAGTAACTATTCCTTTGACAGTAGGAGTGGTAACGCATCCTACTACAACATTGACAGACACAAGACCTCAGCGACAAACAGCATTAAAGGCGCGGCTATTTTTACAACAAAAAATAGATGCTGGGGAATTGTAATCTTATCTTCTAACTTTCATTTTTTCTTTTCTTATGGTAAAGACCATAGACAGTTTCATCCTATGGATGTATATTTTCTCTTCTAATTAAATGCTACACCTTCTCCATGAGAAGGTGAGGATAGGCACTGTTAATCAGATTAACAGGCATTTACAGTCAAATAGTTAGCTAGTCTACACTCAGACATAAAAATTGGTGACAATGACACCAAAATTTTTATCTCCCGGGGCCCCCAGTATATGGAAAACTGATGAGTGGGTAGTTGGGAGGTAACGAAAATGGTTCACTGAGTAGGTAGGTAGTTAATCTAACAATTATTAAATTCCTTTTATGTCAATAACTGGGTGAATGAAACCAATTTGTTTGCTCACCAGAGTTATTCTCCACACTAGTATTTATATACTGTGTGACAAGAGCGTGCTCGGTAATAGATATACATTACCGATCAACCAACCTAGGAAAAAACCAACACGACGCTGGTGGAAAAAGCCCCGCGAAAAGGAGAACAAAGGAGAACGAAAACGAGGAACGGGGCGAGAGGATGGAACTGGAGAAGGGACGAGAACAGACAACGAAAAAGATCCCCACCAGCAAGTACGCTCTTAACAACTAAACAAAGACGGAAAAAGGGACTCTCTAATAACTAGCAGTAAGTGACTAATTGTGTTTTTAACCCAGGTTTACGTAGATTCATTAAATTAAGCTGGGTCAGACAACTTAGGCCTACATTGTGGCCTAAGACCCAGCATCAACTCATAGCTTAACAAAGGTAAAGGTAGATTGCCCCAACCTAGCTTGGTGAGGAATCCTACTGTGGACCTCAATTTATCTGCCCGCTCTGGACCATTTCCGGAATCTCTAGGCTGACCCCTCTAGGCTAGACTTGATCTACTCTATAGTTAGACTGGAGAAATAAGGGGTGGGTTAATTGTGGACCAATTCATACAGAGCATTTTTCACAGTGGCCAAGGGGAGGCCACAAAACCCTTGTAATAGTTTGGGTTGTGGCCAAGGGGAGGCCACAAAACCCTTGTAATCGTTTGGGTTGTGGCCAACGGAAGGCCACAAAACCCTTGTAATAGTAATAGTTTGAGCTGTGGCCAAGGAAAGGCCACAAAACCCATCTTAGATTACCTATAATTAATTAGCGTTTTATTTGTTATTCCATTTTTGTTTTTCCTCACTTTTTAATATAAAAGGTGTAGCATTTTATAAAGTCCTCACTCTTTCCAAAATGAAAGGGTGTTGCAATTTAATTTATTTTCCATAGGAAATATTACAATGTTTTGTATATATTTATATACTGTATGTATAATTTTAATTTTGTGATGTTACAGTTATGCACTTAATTTTTGTAATGTTACAGTTATGTACTTAATTTTTGTGATGTTACAGTTATGCACTTAATTTTTGTGATGTTACAGTTATGCACTTAATTTTTGTGATGTTACAGTTATGCACTTAATTTTTGTGATCTTAATGAGTCTTATGAGTAAGTTAAATTGCTGAAATAAATTTTATAACCTACACCATAGGTTGAATTATAAATTTAGTGTTTTTAGTTAGAATAGGCCTTGAGTGTAAAGAGTAGGGTCTACTTTGTGAGGTAGGCTTCGTAATTTATTATTATTTATATGTAATGAAAAAGCCAAACATGGAATAAATTCTGTTCAGATGTCAAAATGTTTGATAAGGCGTAATTTTATTATTTTTTGTTTGTTTTAATTCTGTTTTGTTATTTTATTCAAGGTTAAGGTTTTCACAGCAAATAACCCTTCCCCACACGGGCCACCATGTGAAAAACTATATAGAGCATTGGGTTGATTGCCTGTTACCCTCATCCGTTGGAAATATCTAGCAGATTTCAGTGGAGAGTGAACGACAAAAGCCCTATATATTTTCGTTAGAGAGTTATGAATATGTAGGTCTTTAAAGGACCTCTTTATATTTAATTGTTTATGGTAATTTTAGCGTCGGGATTTTAGACGCCCTAGAATGAAAATGAAATTGCCTCACCTTAATTTTGATGGATCTTAGTTTGCTTCGATGTTGGGCGTTACGATCTTTTTCGGTGTAGGGCCGCCACGATGGAGTTACGCAATGAGTTAGTCTTGTTATAAATATGGGCTGTCACAATATAGACACTGCTGGGGATAGGCCTATCCTTATTTTATGTATTAATTTTATTATAAGGTATTCACTCAGAACTTTAGGGAGGACTTTAGACATCCTCCCTGTTTAAAGCGTTTGCTGTAACATAAACAGCCCTGAGGCTATTCCTTTAATATATCTTCATATTTCTGTATAAATTGCTGATTTGGCAAAGGTTGTTGACTCTTTCTCCCTTTTATTTTGCATGGGTTAGCAAATGGAAAATTTCGTTTCACGTGAAATAAATGAAGGTTTCACGTGGTTATGCAGACCGACGCCTACATACGGTTTTTATGTATGTATGGCAATCATTTCATTCCCATTAGGCTATGTGAACAATCCCGAGCCAATTTTGTATAGATAATTAATTCAATTAATTAATAATTTATATTTAATTATGAAATAAAGGTATCACATACGATACCATGTTGTGGTTTTTCCATAGTTATAATGTTTCAGACCAACAAAGACCCTAAGATGTAGCAAAGATTATTTATGCATATTACGTTGTGTTATAATAAGTGGCTATGTTATAATAAGTGTTATAAGTGCTATAAGATATCTCATGTAATAACAATACACATAAAATTGTCAGATAATTAATCAAACAGTATGCCAGTATGCTAGGTTAAGTGGCTATGTTGGGCTTATTTTTGTATTAAGTTCAGTGTATACGTAAGATTATACTTGTATGTTAGGTTAAGTGGCTATGGATTGTGAATGATCCGCAAGCAATAAAGATGTTTTGTTTGTTTGTTTGTTATAGACCAGTGGTTCTCAACGGGGGCGGTACCGCCCCCCAGGGGGCGTTCACTGGGTGTCGGGGGGCGTTAGAAGCTGGTTAGTTGAAAAGGGGGCGTTAGTCAGCTAATGGAGGGCGTTCATGTGTTTCAATGAATTTCATCTACACAGTTCTGGAATCTACATTAAATTTGAATGTTTGAATGAAATTAAGTGGCTGAAACAAGGTTACTAGAACCTTTTAATTTAGCAAAATTGCAAAAGCACTTACCGAAAAATATGGAATCCACTCAGCTGATGTAATTTCTCAAGCGCCATCTACTGGGAGAATTGTCACTATGTCAAGTTCAACATTCTCTCAATAGATGGCTCTTGAGTAATTATGTCATTTATTGTGAATTATTGGAAGTGAGTAGATGCCATTTTTTCGGTAAGTGTTTTTGTAATTTTACTAAAGCCGTCTTCTATTAGTCAACTGACATTTAAATAGTTGTCTAGTATAGTTGTCTAGTATATAGTCTAGTATAGTTGTTAGTAACATCCTTGCTAGGAAAAACATTTAAATACATTAATACAGCAAACATGATTCCATTTTGTTAAAGATATAGCAAAATATTCAGCTCGCAGAAGTATAATTTAGGCTAGTTTACCATAAAACTTATTTTATGCATACAAATAAAAACATTTCTTACGCTAACGGCTAACTTAACTAAAAATAAAATTTCTGAATGTTTTTACAGTTTTCGCGATGTCACAAGGCAAGAAAAGTGTCGTCAGTATAATGTTGAATATCTCAGCTATGGCTTCGTACCTTCTCCTACGAATCAACGGCTTCCTATGTGTTTACTGTGTGAGCAAGTATTCTCTAACGAGGCCATGAAACCCTCACGCCTGAAGGAGCACATAATTAAAATCCATCCTGATAAAACTGACAAAGACCTTGCATTCTTTAAAGACCTCAAAGAAAGACATGCCAGAAGCACAATCAGTAGCATATTCAAAAAGAACGTAAACCAAACTGAGAAGGGCTTAGTTGCCTCATATAATATCTCTCTCCTTATTGCCAAATGTGGAATGCCATTCACAGTTGGAGAAAAGCTGATTCTTCCTGCTATTAAAGAAGCTATTTGCACTGTTATGGAATGTGACCCTTCGCAGGTTCTAAAATCCATCCCCCTCAGCAATGACACTGTGTCAAGGAGAATCAATGAAATGGCATTGGATAGCGAGGAGCAGTTGTGTGCCATTCTGCGAGAAAATCCGTTCACTCTTCAGGCTGACGAGACAACTGTCTCAGATAATAACGTTTTGCTGATGACCTATGTTCGTTATCTGTCATCTGGTGAAATTTCCGAGGAGTTTTTGTTCTCCAAGTATTTGGAAACCGACACTAAAGGGCAGACCATATTTAATGCAGTTGAAGAATACTTGAGTTGCAATTCTATTCCAGCTGCCAACATCATTGCATGTGCCACCGATGGGGCTCCATCCATGGTTGGACGGTACCGTGGTTTCACTACTCTATTGAAAAAGTGGGCTCCACACATTTTGACAGTCCATTGCGTGCTGCACCATCATAATCTAGTGGCGAAAAAAATCAGCCCTCCTCTCCACGAGTCACTGAGTGTGGCAGTTAAGGCCATCAACAAGATAAAGGCCAATGCACTGAATGACCGAGTGTTCAGACAACTCTGTGGGGACAATGATGAAATTTTTGAGCGTCTGCTACTTCACACCGAGGTGCGCTGGCTCTCGAAAGGCAATTGTCTTTCCCGTTTGTGTGAGTTGTTCAGCACAGTTTGAGAGTTTTTTGAGGATACTGATGCAACTCTCAAGGAACAAGTGTTGTTAAGTCAATGCGATATTTTCTACCTGGCAGACATCTTTGAAAAAATGAATGAGATCAGCATTAAATTACAAGGAAATGAAGTGACGCTGATTCACTGCAAATCTGTAATTTGCAGCTTCATCGCCAAGCTGAACATATACCAGGAAGGTATTGGACGGCGTCAGCTGGCTCATTTTCCCAAATTGATGAAGGTAATTGATTTTACTAAATACTTACTTTTTAATAAATTTCAGAAATTTTTATTTAAAAACTACTTGTTTTTTAATGTGCTTTTATTGAATTTATTCACAGGTGTCCGAGAAACTGACTGATGAACATCTACTCCGTTACATCGACCACTTAAAGATGATGAAGGCTGACATGGAAATCCGATTCAGCGATCTTCAAAAGCTTGACGTCCCTGACTGGGTGGTACAGCCCTTCAAATCAGATGTTACGAAATTTGAAGTTGAGATCCAGGAGGAGCTTGTTGATGTACAAAATGACGATGAGGCCCAGGTAACCTTCCGCACCTCTGGCTGGCGTGGTATGTGGGCAACACATTGGCAACGTTATCCAGTTCTTTGGAAAAGAACTCGTCTTCTTCTCTTGGCATTCCCTACCTCATATTTAGTGGAACAGGGTTTCAGCCATGTCCTTTACATGCAGTCCAAATATCGTAACAGGCTTAATATAACAGCCTCAGGTGCACTGAGGTTGAACCTGACTTCTATCCAACCTTCAGTGAAGATATTGGCTGGAAAACACCAAGCGCAAGGCTCTCACTAGTATTTTTGTATTATTTTTGTGTGGCACATTGTTTTTATTTTACGTTACTGCGTTTTTGTTTGAATAAAATTCTTTCATGTTATGTTAAGCTGTTGTTTCATTTCCAGGGAAGATTTGCATGACCGTATTCAACATTCCAAGACTTAAGAATTGAATTTTCCTGGTGGGGGGGCGTTGAGAGGTCTAATAATTGGTAAAGGGGCGTTGGTATAGAAAAGGTTGAGAACCACTGTTATAGACTAACGAAAAGGGGAAAAACAAGTTTGTCTTTCTATGTCGTTTTCTCTCGTAACTTCGTTTTCTTTGGCGATAAGGGCAGTATCTTAAATAAATTTTGTTAATAACATTTCAATATCTTCTCTGAGGTAATAACGTAAAACATAAAAAAAAAAGAATCGAATGAAAAAGAATCTCATATGTATACACTTATATAACATAAATATAATTTTGCGTTTCCTTCCCTTAGTCGTTTTAATCATATACATTCATAAATAGGCTGATCATACGTACCGTTTTGAACGGGACAGTACCGTTTTTTTTATGGGTTCTGTATGGGTTCTGTCACTGAAGAATAATTGTAAGCTCAATATGTTTATGTACTTACTTTTTCATGAATACAGAATATTACATAACCCCCGTCCCTTTTTTGCCATCCCAATGTCCCGTTTTTGTCTCAAGGAAATATGGTCAGCCTATTCATAAACAAATGGTATGCCCTTTTACGCATCATTGTACCCTCCATAGCTTGGCTTTAATTTTACCTTTTTGTGAAATGGTTTCTAGTTACGAATATGTCGAGTTTAATTGAATATTTCTCTTGAAATTTGAAGTTTTATATTGTAGAGACTCTAAGTACTTGGTCCAGTTTGTGAAGAGCAAGTCCGAGGTGATATGAATGTATTTGTGATTAAAACAGCCTTGGGGAGGAAACAAGTTTCGGTGCATCTTGCTCCTGATGAATTATGCATCCGGACTTATAGAATCAGGCGTGTCTGCAGTGCAAACTAACGACATAGGCACGGAAATGATTATGAATTTGATCGCAAACTGCATTACGATAATACAGAGCACTGTTGCTGCCACTGGTGATGAACTATGTACGGAAACCTTGTTCGTACGATCAGAGGCGGATTAAGACACCTCGAGGCCCCGGAGCAGTGAAGAATATGGGGGCCCTTTTCTATGGCCTTTTATTAACAATACATGTACATGTACAGTACATAGTACATTTACACGAATTATATACATTTACACGAATTATATGTACGGTGTTCAACAGTGACGGACTGGCTATCTAAAAAGGCCCTGGAAAATATTCATGCAGGGGACCCAATCACTGGAGAAAGTTGGACCTGCCAATTAATTTATTTTGAATGCAAATCACAATGGCACAGTAATTCATAAGAACAAGTGTGTTTAGCAGTCTTTGGAGCATACATGTATTTCGAACTAAAATGGAAATTTAATAAACATTGGCAACGAGCAAAACAATTTACAAACTGAATAGTAATAGACAGACATTAGTGACATTAGTAATGAGTAATACAATACAAATTGCAAAACATACAAACATACATAGCAATGAGAAAATTTTGAGCAAACTAATAAAATTACTTTGAGCAAAATAGTAATGAGCAAAGCAAATTGCAAACGGAAGAGTAACAGATAAGAAAGAAATATAAATGATAATATAAATTTAAAAGACAAAAAGTCCAAAAAGAGTGTTAGGCTGTTAGCTCAAGCCGTAAAATACAAAATGGCGCAAGCGATTAGGGAAACATGCAACCATTAATAAGTATCCATATTTATAATTGTGATACTTAATTATCTTATAAACGCAAAGTCTTTGCGTTTATAAGATAAGATATATATATATATATATATATATATATATGATATATGATACACACAGACAGTGCATGGAACAAGGAACTCTTCTGGGATAATTAAATCCACTTTTGTCCGAATAAGTAATGGTTCTAAATGTAGCAGGGCTAGGTGCTTTAAACCCTAGATCCATGTCCCAAAGCTGGATCCTGTCTGCTTTGCAGATAGCTGGTGAGGGAAGCTATATTTATGGGACCTCTTTGCGAGTGACCCGTTGCCCACGTCGGGCTAGCATCATGAAAAAGAAAAACTATGGTATTTGTCATTTACCATTACTTATTCGGACTATAGTGGATTTAATTATCCCAGAAGAGTTCCTTGTTCCATGCACTGTCTGTGTGTATCATAAAAAACTCAGGGGACCATTCTGAGTTCATTCCCATATATATATATATATATATATATATATATATATATATATATATATATATATATATATAACGGTGCTCATTTATATTAACGGTGCCCAAGGAGCCCGGGCTACTTGGGCACCGTTGTTCACAAGGCTCTGGGCCCAAGTACTCGGGGGCCCCACCGGGAAATTTCCCAGTATCCCGGTGGGCCAGTCCGTCACTAGTGTTCAGGCTAATTGAGAAATAAACTTAAAAGAACCCTAGCACAGTGTATTTTGCCGTTTGCCAAAACCAAACAGTATTAAACAAACTTTACTTTACGGACTATAAACATAAAATAAAACATGGAAATTGTCAGTTTGTGTACTCTGTCATATTTAATGAAAGAAGTTTGCGAGATCTCGAATTATATCATCGAAACTCAGTTGATTGGAGGGCCCCTCAAGCATGGGAGCCTGAGGCTTCAGCCTCGATAGCCTCATTGATAATTCCGCCACTGAGTACGATGACCCTTGTTAGAAAATCTAGAATAGCAAGAGCCATTATTATCACAAAGTGATATGATAACTAAGCTGATTAATGCAGAATTGCTTGTATATATTAAGTTAAGGTGTGTATATATATATATATATATATATATATATATATATATATATATATATATATATGCTGCAAACCCACAAGGAAAAAGAAAAACAATTCCAAGGCCTTTCGTGTATTCAGAGCTACACCTCGTCAGGGAATGAAGATAAAAGGCGAGATGCCCATAGATATATACAACGTACAGGAAAAACAAAACAATTAGCACATACTTAACAAGGGTTAATGAGAGGCAAAAGAAATTTTAACATGATATTGTCAATTTTATACATTCCCGCACTGTTATTGAAATTGTTTTTAAAATGAATAAATGCACATTCTAGAATATTTCTTTCTATTATATCTCTGTTTTTAACAAGCGCTTTAGAACTATTCCACTTGAACCATATGTATAGATGTAACCATAGCATCAAGTGGGATAGTTCTAAAGCGCTTGTTAAAAACAGAGATATAATAGAAAGAAATATTCTAGAATGTGCATTTATTCATTTTAAAAACAATTTCAATAACAGTTCGGGGACGTATAAAATTGACGATATCATGTTAAAATTTCTTTTGCCTCTCATTAACCCTTGTTAAGTATGTGCTAATTATTTTGTTTTTCCTGTACGTTGTATATATTATGGGCATCTCGCCTTTTATCTTCATTCCCTGACGAGGTGTAGCTCTGAATACACGAAAGGCCTTGGAATCGTTTTTCTTTTTCCTTGTAGGTTTGCAGCATTCAT
The DNA here is from genome assembly GCA_023014485.1 of Bathynomus jamesi. Classification (NCBI taxonomy): domain Eukaryota; kingdom Metazoa; phylum Arthropoda; class Malacostraca; order Isopoda; family Cirolanidae; genus Bathynomus; species Bathynomus jamesi. The sequence goes on from JAJOZX010002223.1 coordinate 371,777, forward strand.
TCATTTCACGTGTTTTATTGTGAAATTCATCCCATATATATATATATATATATATATATATATATATATATATATATATATATATATATATATATATATATATCCATCTCATAATTGTAAGGTTAGTGAAAAATTGTCATTTATTTTAGTCGCAACCTTTGGGGCTCTTGTGGCATCAATTTGGAATGAATACCGGCAGCGTCCTTTTCACTCTTTCGTTGAATGTGGCACTGATAGGGCATGGTCTTATTTGTGCTAAATGAGGTCTAAAATAGCCCCGCGTCGAGTCGATAACCCTAAATTAGGAGCGAATAGGACCTTCAAATCCATAAAGTCTGTTTTAGTCTACCTTAGTCTGAGTTTATTAAGGAATAGTGACCATTTGACCATACGTTTTAAGATACAATTAAATAGGGGTCTGATCAAGTTAATAGTGACCATCTAGTCCCTTGCTTCTCAAAGGGTGACCAGGGGCATTTTTAACATAGGGACAAGCGGGGCACGGCCCCTACGGGCCCCCTTACCCTGAGCCCTTTTGTCTACTTTTGTAGACACTTTTGTAATTTGTAAGACTAGGCGCAGAAGCACGTTCTAGATCACTGATCATTATTCCATGGTTCTTTAAGCTTGAATGTAGTTTGAACAGACATGTTAACCATTATGTGAGCACATCTTATTTCACAAAATTTACCATCAGGCTGTTTAGTCATTTACCTTCCTGTGAGGATGTAAGCAGGGCCGGTCTTAGGGTAGGGCGAACCGGTACATTTGCCCGGGACCCGCGCTTGGGGGACCCCGCGCTTAGTATTAGTTGAGTGGACTTTCTATACTTTCTATCGAGAGGGAAATTGCATAAAATTTGGATTATCACGATATGATAGCACTGTAGGGCATAGTTCTGATTAATCAGTTAATCATTGTTTCGAATTTAATCATTAATTAATCAAAAAAATATTTTTAGAAAATGATGGGAAATGATTAATTTTCCTCATAATTTCACCATCATTTTACCTTAAATTTTGTAATGTATCATTTGAATTTGGCACCTTTTGCAAGTATAAACTGTCTAATCCGCCCATGCCTGATTTCTTGAACTAAAGCAAACTAAATGTTTGAGCAAAATGTTTTCTTCGGTCTTATCTCACGCAACAGAAACAATAAAGCTCTTTCTTACTCTTTCCAGAAGTATTTAATTTTTAATAATTTTTAATCAGTTAATAATTGATTAATTAGAAAATTTCATCATTCATCACTTTTTCCTAAAAATAATTAATTAATCATGCCTAGCTAGCAGAGTTTGCTGCAAGGAAGCCGAAGAAGGTGAATTTTAGAAAATGAGCTGAATATAAATTATATAATATACAGTAACAGACTGCATAGCATTGTTCAATATGTATTTTGGGTTGTATTTTGGATTGTAAACCTTCTGATATTTGGGATTGTATTTTGGATTAAATGTATTTTGGATTTTAAACCTTCTGACATTTTGATGTTTTGGATTGTATTTGGGATTGATTGTATTTTGGATTATAAACCTTCTGTATAGTATTTTAAAGATACTCATGAGACCTAAATCAGTATTAAGAGTATTAAATAATGTTGTGTTAAGATAATACGGTATAGGTCTAAATAATGACACCAAGTAAACATGTAAATATGAAAATAAAATTGTATGTATTAAATTTCACTTTTATTTAGATATCTCAATTAGTTGATATTTTTTAGGGGGCCCCGCACAGGTTGATTTGCCCCGGGGCCCCCACTCTTCGCTCAAACTTTCGCCTCCATCTCAACCCTGAACGATTCCGATGCTGTTCCTTCATCAACTCCTCTCTCTGACTTAATTATCTCTGAAATTAGAATCTCTTCTAAAAAAAAAATTTCTGCCCTATCTGGATTCAACTTCAGGAATGCGTACGGTCCTAATGGGGTCCCTCTTGTTGTTCTCAAGAACTGTGCTTCTGTGCTGACACCCTGTCTAGCCAAACTCTTTTGTCTTTGTCTTTCATCTGGTACTTTTCCTTCCTGCTGGAAGTTCGCTTTCATTCAGCCTGTCCCAAAGAAGGGTGACCGCTCCCAGTCTTCCAACTATCGTCCAATTGCTTTGATTTCTTACCTTTCTCAAGATTTTTAATGTATCCTTAATAGGAGGGAGATTCTTAAACACCTCTCTTCTCACAATCTTCTTTCAGATCGTTAGTGTGGGTTCTGCAAGGGATGCTCTACTGCCGATCTTCTCTGACTCTTGATCATCCTCCTTTCGGGATTCGGTGAACCTTTGCTATTGCGCTAGACATATCAAACGTTTTTGATACAGTCTGGCACAAATATTTAATTTCGAAACTGCCCTCCTTCGGTTTCTGTTCTTCTATCCGTGCCTTCCTATCTAATTTCCTTTCTGGCAGACCTATAGCCGCGATTGTAGATGACCACTGTTCTTTTTCTGAAGCTATTAACAGTGGTGTTCCTCAGGGTTCTGTCCTGTTACCCACTCTTTTCCTTTTATTTATCAATGATCTACTAAGGCGCACTTCCTGTCCTATCCACTCCTACACCGATGATTCCACTCTTCACTTCTCCACCTGTTTGACAAAACGTCCCTCTCAACAGTCACTCCATGCTTCGCGTAGGACGGCTATGGTCCAACTGATCTCTGATCTTTTTATTATCTCTGACTGGGGCAGAGAAAACTTTGTGGATTTCAATGCCTCAAAAACTCAGTTCCCTCATCTGTCTACTCGTCACATTCTTCCACACGACTATCTTCTTACCTTCAACAATACACGATTCAATCCTTCCTTTTCTCTTAACATTCTTGGCGTTTCCTTTTCTTGGGATCTTTCTTGGAAAGATCACATATACTCTCTTTCTAAAGCAACTTCTAAGAAGTTAGGTGTGCTGTACCGGCTCCACAGTTTCTTTACCCCTGTTCAGTTGATGCCTCTGTACAAGGGTCTATCCGCCCCTGTATGGAGTACGCTTTTCTTGTGTCGGGTGGCTCAATCCAATCAGTTCTACTTGACCGAATGGAATCAAAATTTTCAGGTCTCACCATTTCTCCGCCTCTTAGTGATTGTCTCCAATCCCTCTCTCTTCGCGCATTGTTGCTTCACTCTCTCTTTAAGATCAGTATTATAACGGACACTGTTCTTCTGAATTCTCCAACTGCATGTTCCCTCCTTCAAGGAGAGCATGAAGTACTGTACCAGACTTTCGACACATTCTCATTCCTTTTCTGTCTAACTCTCTAACGCAAGGGTTGATCGGTATTTTCAGTCCTTCAGCTACTCAACTGGTCTACCCTAGAACAATCTTCCTCAGTCCATCTTTGCCCCATCTTTCAGTCCATCTTTCTTAGTTTCATTCCCGCACTTTCACACTTCCTTCCAGAACAACTTTCTGTTTTCTACATAATTTTCATTCATCCTCCTTCTAAACTCATTATTTACTCTCTGTTTCTTCTGCTGCTCTAGTTTCTCCACAATTCTCGTACTCTCTTCATATATCCTCTTCTTCTTCGACTTCCCTCTTTGTCACAATTACCTTGCACACAAAACATCCGGCTCCTTTTTATCCTCAACCGCTGATGCAACCTCGGCATTCCACCACACTGTTGCCCTCTTTTCGCACTTGTTTTTGCAACTCCACACACAAACACACACTCCTTGCATTCTTAATCAAACATTCCTGGTACACATACCACATCTCACTCATATCCATTTGTTCTGCAAATAGGCGGTGGAACGGTGGGAGTGGGGGGAGCCCTCTTAAATTGACAAAAGGGGCAGGCTCTCCTTGCCAGCGAAGATATTTTGACATTTTAAACTTTGAAAAATAAGTTTTTCAAAGTAAAATGTAAGTAAACATTTACTTTGTGTTTTGGCTTGTAACATACTGTATTTCGTAAGTTGTAAGTTCGTAACTGTAGCACTTTAGCATGTTCACGCAATCAAATGAATGTAGTCTAGTAGTATGCTAATCAACCCTATTTGGCACTCCCTTGCGCTCTGACGTTCCGCTGCAACTTTCTGCAACTACAACTTAGACACTCAATCCATCATTTACTCTCTTACGATAGTCATTCACTACCTTCTCACCATTAACTTTTCCACCTTTCTCACATTCACTCTCTTCCATTTCTAACAAAACATATTTATTTATTTTCTTTTCCTGAATTTGAATCTTAAGCTTTAGTAGGCTTTATTGAGCTCTCAGATTAATTCTAAGATAAAAAGCACTTTATGTAAATGTAGTTACGATTTGGTACGATATATAAAATTATGATTAAGTATGGTTTATTATAAGATAAAACAAACATATTTATTTATGATTTGTAATATATATATAATGGCTGTGAGCCTATATATTTGGTATTTAATGGTTGTTTTATTTGGTTTTTCCTGCTTCGTATGTTTCCGGCACAAAAAAATATATACATTGGTGGTCAAAATTAGGGAAACGTTTTTAAAATGCTAATTATGTAATAATAATAGAATTCTTTTCATTCTTTTTATAAGTTACAGGAAGTAAAATATGTGTCTAATTAAGGAGCTTTCTAATGTGGTGTTTTGTTTCATGAAGACTTACGAGCAGTTAATCAATATTGAAGGAAATTGTATATAATGGTGACATCACGTTTTGATTAAAAAAATTGTCTGTATTCACAGAAATATTGATATTATTGGTTGCAATATTTTTCTGTTATTTGTATTCATTCATTTCTATCCCATTTTCCTTCAAAAACGTAATTTGACTCGTGAAATCTGCACCTGAACATTGTTTAGTAACATTGTACCCTTCTCTTATAAGTATTTCTCTATAATGGCCCTCATAAAAGAAATATCATACGAAAATATACTTAAAATTGATTAATACCGTCTTGGTGAAGAACTACAGAGACAAATAGCCAATAAAGTGGGAGTTTCATCGTCCACGGTGAGCAAAACCCTCTCTCGTCCTTCTCAAACTAGGACTGTAATGAACAAAGTAGGCCGACGGGGAAAAAGGAAGACCTTGGAAAAAGAAGACAGATACTCGTGCATGATTTTATTGAACAAATGCAGCAGAAAGAATACTAGCGTTCGAACAGCTGCTGAAGTGAATGCCTCACGCAACGGCAGCATTTCTATTTCAACAGTGAATAGACGTCAGAGGGAGGTTGATTTGATGGGTCGGATTGCTACCAGAAAGCCGCTTTTGCCAGTCTTGGAGTGACCATTCTTTGTGAGTTTATACCAATTTCAAACGTTTGGCTATAATATTTCTTTGTCGCAGAAGAACCTTTCCACTGGCACTTGAAAAGAGCACAGGGAAACATTATGCCGTCTTAAGACAGCACACAATAAGGCTCACTTTGGAGTGTGTATGTCAATGTATGTACGCCTTTCTGTAATGTTAAGCCTTGCATGTGGTTTTGAAAATGCATGAGTTTGAAGGAATTATAATGGATATGAAATAATTACAAAAAATGAGGTTTTAAATGTAATTTTCTTTTGAAAATAATTATAACATCATTAAATATACCTTGGTTTTGCCTGACGAAGGTCAAGCTTGTCACTTCACCTTAGACTTACAGTTTAACGTAGAATCCGAACTACGCCCCAATTGCCCCATCAAGGGGGGTCAAAAACCGGACTCGACCTTACGACCTGCCGATTAGCAACCCAGCGCCTTAACCACTATGCTACTCAGGGCACCCATTTATCTACCAACCAATTTTTATTGTGTGGAAGGATGAACAGCTAGGTTTTATTTCGCGCCGCCTGCCGTCACCGGGTCTCGATCCCGGGGCCGATAGATTCGTAGTCAGCGACGCTAACCGCTACACCACCGAGGCGCATTTTAAAAAAGAAATCATCTAATATTAATGTTTTTAACCCTTAAACTTATTAAGACAGCATACAATAAGCCTCATTTTGGAGCGCTTATGTCAGTGTATGTACGCCTTTCTGAAATGTTCTGCATGCAGCCAGAAATTAGCATTCGTTCGACCTCATAAAGCAATATTTTAGCAATTTTCGCCCGCATTATATGGGTTGAATGTATATTTTGTGGTTAGCAGTTATAAATAAGACGCAGGGTAATATTAATGAACACAATGAAAATTTATTGATATTACTGGGATAGCTAGTTATAAATTAATGAAAAGAAAATTAATACATTAAAAAATATAATGATAATATTTGTAATATATATATATATATATCAAAGCTATTGACTTCTCCTTAGGGAACCGGAGCTTACAGATGAAAAGAAGGATCAACACAACGGCAAACATTTTCACTTATTTGTACATCAGACGTTTCGACAAATCTTTTGTCATCATCAGTGAGTTAAGTCTTAAAACCTTAAAACAAAATTGAAAAGTGAAAGTTACATCAATACAATATTAAAACCATTAAAATTAAAACCTTAAAGCAAAATGAAAATTGCATCAATACAAAATTAAAATCATTTAAATTTCATCACTATAAAAACTAAAATTAAATTAAATTTCATCACTATAAAAACTAAAATTAAATTACCTCAATAGGTAAATACACAATGTTTACATCCACCTCCATACTTGGCAAAGTCTAACGGAACACTAGATGGTCAGAGGATTAGAAAGGGTATGTCTGTGAAAAACGGTTGGTTAGTCAAAAGAGTCGTAATTTGTAGGATGAGCTATTATATTAAGGGAGGGTTTGTTTCTATAGATGTACAAAGATTCTAAAATTCGGAGTTCTGTAAGGTTATTGGATCTAGTTAAAATTTCAAACTGAGTTTTGTGAAGGGGATGGTCGTTTTCATTACTGTGGTTTCTAATTGCGGATTGTGGAGGGCTACTGAGGGGACGGTTGGTACGGACTGACAAGCCCAAATGTTGAGAAAGGCGCACCTCCAGTTGGAGTTGAGTGCTGCCAATATACGCAGCCTTACAGCTGTCGCACGTGTATTTGTAAACAACATTGGGGCATACAGTTTTGGGGAATTCATCTTTGAACTTTAAAAAATTTGATAATTTAAGTGGGTTGACGAAGGCGAATCTAAAATTTATTTGGGGATAACTAGACTTGAGTAGTTTGGACAATTCACCTCGAATACGCAATGATAAATAACCATAAAAAGGTAATTTAATATATCTGGTTTCTTTTTGTACTGTAGTTACGGGGAGTTTAGTATCAAAAGTGTTATTTAAAAATTTCTTTAATTGGTTATCGAATAGATGAGAAGGGTAGTAATTGTTAATAAAGTACTGTTTTAAAAATTTAAATTCTTCGTTTAACGAAAAGTAATCCGAACAAATACGGTAACTTCTTGTTAATAATGTTACTATAGCACTAATCCTTCTTTTCATATATATATATATATATATATATATATATATATATATATATATATATATATATATTGATAGATAGATAGATAGATATTGGTGTGTGTTTGTAACATATATATCATATTTTTTTTAATTAAATAATCTGGAAACAACGGAAAACGCGGCGATTAGATGTGATTTCTGTCAACGACTTCATGACTTTATCTGCATAAATTGGAATGATAGGGAAATAACTCTTGTCTCGAACTCGAAACACGTCGTGGGAATCAAATTTCTATGTAGCGCATGTACACAGACAGTAAATTCATTCGCGGTCTTTAAAGAAATGGAGATAACAGACTCGAATGTTACAGAAAAGAATGAAATAATGGGGACACAAGGGTCCAGAATTGTTCCAACGAAAAACCGGGTGGAAGAGAGAGAGAGAGGACGAAATAACGAATAACAGCATAAGAACGAACAACAATTTAATAACGAATAACAATATAAACAATATAATACGGAAGGAAGACATAGATGAAAGAAAAGAAATAAGTAAAAGTTGCGAAGTAGTCAAACTGTCCAATGAGCGAAATGATAAAAAGATAATAACTAAAAAGGTAGAAAATAAACAGCCAAAGAAAAATAATGGTAATACCAAAATTAAAAATTTTGAAAATAATAAGAAAACAAGAAGTAGAAGCGTAGAAAATATCGTAAGTAAATATTACGCGAAAGGGAACTGCAGATATCGGGATGGGCATTGCATATATGCACATCCCACATTATGCAACACGCATTACACAAAGGGATACTGCAAATTTGATAAGAAATGCAAGTTCCACCATCTTACGGTCTGCAGCACCTATGCAAGATATGGGAGTTGCAAATACGGAAAAAAATGCCTTTACCACCACCCTCAAAGGAACGCAACGAGTGAACAGGAAAAACGAACATCAAAGAAGAGTACCAATTTTTTAAACGCAGCCAACACAATTCAGCTGCTAAATACTATCCAGCAATTACAAAACCAGCTGACAAATATAGGAATCCGAGAGCCGGACAGAATGCACGCACAAAGGCACTTCATGCAAAGATAAAAAGAGGTAAATTCTCGAAGGACCACGAGGCAACGAAACCGGCACCCCCATTGGAAAACAAATCGGAACTACCTGTATGCGAAAACGAAAGAGAAAAAATAAAAATAATCTTAGTCAACATTCAGGGCCTTAAATCAAATCATTCTTCGAACAAAGTGTTATACCTGGAAGGACTCATACAAGAAGCCGGAGCAGACTTTGCACGCCGCACGGAAACTCATCTAAAGGACTCCCAGGCGAACTATGAAAATTGTGAGTCCTGTACTGACAAAAAAGAAATACAAATTGACAACTATAACATCCTCCGAGCTGACAGAACAGTGAGACGTAAAGGAGGATGTGCTATTTACACACGCGAAAGGCATATGGCAGAAATGACTAAGTACCTCAAACAGCTACGTAGAATGTGTAGCAGCAAAAGTTGAAAAATTAAATATGGTACTAATTGTAATGTACAGACCCCCAAACACGCCAACCTCAAAATTTTCAGATTCCATTACAGAGGTAAGAAACTTGGTAAAAGATCTACACTCTCCAACCCCAAATATTTTTCTCTGTGGTGATTTTAATTTCCCATTCATGAAATATAAGAGGATAGGAAAAAATATATGTATGCACCAGGACAAGGGGGGCACACGAGAAGGCCAGGAGCGGGTAAAAATGCTACTAGCTCTAGCTGATGAATTTATGTTAACGCAAGAAATAACAGAAAACACAAGAAAAAACAACTGCCTAGATTTGGTATTCACAAACAACAGTAATTTAACTGATAATGAAATACCCCCAAGTATGATATCGGACCACAACATCATTAAAATAACAACTAATATAAAGGCAACAGGAAAGGACACGCACAACAGAAAGAAGCAAATTCGAACTTTTTAATTTTCACTCCAAAGCTATAAACTGAGAAGATGTGACATCCAGCATGGAAGTAGTAGATTAGAAAACCATTTTCGAGGCCAAGACAACGGAGGAGATGCTAATAACCTTAGAGGAGAAGACGTTAGAAATTGTGGAAAAACATGTCCCAAAAATACAACAAAGAGGAAAGAAAAGCAGGTTCGAGAGACAAAAGAGGGCATTGTTTCGAAAGAGAAAAAGAGTGACTGCAAAATTAAGTAACTGTAAAGATAACATCAGAAAAATATTAAATGATAAACTGCAGAGTATCGATGACGTCATACAGGAACTAATCGGGAAGCATACAGAAAAATAAGAAGACGACGCTATAGAAGCGATAAAGGCTAACTCAAAATACTTCTATAATTTCGCAAAAAGAAAGTCGAAAAACCATGCGACTATCGGACCTTTAAAAAACGAGAACAGTGCTTTATCTGATGATCTAACAGAAGTAGCTGAAATATTAAAAGCTCAGTACGAATCATCTTTCAGTATCCCAAAAACTGACAAATTGATATGCGATAGAAACGCGTTCTTTGAAGAAGAACCACAAGGGGAAAGTATAACGGATTTCAACTTTACAACGGATAATATTACACAAGCCATAGGGAAACTAAAAACACAGTCAGCGGCAAGACCGGATAAATGGAATGCCACACTGATCAAAAACTGCAAGAATGCAATCGCTGAGCCCCTATACTGGATATGGAGACGATCACTAGACACGGGAGAAATACCGGGCATCCTGAAGAGCGCGAACATAGTCCCAGTATATAAAGGAGGAGATCGATCCGAGGCCAAAAACTATACGCCACTGTCGCTTACATTTCATCTCACTAAAGTATTTGAAAGAATAGTTAGTGAGAAAATTTATGACTTTTTGGAAACTCGGAAAAAATTCAATGATAACCAACACGGGTTTCGGTCAGGCAGATCATGCCTATCACAACTAATGGAACACTACAACAACATTATTGATGCACTTGAAAGTAATGAAAACTATGATGTACTATACACAGACTTTGCTAAAGCGTTCGACAAGTGTGACCATGGAATCATAATACATAAACTGAAATATATGGGAATAACAGGAAGAGTAGGGAAATGGATATATGATTTCCTTAGTGAGCGGCGGCAAGTCGTTACAGTACAAGGAGTATCTTCATCAGAATCAGAGGTCCTCAGCTCAGTACCACAAGGAACAGTATTAACTCCACTACTCTTCATAATCATGCTAACTAACATAGATGAGGACGTTACCAGAGACAGCACAGTAACATCCTTTGCCGATGACACAAAGATCATTAGAAATATAAGAAACCCAGAATATACAGGATCTCTACAAACCGACATAAACAGAATCTACAAGTGGACTGAAGACAACAATATGAAGTATAACACTGAGAAATTTCAGCTGTTACGGTACGGAAAACCAGAAGACTTAAAATCCATAGAATATTATACCCCAAATGGACAGAAATTCAGAGAAATTCCAGAGCAAAAGATTTAGTGGTTGTAATGACAGATGATGCGAAATTTGAAACACAAAATAAGATAGCAGTAAACAGAGCAAAGAGAATAACGGGACAGATATTGAGAACCTTTAAACGAAGGGATAGGAATGTAATGATTCCTCTACTGAAAACCCTGATCATACCCAAATTGGAATACTGCTCGGTCCTAACATCCCCATATAAAAAAGAAGACATTAGACAGCTGGAAGGGATCCAAAGAAGCTTCACAGCCAAGATCAACGGGTGTAAAGAACTAAATTACTGGGAAAGGCTACGCGAACTAGACCTGTATTCACTGGAAAGGAGAAGAACCCTGTAAGTTCCAAAACAAGGTGGAAAGTAGAAACGGTAGACTGTATCGTATTCCCAAATTAAAGGCGAGACAGGGAACACCCTTAACCCTGAAAGAAAATAGTGTTGTGGTGAGAGGACCAAAACTGTTTAATCAGCTGCTCAAAGACCTAAGACACACGAAGGGAGTTGCAGTGGACATCTTCAAAAGAAGACTAGACGCCTGGCTCAGAACAATCCCCGATGAGCCTGGCGTACCTGGCTATGTGAGGTGGAGAGCACAAGAAACCAACTCACTACTTCACCAGGCCAACTCGAGAGAAGGGGCGACAAGCTTCACCTTCGCGAAATGAGGAATCATCGCGCGGAACCTTTGTAAGGTTGTAAAGTAAGGTGTATATATTAACCCTCCGTTTATGGCCTTGGGTGGTTCGAGGTTGACGGGGGTTCTGGTTAGGTGGCAGCAACGGATTTCTCACTCTGGGGCAGCTGGTACCGTGTAGGGACTCGAATAGTTCTTTGATACTCCACTCCGATTTCTTCTTGTAACGGATCGGAGGATTGGTTGATTCCCCAATTCTTCTTGTAGCGTATCGGAGAAATTTTTTATTTTATTTTAAAACTAAGTTCTTTGAAGAAAGCAGGGCTCAGAGGAGAAGACAAAGATATTTTCTTACTGTAGTTTACTGCTTTAAAAAAATTACGGGTAATGCTTCAGCCTCTAGATCAGACCAGACAGACTAATAATTTGAAAGATTACAAGAGTTTATTTATGAATTAATTTGATAACATTATTATTATTTAATGTTGACTTGTTTTTTCTGAATTCTTTTGCTAATTTAATGCATATTAAGCAGAAACTGATAAAGCAAAATATTTGAAGATGAAGACAAATTCCGCTGTAACAGCACATTGAAAAATCTGATGTTAACATGATTTGCCGTGTGTCAACTAAAAATGGAATTTAAGATATGCATCTTATTAAAATTAAATTTTTAAACTTCAAAATTAAATGCTGATTCGGGATATGACTTCATCTTCTATGGTTTAAGAGAGAATACATAAAAAAAATTAACACTGCAGAATTTAACATGATTACATGATTAAACTTAATCTAAAAAATGATTAGGTAATTTAAAAAATAAATAATTCATCAATTATTCAGCAAAAATAAAATAGAAAACTAAAATTTTAATTATTTTCCCAAACTTGTATTTTATATAGTGTCACGCGAGTTTGGACTTTATATGCAAAAGTGAATGTTAGAATTATTATTTTTACATATACGAGGTTTGTTCAAAAAGTATCCAGACTGATGCGATTATAGACAGAATATGGTATTTACACGGTTTGGGACTTAATCTCCCTCAAAGTACGCTCCTTCTGAAGCCACACACTTTGCCTAACGATCCTGCCACTGTTGAAAACATTTTTTGAAAGCACTTTTCGGAATGGCCAAAAGCTGCTCCGTCGAATTTCTTTTAATGGTCTCAACATCATCGAATCGGTTTCCTTTCAGGGTTTGTTTGAGCTTTGGGGAAAAAAAAGTTGCAAGGAGCCAAATCCGCCGAATATGGAGGTTGCTGTACTTGGGGGGGGGGGAGATAGAGTTTTTTGGCCAAAAATTGCTGGACAAGTTGCGACTAGTGAGATGGCGCGTTATCGTGACGAAGCATCCAGTCTCCGAACTTCCACTTCTGCGGCCGTTTCCTCCGAACTGCTTCACGTAGACGTCTCCAAACTTCAGTGTAAAATTCCTTGTTGATTGTTTGTCCCTGTGGAGCATATTGATGGTGCACAACACCTTCACAGTAAATAAAAAAACAAGTAACATAACCTCATCGTAAGAAATCGCTGCGAAACAAAACCCACTTAAGTTTATCGTCTCACCACAGTCGACTGCTACGCAATGAAGTGCAACCCTATCAATCAACTTATCTCAGCATGCAAAGACATGTTTAACAGTGTCACAATTCCAAGCGTGACCTTGTTCTAAAAATAAACACCCTGTCCGGATACGTTTTGAACAGACCTCGTATATAAAAATAGGTTAACCATTTTGGCTGATGTATTTAAAAATTTTAAATAAGAAATTTATGTCTTACTATAAAAGTTATGTACATGGCCCTCTGGCACTGCTGCCTTTGGCATTCCTAATGTACATTCTTTATTTTCTGTCCCATTTTTATGTTTTACTTTAGAAGTGAAGTACAAATTTTTATCACCTGTTAGTCATAAGTTATGATTAAATCTTAGGTGCAAAAGTATTTGTGCGTGTTTATACATGTTTGAGAACTTGATCAGGTAAAGTACATCGTGTAACATTTTTATGACTGTTCACAATGGTATGTCGTTTTGGCAAGGGGAAACGAAATTTTTATCCGGTATTTATTTTTCAAGTGTCACTTTCTAAATCCTGGCACTCAAGTGCCTTTCAGTAATGATTCCGCTCTACGTCGATAGAGACAGATTTACGGAAGAGGAAAAGTGCCTTGTCATTTGTTAACTGATTTTTGTAAAAATTTTATTTTACTTTATTGGTTTTCGAACCAAAAAATTTTGTCAATTTGAATGTAGAAATACTGTAGTTAAAGTGATGCAGAATGTTTAGTCATTATTTCCTAAACAGAAAATAAAGAATTCAGTGAGTTTGCAAAGAACCGCTCCGCATACACAACCATTTAGGGTACAAACATCATTATTTATATTACATAGGCGGATTACGTATAGGCAGAGGAGGCATCTGCCTAGGGCGGCAAATTTTGTCGTATTTCGCCCTAAATGGGGCAGAGAAAACAAAAATAGAAAATAAATAACTTGTAAGCGCTAACAAATTAAATGAATTCATAAACAAGTTTCAAAATAAAAAAAGAACAGCAATCTCTAATAGCAAACTAGCGATATCAAATGGCACAACTATAAGCCACTGTGGTGACAATTTCCATGCCTTGGGACGGCAAAATGCTCAGTACACCCAGTGATGGGCATCGATACATGAAAATCGCTAAAGCGATACCGATACATCGATACATGAAGAACGTCTTCGGCGATACCGATACGCCGATACTTTCTAGATGTCTTAAGCGATACCGATACCGATACATGCATCGCCGATACATGTATCGCCGGTGCATTTTTATAATTATTCATTTAATATGTAGGTATTAGATATTATTGTTTATACTAGTAATTTGTACGCACTGTAAGTAAAATCAACGACATTTTAATGGGTTTTATAGATGTAAATAAAAACAATTGCTTTATTTAATGAAAGTATGTTTTAATTTTGTAGGATACATGAATGACTGGAAATATTACACTAACAATTAAAAGTAATTACTATTACCCTATTATATGAGCGTTTCTATATTATGAGCGTTTCTATATTATGGTTAATTAATCTCAATAACACAAGTACAAACGTGTTTAAACGTTGCGCCGTACTGTGTGACGTGACCAGTAGAGTAGTACTGTCATTAAATAAATATTTAATAATATTATTATTTATGTATATTCATAAATATAACTCAGTAGTGTCATATTATAACATCTATTTAAATATTTAAAAATTCTTATTAATGTATCGATGTATCGAAGTATCGATTTTTTTCGATACATTTAAGAAAATTGACCTTAGCGATACCGATAAATCGATACTTTTGTCAAGTAGCTAAAGCGATACCGATACCGATACAAAAGTATCGATCGATACGTATCGGCGATACATTTATCTAGATACTGCCTATCACTGAGTACACCTCTGCCTATATATATATAGGGTGTCCCAAAAAAACTATATACTCTTTATAGCATCCTATATTTTATAATTTAAAAAAACCAAACAATATATTGTTATAGCAATTGCCAATGAAAGGTAAATTAGTAATCTAAGTGATCAAAATGTTATAGCGAGTTGTTTGCATATAAAATTTAATTAACTACGCCAAGTGCTCAAAATGTTCTCCGGCGGCATGAATGCACTTTCAATACAACAAAATCGTGTGGTCTGATGAAGCTACCTTCAAGCTGAATGGCACAGTAAATCGACACAACTGCAGGTACTGGTCACTTGATAATCCACACGTTTATGTGGATAAACATGTTAATTTACCAGGATTAACAGCATGGTGTGGTTTATCATCCAGGGGTTTGGTTGAACCATTTTTCTTTAATGGGACAGTTACCGGTGCCGCATATCTCGACATGCTGCGGACAGAAATTATACCTGCAGTTCGGAAGTTGTTTGGAAACGACGACTTTTACTTTCAACAAGATGGAGCCCTCCTCATTATCATTGTGATGTCAGAAGGTACCTCGATGAAACGTTGCCTAACCGTTGGATAGGACGAAGAGGAAGCGTTGAGTATCCTCCACGTTCACCGGACTTGACTCCACTTGATTTTTACTTGTGGGGCTACCTAAAGGATGCAGTTTATGGTACAAGACCCGCAACACTCGAACACCTTAAGGATGCAATTAGGGAAAAGTGCGGGACCATCACAGCATCCACATTAGTCCATGTCTGCGAATCAGTTAGTCGACGCATTCAAAGGTGCATTCATGCCGCCGGAGAACATTTTGAGCACTTGGCGTAGTTAATTAAATTTTATATACAAACAACTCGCTATAACATTTTGATCACTTAGATTACTAATTTACCTTTCATTGGCAATTGCTATAACAATATATTGTTTGGTTTTTTTTTAAATTATAAAATATATGATGCTATAAAGAGTATATAGTTTTTTTGGGGACACCCTGTATATATAAACAGATTCCTTCTATGTTTGTCGGAACTGACGCAGATACTGTAGTTCAGACTCATCTTCTGATAAAACTTATTATCAGATGTTACGTAAAATTAGTGATAAGTAACAGATACACTATGTGTACACATAGTGTACACAGTGTATGTGTATATCAGTATATTTATTTTAATAAATATCTTACCCTGATGAAAGGCCTAATTGCCATATTATAAATGAAGAAAGTCATTCATAATTCATAATTCAATAAAAAAATTAAAACAATTTCAAGTTAAAATATTTTATATATATATTTTTATATATATAAGAGCCCAGTAAAGCCTGAGGCTTAAGGGTCAAATTAAATAAAATAAATATTCCAGTTTCACAATTATTTCATGTTAAAATTGTTGTAATAACAAAATTTTAAAACTGTATTTATTTTATCAGTAAAGTTTATTCAATTTAATTCAATTCATTTAAAAAATATAGCTCGTGAACCTTTTTTATTATTCAGATGTTGATTGTTTGATGAGGTGAGGCAAATCCTACGATGTGTTTTCGTATGCAATCAGTGAGCAGAGTGAATTGAGAGGAAGATAACTGAAATCAATCTGTACAGAAGGTTAGGGAGTAAAGGGAGGTGGAGGGATAATTCAATGGGCGGTCATGACTCCTCCCATGCATCCGTGAGAATGACCATGTTTAGTGCAATGACTGGACTTTTTAAAGATAAAAAAAAGTTAGACAAGCTCGGTTGCTGTCCTAAAAGCGCATATTTGTTTTATAAAGGCCAGAGAATATGATGGACTACAATCAAACACTGATAAGACTTCACCGACGTTGAAAGGTCTCTTTTTCAGAGTTCGCGATGAGTCGAAGGGTTAAAATGGTTGCCTTTAGATGCCTGGGTTCGAATATCGATGGCTCATAATTTGCCAGTTTTCATTTTATATATATATATATATATATATATATATATATATATATAAGAGCTCAGTACGAATCATCTTTCAGTATCCCAAAAACTGACAAACTGATATGCGATAGAAACGCGTTCTTTGAAGAAGAACTACAAGGGGAAAGTATAACGGACTTCGACTTTACGACAGATGATATTACACAAGCTATAGGGAAACTAAAAGCACACTCAGCAGAAGGACCGGATAAATGGAATGCCACACTGATCAAAAACTGCAAGAATGCAATCGCTGAGCCCCTATATTGGATATGGAAACGATCACTAGACACGGGGAAAATACCGGGCATCCTGAAGAGCGCGAACATAGTCCCAATATATAAAGGAGGAGATCGATCCGAGGCCAAAAACTATAGGCCAGTGTCGCTTACATCTCATCTCACTAAAATATTTGAAAGAATAGTTAGACAGAAAATCTATGACTTTTTGGAAACTCGGAAAAAATTCAATGCTAGCCAACATGGGTTTCGGTCAGGTAGACAGAACATTTTTTAACCTAGTGAGTAACCTGTAGTGTTTGTCATTTACCATTACTTATTCGGACTATAGTGGACTATAGTGTCCCAAAAAAATGTACTCACTCTTAGACAGCCCTTTACTCATATAATTTTATTTGTTTCAGGCCATACTAACGTGAATATAATGGCAGACGTACGACTAACTTTTGAAGAAAGAAAATTTGTCATAAAGTGCTACTGGAAGTACGAAAACGTCACGGAAGTGCAAAGACAATTTAGAAGACAGTTTCACAGAGATCCACCAACGCGACGCACCATTGCTCGTATCAGAGATAAGTTTGAAGCAGATGGAACTGTTCAGGACGTCCACAAGCAACGTTCTGGAAGACCACGGACATCCACCAGCCCCGCAAGAGAAGAACAACTGCTGGAAACCCTCCTCCGATCCCCAAAGAAATCCATACGACAATCGGCTCGTGAGATAGGAATCCCAAAATCGAGCGTCCATCGCATTTTGAAACGAGTCCATTGGAAAAGTTACATTCCAACATTAATCCACGCTCTCAATGAAGATGATCCTGACCGGAGAGTTGGATTTTGTGAATGGTACCTGGACAAAAGCGCGGAAGATACAGCGTTTCCAGACAAAATTGTCTGGAGCGATGAGGCCTCCTTTAAGTTAAATGGCTCAATTAATCGACATAATTGCACCTACTGGGCTCCTCAAAATCCGCATGTTACTTTGGAACAACATTTGAACTTACCAGGGGTTACAGTGTGGTGTGGGATATCAGCATTGGGCATCGTAGGACCATTCTTTTTTGACCAAACTGTCACTGGTGCCGTTTAAAACTTACTGCAGGAATCCGTCGGTCCATGCATTGAAGAGATGTTTGGTGACGAAGAGAGTTACTTCCAGCAAGATGGAGCACCTCCCCACTACCATCGTGATGTAAGGGCCTATCTCGATGCAACTCATCCGAACACATGGATTGGGCGCAGAGGTTGCGTTGAATTCCCTGCACGTTCACCAGACCTCACACCAATGGACTTTTTTTTATGGGGATATGTGAAAGATAAGGTTTACGCCGCAAAACCTGCGACAGTCGATGAGTTGAAAGAGGAAATTGAAAGACAATGTCTCGCAATTCCAAATGAAATGATTCGTAATGTTATCGAATCCATTGGTCCGCGTTATCAGCTGTGTCTGGAAAATGGTGGTCATCAGTTTGAACATTTGCGAACACGCAGGAATGAGTAGACTAGACTAGGGGGAAAAGACTAAACTTTTCTTTAATTTCATTTAATTTTCTTTAATTTAATGTAATGTTCTTTAATTTAACCTATTAGACTTGTATCTATGTCAATAAACACTGCATTTATTGTCATTCAAAGTGTGAGTACATTTTTTTGGGACACCCTGGTCCATATGACAAATATTATTAATACAATGACAGTTCACATACTAAGGATAGAAATATATACAATTGATTGAAATAATACAGTACTGTCGAAGTTAAGTGGAGTTACAGACAGACGTTTTCGTACCAAGAATTTCATAGCTTAGAAGATAAACGGCAGGACTCATGGATAGCTTGGATAATCGGGTTGGTTGATTTTTTAATTCTTTGCATCAGACTGTATTGAGCACATCTTGTTACCTCCGGGAAGCTCGGGACATTGCGGGTAGCAAACATTTGCAAAGCTGAGCATCTGGGGGGGCGGTAATTTATGTAAGAGTCTAAAAGACCTGTTGTACAGCAAATTTAGGGTTCTGCCAGAACCTTTTTTATAATTCACCCAGAGTTGCTGTCCGCAGAAAGTACGAAAGAGTGTGTCTTTAGCTTCACTTGTACAGAACCGGAAGTTCCTTATAGTTATATTCGCCTTAGCACAAAGGCTTCGAGATTGTTTTCTTATATCTGAGTCATCACTGAAGGAGCTGGTGAAACTTTGACCCAAATACTTAAACTCTTGTACTTCCTCAATTATTTCACCTCTCATTTTAAACGTAATATCAGCTGGCTGATTACAGCTTTTAGGAAGAAATTGCATGACCTTAGTTTTTGTAACATTAAAAACAATATCATGTTTCTGTGAATCCACTTCGCAGATTTTTAGTAGCCGATCCAAACATTTAACAGAGGGACTTATTAACACCATATCATCGGCATAAACTAAGTTATTTATCCTTGTGTTATCTATACAATATCCCGTTGTTGCCTCATTAAGCGAAGCAATTAATCCGTCAATATACACATTAAACAGCATAGGAGAGAGCAAGGAGCCTTGTCTCATCCCGCAAGAAGAGCCAAAACATTCGGATAGTACATTGCCCCACCTAACGGTAAAAGATTGGTGGGAATATCAAAATTTCAATAAATTTAATATGTACATGGGAACCTTCCTGTCTTCTAGTTTTTTAAATAAAATATTGTGGTTCACTCTATCATATGCCTTACTTATATCTAGGAAACAGCTAGAAATAGTTGAATTGCTGTCAGTGTATTTAGATATTATTTCTTTAAGTACATAGATACACAAGTCAGTTGAGTGGGACCTTTTAAAACCAAACTGATTAGGAGATGTCCATAGGTAATCATTTAATCGGAATAACAAGAGTTTTTCTAGTAGTTTCGAGAAGCAGGAAGCGACAGCAATAGGTCTGTAATTATTGCTGGACAGAATGTCTCCATATTTATTTTTGACCAGGGGCAAGATACATACCCTCATGAACTCTGCAGGGATATAGCTATGAGCAAGTATGGCTGATAAAAGCAATGATGTATGCGGACATACCACGTCATTGGCATATTTTAAGTGCTCATTCGATAGGTCATCTACCCCTGACGCAGAACCAGTCTTTAACTCTTTAATTAACCTCTTTACTTCAGGAACTTATATCAAAGTATTTTCCCTTGTCTCTCCCACAGTCGTTTCGCTGCAATCTATCTTAAGATTATCCCTACTCACACTGCTAAGAATGTTTGAGTAGTTGTTTTTCTACAGCTTTGCAATTTCATCCTCCCCCAACACCCCATCGATTGTCGGAGGGAGGACACTTTTGACACCCGTTTGATTCTTAACAAATTTCCAAAATTTTTTATTATCGTTGTTTATGTGAGCTTCACAGGCTTTTGATGCTCGACTAGACTCTTCTTTCTGCTTACATCGCCTTATGGCCGCCTTATACTGACCCCTACTTCTACACATATTCATGTATACTGGTCCTAATCTGGGTCTACCATGAAAGCACCACAAATCGTAGGCGTCTTTCGATTCCCTCTTCAGGGGGGCAATAAAATCATTCCATCCAGGAATAATCTTAGTATGATAGTTGTAAGATTTAATCAGGGGGCTTCCTGCTTCTCTTAACAGGGATACTATCTTACTATAATACCTATTTATGAGTTTACAGTGAGAATCATTTGAGCAAGGATTACTACAGGTAAGATGCAAAATTTCTAAATTATTAAAGAGGTGACCTGTTCTGTCTTTGTATTCTATTCTCTGTTGCATATTAACATTAGACCAATCGACGCGATTATTCTTACCTATTGAGTTCTTGTTATGTCGTGCTGCGTATAAATTGGTAAATTATATATATATATATATATATATATATATATATCAGTGGTGGGCACCATTAACCAAAAAGTTAACTTCGATAACGATAATCCATTAACCCCAATTTTTAACTCCGATAACGATAATCCGATAATTTTACTACAAAGTTAACGGAAGTTAACGATAATCCGTTAACGATAACTATTTCTTTACTAACATTTTAAAAAATCAAGGAAAAAAGCTTTAAAACCCATAGAAAATGTTTATTTATGCAAAATCCAACAATAAATAGGTATTTAACTGTATTTTTATCAAGTTTTGCAACTTTTTTGCTTAATAACTTTTTTTTTATTTTTAATAAAAAATGTACTGATTACATGTTTTGAAACCCTTGTAACCACTAACCATTAACTAAATTTTAATTTACCAGAGAATTATTATGGCGGGAACTGAAAGGTAAAATTAAATTTTAGGCACATTTATTAAAGACTATGACACAATGTGCTGGTTGCCCTTCAGAAAGACCAACTTCTCAAAGTTAGGCCCAACTGCCAGTCTTGACCTCTTGGGCCTCAGGATGTCCTTGCCGAGAGAGAAGAGCCGTTCCACTGCGGCAGAGGACGGAATTGGCAGACTGAAGTTATGGCGATTTGAATTCATTCGCGGAGCGGTGATCTTCCGTGAATGACTCCTCGCAGTTAACGTGTTAACAGACTTTAACAGACTAAATATCGAGTTATCGGAAGTTAACTGGTCCGATAACGATAAATGGAAATTAACTTCCGTTACAGGGGATCTGTGTAACATGGGATTTCATGAAATCTCTAAAGTATTCAGGGATTTTATGTAAAGGTTAAGTTGTAATATTATCGTTAGTTTTAACAAAAATATCACGACTTAACCTGACCAATCGTCAAGGGCGTACAGTTGACCTAACCGGGCATTCAATAATTTTCCGGTAGGTTTAATAAAAATATCACGACTTAACCTTACATGAATCCCTGAATATTTTAGGGATTTCATGAAATCCCTAGTTACATAGATTCCCTGTAACATATACTTATAATTTACAGTTTCTCAAGACTGAATTATTAATGCTAACATAATAAAAAACTAACTTTGTTTCACAACAAATTTGAAAATGTGCTGATAAAAGAGAGGTTAGAAAACACCTTTCTCGAGTCAGAGTTATGAAAATGGTCGTACGTCAGTCTGTTGTCACTGTAAAGTGCTTCATCAACTTGAAAATGACTGCTGTAATGCAATGTTAGATTATTTAAACATCTAATGAATGATGAAACACAAACGTTATGTCACAACCACTTTCAAAATGCGCCGAGAAAGGAAAATTTATTAACTCAAAATTAAGTTTTCTTTTTGATCATTTTAAAATTGCTTTGTGTATCATAGTTCAAACTGTTGAAGAAGCACATGATTTTAAATCTGGTTATTTTTCATCAACTTTTCGCTTTTCATCTTTTTCAAAATTATTCAATGTTCTGTCACATTAAAAAAAACCTGGTGCTGGTACAACTCTGATTCATTGGTATACTATTGGGAGCTAAAGCCATTACCTTCAATCTGACAAGAGAACTGTCAGCATCGACTCATTTTTTTTCATTTATTCTCTCATTCATAGATTCGTTATCTGGACTCTCTCTCTCTCTCTCTCTCTCTCTCTCTCTCTCTCTCTCTCTCTCTATATATATATATAATATATATATATATATATAGAGAGAGAGAGAGAGAGAGAGAGAGAGCGAGAGAGAGAGAGAGAGAGAGAAAATTGTCACCTCGTATACAGTATTTTAAATAAGTTAGTTCACGTAAAACTATAATAATTTTTAATCATTTTAAAAGGTAAACAAGGGCGAAAACATGAAGGAGCTTGGGGTGACTTAAGCTACCCCAATAATTTTCAGAATGGGGCAAAAAAGATGAAAATCTGAGTAAAATAAATAAGTATATATATATACATATATATTTATATATAGTTTAAATATATCATGCTGGTAGCTACGCCCCTCTGCACCCCAGCCATCCCCCTTCCCATGTCTCGATGTCTGGTTTGGTATTCATCTGGCAGTACTGGGCCGACCATTTTTACAAGCTCGATTTCACAGACAAATAAATTTTTTTGAATTTTTTTTTAGATCAACTTTTGCGTTGATATATACTGAGTTCTTGGAATATGGTATTTTTCAATGTAAAAATAAGAATCTCAAAAGAAAGATGCTAAACATCCAAAGTTATTTGCCAAAGCTCATTAAAGATTTTGTTTTAAAGTATCACAAATATTAAAGAATTAGCGCTATATCTATTATGGCTACTGAATTTTTTTTATCAAGGATAAATTGGAGATATGACCATTTCATTGTGACCCCACACCCTCTTTGAACATTTTTCAAATATAAATCATTAATATCTCGGAAATTATGAGATAACAGATGTTTTGAAAACTTCATAATAATCCACAATAATAGACCAACATAATTAATTATGAAATAATTTACCAAGAAATGAATATTTTAATCACAGGAATGTGATATGCACAGCATATTTTTTAGTTTTGGATATTCATAAAATTACTACTGTGCTGAGCCTGATATCATTTTTGGGGGGGAAATGGGTGCGTAAAAACTAGCCCCTCAGCTTCCCCATTAATTTTCAGACGTATTAGTCCCCGAAGGTACGAAATTATTATTTTTGAATTGACAAATTTCGAGCGCAGGAAACTATACACAAAATATAGTTAGACATTCATACAACAGTTGGAAAATTAATCTTTTAATTTTTCAGCTAAAAAATATTTTCCTTCGGGATAAAAAAAATCTTTACTAGGAAATAATGAACTGTGGTTGGTTCCGAGTCATCAATTTATGCATGATAATTATTTTGTCATGTTTCATTACTCATCCTTACAATGAATCTGTGCAATGTATTTTCTCACTTACTTATCACTTTTTTACTCACGAAAACGTATATAAACGTATTTATATATATATATATAAAACGTGTATATATATATATACTGTATATATATATATATATATATATATATATATATATATATATATATATATATATACGGGTAAAAAGCTATTTTTCTTCATAAAAAACACCCTAAAATTACTTCTATTTTTAAATTATTCTTTTTTCTTTAATCCGGATTAAGAATAGCGATGGAGGAAGGTAAAAACGGCTTAAGATAGAATTTATAGGAAGCTCATGGGGATTGGGAGGAGCCAAACCATAATTATTTTGCGAAACAAGAATTCCACTGTGGAAGTCATTCTGAACGATTTTTTCCTGATTTAATGAATTTAACTAATTATATAAATTTACAAATCATTTAAATTTCAATTACTTAAATCTCATTTAAAATGTCAATGATACGTCTTAAAAAAATTAAAATGCTTAAAAGCATTGTTTTAATATGATATGAAACGCTAATAATTGCTGTGACATTATAAGACTTGTAACCTTGCACTAAATGAGTACAACATTTCTTATGAAGGTTAAGAGTTATATATATATGCGAGTCTCGGTGGTGCAATGGTTGGCATCAATGACTTCGAATCCACCGGCCCCGAGTTCGATTTCCGGAGAAAGCAGTCAGCGCGAAGCTTTCCCAGCTGTTCATCCTTCCAGAAAAAAAATAGGTTGGTAGATAAATGGGTACTATTAGCATATATATAGAGGTGAGGGGGCCATGGCCACCCCCTTTGTGTGTCAAAATAAAAATATGGCTTGATGTATAAAATTTTCTTTAGACATGTTTATATTATAGATATCAAATTTAATTTTTTAAAATTGCAAATAACTAATGGCAAAATGTGCACCCCCGCCCCTTTTGGTTAGACCTATATACGTCACTGATGGGTACCCTGGGTGGCCTAGTAATTAAGACGCTGGACTGCTGTTCAAAAAAGCGGTCATGATATCGAGTCCTGACTAATTTCTGAGCGGCCGTGGTGGATTGTGGTTCGGATTCACGTTAAGTTGTAGGTCCAACGTGGAACAACAAGCTTGACCCTCTTCAGAATGAACAATTCGGGCGGTAGTAAAACCAAGGTTAACCAAAGTATATATATATATATATATATATATATGTGTGTGTGTGTGTGTGGTGTGTGTTTTATCTAAAAACATCACAACATTAAGTACAAATTATATCCGTGTTGTGTCAACATCTGGAATTTTCCATCACAAACGTCACAGAACGTGTTCTAGCAGGAATGACTCATTTCTGTGTTCACTACTTTTCAATGCGTTTGGGAAACATTGGCTGCGGAAGTTACTGCTTAGATTTAGCAGTACAGTTGAAGAGTTAACATAAGGTTGTGTGCTGATATATATGTTAACTATACAGTGAAATATATAAACTGTTAATAGAATAGTTCATTAATTACATATTAAAGTTATTGTCATACTAGAGAATCACAAAAATTCAACATAATAATAATAATAGAACGATAAAGAATTCAAATTGTGGAGAATGAAAAGAGAAGCGACAATATTTCAGTGAAATAATTTTGTGGAATCCTTTTCCTGTCTGTGTTTAACTCTGCTTTAGTCTCATTTCTCAACAAAATGAAGCGTTGATTGAGTTCGTTACCCTTTCGAAGAACCACACACACACATATCTATATATATATATATATGATGCAAACCCACAATGAAAAAGAAAAATGATTCCAAGTCCTTTCGTGTATTCAGAATTACACCTCATCAGGGAATGACGAGGTGTACTTTTGAATACACGAAAGGCCTTGGAATCTTTTTCTTTTTCCTTGTGGATTTGCATCATTCATTCATTTCACGTGTTTAATTGTGAAATTCATCCCATATATATATATATATATATATATGAATAGAAACGACGTAAATAAGGAGCGTCTCTGCACACGGGGAAGAGAAATAACGAATAAATGAAAAATGAGGCGAACCGCCCGGGAATCGAACCCAGGGCCTTCCAATTGCCGGTTGGATGCGCTACCATTACACCACGGACCTCGATCAATCATAAATCGAAATTCTCCTACATAGGGCAGAAACCAATGCCCAATGATTGATCGAGGTCCGTGGTGTAATGGTAGCGCATCCAACCGGCAATTGGAAGGCCCTGGGTTCGATTCCCGGGCGGTTCGCCTTATTTTTCATTTATTCGTTATTTCTCTTCCCCGTGTGCAGAGACGCTCCTTATTTACGTCGTTTCTATTCATTTATATACTGCGTGGTCACTGCAGTTAAATGCATATATATATATATATATATATATATATATACACACTCGTGTGTGTGTGTGTGTGTTAGTTAGTTAGCTATTCCAAATTTCCTGAGTTACGTCGTCAGTCAATGAAGAAATATTCCCTGGTATATAGTGTTCTATATCATGCATTTACCAAGTGTACTCGAACACGGTTACCCGCATGATAAATAAATGTAGCTGTGAAGTTCATGTCATGAACATTTGGGCCATACGCACAGTGTGCTGTACTTGTGTTTTAAAACTGTATCTGCAAGTGATTTCTTCGTCCTCGTCTTGCCTCTTTTCTCCTCTTGGCTCTCAGGAAAGATATGACTGCGCCTTTTATCTGTTCCATAAGTTTCCTCGGTGGCATCTGTTGTCCTTTTAGGAACTATAGCTTCCCTTTATTTTTTTTTTGGAGGGGGAGCTTGTTGGCTTCATTGTGGGTTAATTTAGCAGGTCTTGAGCACGATTACTTTTCCTCTTGTCGAGTTGATCTCTCGATTGTCTGTCATGAGAATGTGACATGGTTGCCTTTAGCCAGACGTTCTACTACTTCCGTTCATTAGCTATCCTTTCCTCATTCAGGATCTATTGATCTTGTCGGATTAGTATATAAGTGCGGTGGTTTGTATCCCCAAGTTTTCTTACACTCGTATCGTATTCCACTGCCATGTAGGATTGTTATATTTCCTAATATGAACTGTGTAGGTCTTCAGCATATTATACACGAGTTATAAGTTTTCATCAGTCAATAATAATAATAATAAAGTGCTGCAATTCTACCATGAGTTTTAACGTGGATTATGAAACAAAATTATTTTTATCTTGAACAACAGTTCTTTGTGACTGACTCTATTGCAGGATGATTCATGTAAAATACCTGGAATAAAACG
Organism: Bathynomus jamesi; assembly: GCA_023014485.1. Lineage (NCBI taxonomy): Eukaryota > Metazoa > Arthropoda > Malacostraca > Isopoda > Cirolanidae > Bathynomus > Bathynomus jamesi. Next base: position 398,781 of record JAJOZX010002223.1, read on the forward strand.
TTTACAAAGTTGTACCAGTTATACTTTCGTGGCATTAATTGGTTTTAAATTTTATATCTGTTTAAAAATGTATTTCATAGTTCATGTGTCTGTAAGATAACTAACGCAACTACAGTATATCAAAGTTGTAAATCACTTCTCCCGGATGTGAATTTTGTGACACAACTTTGAATAGGTTATTTACTATAGTAAGATTTTGCGGAAACGCAGTCAGCTGAGAGCCTTGTACCTTTGAAAAAGTAGTACCTTGCTGTTTTTTTACAAAAACTGTAAAAATGAATTGTATTTGTTGTTTTTAGCATTAAAATTTATAGATAATTGGAATATAGAGAAATAAATGCAACTTACTCTAAAATATTTCATTTCTATTTTTTATATATTTCAGGTCACTTTATATCACTGCGCCAGTTCCGCCGCCTTCCATTTTAGTTTGTGTGGTGTGAGTTTGTTACGGTGCTTAAATCAAATATAATTACACAAAAATGGCTTTAAAAAGAATTAATAAGGTAATTTTCTTGATGAGTAATGGTTATTAAGATTCTTTTGTGAAAAAATAAAGCTTTTCTGTGATATGCATTTAATAGTTACCCGAAATGAGAATGCTATCATTAATTCTCAAATCTTGACAGAGGCCTAGCTAGGCCTAGGTTAGACTAGGTCTAGCTTACGGTCTACTTGTTTAACTGTTTATATTAGGCCAAGTAATTACGAATCATTAACGTAACTTGGGAAACTTTAAATTAGGCCGAGTAGTTATGAGTCGTTAACATAATTTGTAAATATTTAATCCTAAGGTAGACCTAGTGAGGGATCTAGGCATACGTTACTTTGGGCCTAGGTCTGGACCAAACAAGTTTAGTCTGGCTAGTAGTTGTATAGGTAACCGTCTTTTGCGTTCAGATCCCACATAGGGATGTAGGTATCCTTTGTTACATCACCTGATGTTATAAAGAAGTTAAACACTATAATTATTACTATTAGCCAGTATATAGCAAAATGTTAAGCAAAGTCACTTATCCCAAGCCCTAAACTAGCAAAGGTGTGATGCCTATCCTTAAAACTGTAAAATTGGTTAAACTAGGAGGCTTAACTAGACTATACCTTTTTTTTCAGGGTGTTGGGGGCAATTTAATTTAATGATTAGATTCTATGAACAGGAGAGAAGGGACTCCAAATTTTATGGGAAAATGGATTCAAATATAATATATAAATAGGCCTAGTACTACTAAATGTAAAGAGTAGTGCTACCAGATGTAAAACTAACATTTTAGCTTGATGCACCAGGTCTTGTATATTTCTGCAAAATTTTTCAATTTGGTATATGAATTATGTAGTTTTTATAGGTAGGCTAGTTACTAGTAGGCCCCCTATGATAAATGGTGGTATAGTTTCAACTACAACTTGATTACTGCATATTTGATATGTTTAGCTGTATCTCTTCATTTTGGACAATGTTTTCTAATACTACTACCGTCGCAAATGGATAATAACGGAGAAAATAAATAATTTCTGGTCTGCCATATTGTCTCAGTCTAGCCATGGGTACAGTGTGTGAAGATTGTACTCTTACTCCGTTTGAAGTGCTTCATAAATTTTTTAAGAATAACATTGACTCGTTAGGTTAATTGAGTACCTGGTTAGGTCAATTGTACACCCTTGATGATTGGTTAGATTGTCATATTTTTGTTAGTTTAACGATTTATTTTTTTAAATTAATTTACGGTTGGATTCTGAAGGAATCATTTTGTGGAACTGATTCTGAAGGAATCGTTTATCTTATCACTCTGTCATAACTCAATCCATTGGATTGAGTTAGGTTGGGTTATGAAACTTATGTTTTTCCTATGTTTTTTGAGGTGATTCACTTGAATTTGACATCCATTTTCACCGCAAATCACACTTTTGATAGGGGGGGGGATATATCAAAAATGAGTGATTTACGACTGAAATGGATGCCAAATTTGAATGAATCCCATCAAAATACATAGGAAAAACATAAGTTTCATATTCAAAATGAATTTGGGGCTGAAACTGCAAATTTACCAGATTTGGTTCCTAGGTTTTCCATTGGTTTCTGATGTGATTCATCTGAAAATGACATTCATTTCCGTCGTAAATCACTCGTTTTGACCCTCCCCCCACCCAAAAACTTAGATTTCCCATGTTCCCCCATACTATATGGGGGGAGGAATCATAAAAACAAGTAATTTGCGATGGAAATGAATGTCATTTTCAGATGAATCATATCAAAAACCACTGGAAAACCTAATTTTTATTTTTAAAAATGAGTTGTGGTTGAACCTATAAATTTACCTGATAAATTTGGTAAAAGTTAGGTAAGCATTCAAAATTTTATATAATTAAATTTCTGTAGTTGATTAGTCCAGTAATTGTTACTTTTCAGTCCAGACTGCTATTTCCCATGAAACCTAGGTTTTTCTCATGGTTTTTGATGTGATTCATGCGAATCTGACCTTCATTTCCGTTGGAAATGACCAGTTGTTAGGATATACCCTATCCCCTACCCCATCAATATTGGGAACCTATGAGGAATCAGTTTTTGGGGGTGGTGAAAAACTTGTAATTTCCAATGAAAATAAAGGTAAGAATGTCTTGAAACACACCAAAAACTATCAGAAAAACCTAGGTTTCATGGCAAACCTAGCCTACCTAACCTAACCTAACCTAACCACAGGCTGGACACACTACTACATTTAAAGGGAGAACACCATGCAAGCGAAGAAAATTGAGGCTTGCTTCGTTACTTTCAAAACAAAGTGTGAGCTGGAATGGGAGGGCACTGGTTACACTGGATAGCCATGTAGATTCTGAATTTGAACTGAAAATAGGAGATGGAGGAGGAAGCAGATTGGTTGGTGATTTGCTGGATTAGGTCATGTGATGAAATAGAGGCCTATGATTGGCTACCTCAAAAATGTTTACATAGTTCGTCGCTAGATGGTGCCACCACCTGTTATGGCGGCGATAGAATGCCCCTTCAAAAAAATCTTTTTTCAACAAAGTAACTCTCGTAAACTAAATATTTGCGACAGAAATGTTATTGATAAATGTTTTGTACCTGTTGATATTAATGTAGAACCCCTCAAAATTGTCAGGAAACATTCTAAGCTGAAAAGTAACTAATACCATTAGTCCTTTTAGAAACTAAAGAAGTCAGTAGGTGTGTTTACATAAATTATGGGCTAACTTTTTAAATTGCATTGCATAAAAGGTTTAGTTAAAATGGAAAAAATGGCTAGCAAGTATTATTATAGGTTAGGTGGTCAATTTTAGATTGGCTAATTATTTCAGTATAAACAATTTTGATTAATTAGGATCTTTAATAAATTTTAATTATAAAAACTGATCTTTACAAAATTTAATATTTACCAGCGTGTTTCAAGAAATGATGTTAGGCCAGACTACAGAATCTGCCAGTCTCGCATGATGCTTCTGGTTTTGGGAAAACATGAAGCCACTATGGCTTATCAAGGTTATCCAAGTCATAAGCGATTTACAGCTATATTTTATAATCAAATTTTGAAAAATGTCAATTTCAAATCTGCTAATTAACAGAACTCTCTACAGAATTACTGAAATGGCCTACATAACTTGAGCTAAAATATCTATTTACACAACTTGCAAATTCTCTCATTAAAGCAACCAAGTTTTTCTTAAAATTAACTAAGGAGCTATTTTTTGTATAGCAAGTCATTCCAAAAAATCTACTAGCTACAGTACTATGACAAAGTATTTTTGTGGATCTGGTCTAAAAGTATATTTTTTAATTTTCTTGTGCCCTTCAGTTATTCCATCAAACACTAATAAGAAAAAAATTATATCTAACTTATCAAAACCTGAAAACATTTTGAACATCTGTATCATATCTCCTATCAAACATTCTCTCAAAACTAAACATGCTCTCTTCCTTTAATCTTTATTGCATTCCAATCATCTTAAGCTACCATAGGGATTAAGCTTGGTTACCCTACATGGTAAAACTGCAGTTTAGCACTAGCGTTGATTGATTTAAATCAAATGATTTAAAAAACATTTAAATTGGCATATGAAAAAAAAATATAAAACCTAATTAGTCATTACAGTATAGGTAATAGCTACAGTGGTAATGAACATTGCTGTTTATTTTTTAAAAAACAAGGTTATAGAATTTACTTATACCTTTCTTTTGATTATTGTGACAAATTAAGATGTTAACCTTTTTTTTTTTAAATATTAATTAAAATCATAAGAGCCACTGACCTAAAGTGAATAAACATTTGTAGGACATGTTTATTTCCATAAAGTATCAATAATTAATTTCAATTTTTATTCTACTAATTTGATATAAAACAAATATTTCATTTCTAGAAGACATTTAAGGTCATCTGGTTATGATAGTTTAATTTGCTGACTCAAATCAAAGAATTATAGAGTTAAAACTTAAATAAAAAATATAGCCATCCCTTGCTTAATGAAGGTTTGGTTAACGAATGTTCATTACAATGAAGGTTTTTATTTAATACTACTTTCAAATATTACAAAGGAAATTTTGCTATAACGAAGGTGAAGATTTTTGAAATCTACAGTGCACCACATTAGTGGTTCCCACAACACAGGCAAGCGCGCTCCTCCACCCAACACATGGTCTCCCACTATCCTCGCAACACACTTTTGCAGCATCAGTGTTCATTGTGCATTCTCATGTTGCATTCATAATGAAAGTGACATTCTGCAAAGTGTTATTGTTACTATTTTGTAACCCCAATATATAGCATGGCATCAAAATGTCCAAACTCAACATCATTACTCAATCCAACGAAGATAATTTCTGTGAACTTTACCCACTCTATATTAAGCTATCAAAAAAAAAAGTGCTAGGAACCAAAATGAATTTTTCCCATATAAAACAATAGAAAATTAGGTCTTGCTTAACGAATTTTCATATAATGAAGGCTTTTTAGGAATGTAACCCCTTCATTAAGTGAGGGACAGTAGTGTACATATTTCTAAATTACAAATGAAAGGTACAGTATAGCTCTTGAGTGATATTAGTACATCCCTAATATCCATTGTGCTTCTTGTATCTGGTATTTTTTGATACAAGCACAATTGATAGTGTGAAGTGTATAATGTAAGCACTAGGGATGTACTGAAATAACTTTTTAGCCAATAACCAATACTGATAATTAAAAAATAGTATCTACCAATATCTAGTTAGGGTTTATTAGTTTCATATTTTTGTAACATTCATAATTTATTTTACGTGTTGAAAATTTGGTAACGAAGCAGTAATCCTTTTCATTAAAGATGGCAATACTGCATTAGATGTCAGTTTTATTTGTTATACAATTGGACTGTGGGCCTCTGTTGGGCTTAGTAAATGTATTTTTAATCAGCTAGCTGGGTTAATATTGCGAGTTATGACTAAAAGATAGTTTTTTTGTTTTCTAGACTACATCTATTTCTAAAAGGATTTATACTTTTGATTGGCTGTTTGAAAAGAAAATTGGGTGAAACTTATGTGCTACATTTCTTAGGACCTAGGCTATGATGAAAAAAAACTAATTATGTGAAGTGATAAAACCATAAAATATTGGAAATTTCATTTTCTAAGTAGTCTTTTATTCATAATTTTGGAAAATTATACTTTTGACATATCAGCTGATACTGATACTATTAAAAATCTACAATATTACCGATATATTGGTACATCCCTAATAAATACATATATATATATATATATATATATATATATATATATATATATATATATATTGCTACATTCAGTTCTCTTACAATGATGCTTACTAATCTTCATATGTTATAATTTACATTTAGGAATATCACCATCTCCACAGTTCTTGGATTTAGTAAGTTGTACACATTTGATGTGATGAAGCCAGTTTTGCTAAACATGACCTCAGGTGGAATGCTGTCACTGTCATTGTGATATACTGTGTGTCAGTGGCAGCTCGTGGTCTGAGAGGGTGGGGAGGCCCACCAATAATTATTGCTGCTTTATTACATAGTGTGAGGATAGTTATATATGGCATATGCCCATAAATAAATTACTTAAATTAAGGTGGCTTAATCTGTACAAAATTATTCATAATATAGATAGTACTGCTAAGTTACTAACTGTTGTTATAAATTAACTAAACAACATGGAGTAAAGTTCAGGGATGGGGAGTCAGAGCTTTTTTGAAGAGTCAGGAGTCGGTAAAAATGACCGACTCCCGACTCTTTGATTCAATTTCTATATGCCAACAATTTACCAGAATACTACTCTGCCCTAAATAAATATCTTCCTGAACTAATTCTAGATTCACATTTCCACATTTGATTTATTGTTCTGGTAAATCTTAGCAAATGAATTTCATATTTCTATTTTCTATTTCAGGATACTAGGTACCATATAAAAATTAGCAATATATTAATTATTAATTTAATTAGCCCCTATTAGTAATGAGTCATGGGCCTAGTAGAAAATCAGCAGTCTTTCAATATTTTAAGCTAAATGAGGATGAAAGTATTTTTATTTGTCAAGTAGAAAAGGATGGTAAAGAGTGTAATGCAAAAATTAGTGCTTACACTGGGAAACATGCTAATGCTCCAACTCGAGCCTCAAACTTGAAACGCCATCTACGAAACAAACATCCCAATGTTTATAAGGTTGTAGATCAGCATGATAAGGAAATCCAGAAACCTACTTCTAGTCAGGCCAGTACCTTTATTTCAAAAAGCAAACAAGTCTCTGTTACAAAATTTTTCCATAGTGAGAGAATTACAATATCAATGACAAAGAAAAATTTTAAAAAATACCTTATAGATTTAGTTGTAAAGAATGGGGTTGCACTTACATTATTTTCCTCCCCAGCTTTCCATGGATTAAATGGAGAAATGGTGGCAAAACTAGGAGTGTCATTAGAGAGACATGATATTCAAAACGTGATTTTAAAGGAAGCAGAAAGCCAGAAAACTTTATTGAAAACAATGCTGCAAGGAAAATTCTTCTTTCTTAAGATGGATGCCTGCACGAGACAAAGAATTAATTATATGGCAATAAATGTTCAGTTCATTGATGATGAAGGAAAACTAGTTATACGTACTCTGGCAGTGAAGGACACTGAAGCTCAACATTCAAGGAATACCTGACCAAGCTAATTGAAACCATCTTGACAGAATATGAAATCACTAAAGAGCAAATATTATCAATTGTTACTGATAATGCTTCAAATATGACAAGTACAGTACAGAAACTTAATGATGGTGAAGTAAAAGGAGATCTTTTTGAAGACAGTAGTGAAGAAGATACGGATGAAACTGCTGACAAACTTGACAGTGTTGACACTGTAGACAATGATTTTGCTGGATTCTCAAATATCCCCCATATGCGATGTGCAGTCCACACATTGCAACTGGCAATTCGTGATGGGTTAAAAGAAAGGAATGCTGCTAATGTAGTAGGTAGGTTACGCAACATAGTAGTGGCTGCAAGAATGCCTAAACTTGATGCAATATTAAAACGTCGATCCGGAAAAGGTGCAGTTATAGATGAAGCTACACGTTGGGGGAGTACCTATGAAATGATTAGGTGCCTTCTTGAATTGAAGCCATACCTTATCAATATGGCAAACCCAGATGTAACAATGACTGATATCCAGTGGCAGCAGGCAAGTCAACTTGAGGCATTACTTAAGTACCCATATGTGGTTACAAAGAAGTTTCAAGCAGCTGAATTGACACCTGGCACATTTTACAAGGAATGGAAAAATATTAATTATAAACTATCTCAAATTGGCGGCATTGTTGCAGATGGTATAAGAATGTCTATGCAGCGTAGAGAAAAATTTATTGAATAATGACGTCCTATTGGCTGCAGTTTATGTAGATCCTATGCACAGGGTACTTTTAACTGAAGAACAGATTGCTAGAGGAAAGTCAGCTCTGTGTGATGTAGCTGTGCGAATGAAAATGTTAAATGAAACAGATGCCGCAAGTAATTCAGAATTTGAAAGCTGCTCTAGTCCTGCCATTATGCAAAGCTCCTGCTCAAACTCTGAAGAAGAAATGGATTTTGAAAAATATCTCGATAATGAAGAAAAATCAAAAAAAGTTAAGCGATGCCATTTGAGTCAAGATGATAAACCTATAAAAATAACCCCATTGACCAAATTCAGAGAAGACTTTAATGCAGCTTTAATAAAAATAGAGAAATTTGATCGTTCATTAAAACTTGATGTGATGAATGCCATACCAAAGTATCCTGAATTAGTGCAAGATGTAGCCAGAACTGTTACTGCATTGCCACCAACACAAGTCAGTGTTGAAAGATTATTTTCAGCTCTTCGGTTAATTAAATCCCACCTACGGGCTAAGTTGAAGGAAGACATAATTGATGCTATACTTTTCTTAAGAACAAATTCTCCTTAGAGAGTTAAATTAAGTATGTTTTTTTTAGCCCTTTTTTAATATTTAGCTTCAATATTAGCATATAATATATAATGGAAACAAAATATTCTTTACCAACTTTTTTTAATTTAGCTATGGTACCGTATGCAACATTAAAATTTTAAAATTGTTAACCAAATGAGGTTATAAATATTTTATACGAGATCAATTTCTTTTTCTGTTAATTTTTATTTTTGTGTAATACAACATTAAAATTGTATTAAATTACTAAACTGTATTATTATCGTACCTACTTTATTACATTTATTTATACTTATATATTTGAAAGAGTCAGGAGTCGGTTTTTAAAAATACCGACTCGGGAGTCAGTTGTTTTTGGCCGACTCCCCATCCCTGGTAAAGTTATTAAAATATCAGAAAATAAAACAAAAAATCATCAATTGGTTTTACTTAAATCTTCTACTTGAAAAGAAGATAAATTCTTTCTTTTCTAGCAGCAAACTTATTTATATTATTTTCATACCAGCAAGGTTGATTTGATAGCTTTTGCATTGTACTCATTTTTTGATCTCTTCACGTGTTCATTTAGCTGTTCAAAAATACTGAATGCCTGTTTAGATAACTGTTTAACACAAATATCATTTTGAATGTGCTTTTTCGAAGTGGAATGTCTCGCCAAGTTCTTCCAATCACGAAACCCTTCGTCACACTATACACTTTTTTTTTTTTTTTTCCCCCACACTAACTAAAAGACAAGACCAGCAAAACAAACTTACTTACTTACTTTTTTGCACACTTCCACATAGCCACTTATATCTGTTATACCAATTAGATTTAAAACTTCTGTTTTTGCTCTTATTTATTTGAACACAAGATATGTTTGGAGTTGATCTACCTTTATTTAAAATGTCTTTTATTTTCTTTGCTTCTAACAAAAGAAATGTCCAATAGTGAAATGATTGTCAGTAACTTCATCTATTTTTGAAGGGTTAAGTTCACACAAAGAATATAAACTCTGATATATTGCCTTCAGAAACGTACAAATAACAAGTTGACACTGACATACCTACGTTGAGTACACTAAATCATATATAAATAACACTAAATTCACTTATAAAAAGTTGAATGACAATGTAGCAGGTTTGTGTAAACAAAATATAACTAAATAAAAATTTAATTTCACGTGGTATTTAGCAATAATTTTGACTGAAGATCTGGTTGCTAGGCAACAGCCATTTAACTCTGCTCACTGGCTAGCCATGATAAAGCTCACGGAGGATTTGTGATTTTGGGCCCCCATTTCACGAATTCATGCCTTTTGACAGGGTAGAATGGCAGAATATAAGTGTGGCATCAGTACATTGCCATGACAACCAAGAAGCTGAAGGGAGGCTTTCCTGAATACTACTTCCTTCCAATTTCTTGTGCTGAATTTGACCATTATAGCTAAAGGTTAGTTATATTCAAGGGGGGAGGGTGATTCTATTGAAAATTAAAATTTTTAACTTAAATTATATTAAATTTTGTAATTTAGGAAAAAAATATTTATAGCCTGAAACTGAGGCGGCACAGCCTCCCATGCCTCCCCTGTAAAGCTACCACTGTGTTTTCTATATATACATATATACACGCCTGAAAGTGATTTTTGTCCCAGCTGTTTACATTGTGTAAGCATTTTAAAGTTTTTATTTTAGATTCTTAAATCATAATTAATATTTTCTGTGCATTTGGTATATTTTGGTTAATCATATATAACAAAAATCCTGAATTTATTTAAACAATTTTATTAGTTTATATTGTGTAACCTCCCTGGTTTTTTCTGACTTCTTGTAGGTGGTGCAGCATTGAATCAACTAGCTGCTTGTACAATTCCTCAAAATTTCAAATAAATGATCTTTGCAAGTTGGTTTCTTTTGCTTTTATCTTCTAATTCATCCCAAAGGTGTTCAATTGGGTTTAAATCAGGACTTTGGGGGGGGGGGCCACTCAAGCATAGAAAATCCCCATGCTTTATACTGGTCATACAGTTGCTTGAGGGATTTAGCCCTGTGCTTTGGATCATTATCTTGATGAAAGATAAAATTAGTGAAGTTTCCATGAAGTGTTTTAGGAGTTGGTATTGCTATTTTGACATAATTGCTTAAAAACTTGTTCATCCATGTCAAAATTTTTATTTCCCATGATTCAGTGAAGCTTTTTAACACCCTTAGAAGAGAAGCAGCCCCAAACATTTACCCCCCCCCCCCCCCCCACTTTTTTATAGTTGGAGTTGAGCATTCTGATTTATATTCCTCTCCTTGCATCTATTAAAAAATTTTTCCTTTTATCATTTCCACATATTTCAAATCTTTCATCAATCCACAAAACCTTGGCCCATTGCTCTTCACCCCAATTTGCATGTTGGCTCGCAAAATTGGCTTGCTTTAATGTTCTCTTTTGAAGATTTTCTTTTACTTGCTAGCATACATTTTATTCTCAAATAACCACCACCTGATAGTATCACTACTAATCTGCTTTTCTCCAACCTTTTATAAGCTCTTTACTTGGGTCACTACCAGACATGAATCTACAGTAGACTTGCAACTTACGCAGATTTTTCTTACGCGGGTTATAATTTTACAATTTTGGTGCTTTAAGGCAGTGTGCACACATCTCACCTTCGTCTGCATTTGCAATGCCATGGAGGACTGCACTAACAAGTGTTATGGCATGCTGGAAGGAACTCAACATTGCCAATTGCATTACTTTTGTGTTATAGGTATGTTATACATATAACAGAGTTACAATATATAGTGATTTAAGGGATTTTTTTTTTTTTTTTCTGACTACGTAGTTTTTGGCCTTATGTGGGGTCCCGGGAATGTAACCCCAGCGTAAGTTACGAGTACTGTATTTTCAAATGATGTCCCAAAGGGCACACTAATTTTGCGATATAAATATGTACAATACTGAAGTTCATGGAAAAATAACCAGTCAAGGTGAATTTAACAACAGGAAGAATAGAACAGGTTGAAGAGTTCAAATACCTAGGAGTTTGGTTTACACAAGATACACACATCGTACAGTGCAAGAAAGGTTGAAGCTTGGACATGCAGCAATGAATAGACACTCGAAGATATGGAAAGACAAAGATATTTCAAGGTTTGAAAGTGAGACTATACAAAGCAATAGTACTACCAACAGCAGTTTATGGGGCAGAGAGTTGGGTATTAAAATAGAAAGAGAAGAAAAAGCTACTTGCATTCGAAATGTACTGTTTGAGATGAATCAGTAACATAAGATGGTATGACAGATTAACAAATGAACACTTCAGAACAGATATGAATGTCACCATAGTCGAGAGAACCAATGACACACAAAGGTGGTGGTTTGGTTATGTTGAACGTATGGAGGGAGGAAGGCTGCCAAGAAGACTATTGTATGCAAGAACTCACGGAACACGACCAAGAGGATGACCTAGAACAACATGGTTGAAGATGGTGGAGAGAGAGAGAGAGAGAGAGAGAGCAGCGAGTTAAGCTGGTGAGAGCGAATGGATCTGGCCAGAGACAGGAGGGAGTGGGGAAAAGTATCGATGCATCAGACGGGACCCAACCTGGAGACCTCCAGATGGGACATAAGTCAGTAAGTCATATATATATATACAGGGTGTTTGAAAACTTCCTGTACAAATTGTAAAGGGGGATAGGCAACACCAAGACAAACCCTTTTTGTCTATAAGTGTATGTCCGCTGATGTCACCATTCAGCGCGAGATGGTGCCGCTGCAATTGGCTAAAAGGTGAAGTGGGCTAGACTCACGCTTGCCGCAGGCATTCTTAAATCGGACGTAGTACGCGTAACATGGAGCGCTTCATGACTGCTGAGATGGCTGACATGCATATGGTGTATGGGGCTGCCAATGGAAATGGAAGAGCTGCTGTGAGGTTGTACCGACAGTGCTTCCCAAACAGATGTGTGCCAAACCACCAAATGTTTGCGCATTTGCATCGGCAACTGCGAGAAACTGAAACATTCCATGCAAACATGCATGACACTGGTTGGGAGAGAAACGTGTGCACTCCTGCCATGGAAGAAGAAATCCTACGGCGATTTGAGGACAATCCAAGCGCAAGCACGCGAGGTGTTGCACGTATTCTCCGTGTGAACCACGACTTGGTCTGGAGAGAGTTGCAGGAGCAGCAGTTACATCCATTTCATCATCAGAGTCCAGGCAGTACAACCTCGGGATTACCCTCTTCGTGTGGAATTCGCATGCTGGTTTCTGCAGTAGACAGTGGTGCAGCCTAATTTTCCGGCTTATGTGCTGTTCTCAGATGAGGCCTGTTTCACACTTGAGGGTGTGTTTAACATGCACAATTCTCAGGTGTGGGCGCACGCAAATCCACATGCTACACGGGTTTGTAATGCCTGGACTCACTGACGATGAAACAGATGTAACTGCTGCTCGTGCAACACACACCAGACCAGGTCATGGTTCACACTGAGGATACGTGCAACACCTTACGTGCTTGCACTTGGATTGTCCTCAAATCGCAGTAGGATTTCTTCTTCCATGTCAGGAGTGCGCACGTTTCCCGACCAGTGTCATGCATGTTTGCATGGAATGTTCCAGTTTCTCGCAGTTGCCGATGCAAATGCGCAAACGTTTGGTTTGGCACACATCTGTTTGGGAAGCACTGTCGGTACAACCTCACAGCAGCTCTTCCATTTCCATTGGCAGCCCTATACACCATATGCATGTCAGCCATCTCAGCAGTCGTGAAGCGCTCCATGTTACGCGTACTACGTCCGATTTAAGAATGCCCGCGGCAAGCGTGAGTCTAGCCCACCTCACCTTTTAGCCAATTGCAGTGGCACCCTCTCGCGCCGAATGGTGACATCAGCGGACATACACTTATAGATAAAAAGGGTTTGTCTTGGTGTTGCTTATCCCCCATTACAATTTGTACAGAAAGTTTTCAAACTGTGTGTGTGTATATATATATATATATATATATATATATATTATATATATATATATATATATATATATATATATATTACATATTGTAAATTTATTTACAATTATAAATAGGTACAACTTCATCTGCTTAGGAATTATTAAATATTTTGTGAAAAAAACATATTTGAAAGCATGTTCAACAGTGCCAAAATTAGATCATATCAGTGATACTGAAATTTGCATCTCATACTTTTGTGGACCAGTGTATAGATCAGGGCCACATTTAGGGGGTGGTGCACTGGGCAAATGTCCAAGGCCCTGCGCCCGATGGGCCCTGCAAATTTCAATTGAAAAAAATTAAACTATGTATTTGCCATCTGCGATAAGTTTTACTTTTTCCAGCAGGTGGCATGGCATTAGGCATTCTAATATCTGCTTTGATGGCGTTTAATTTGTTCTTGTTAGTGTTACTCATTTCTAATGTTACTAACTTCATGTTTCTGTTGCAGATTTATGTTCTCATTGTTGGCATTGTAATTTACGTACCCGTACAACATGGAAATGAGCCGTGACTAGGATTGAAGGAGGAAATATAAACCCAGTAGTGAAAAGCGTAAGGATAAGAAGCACAGAGAAGAGTTTCGTGAGATGGTGCTGAAACTGACTAACTGGATTAAATTGTCAGCAACTAAGTCAGCCCCTTCAGCAGGCCCACCAGCTGCCTCCGCTACTTTAGCAGCTGCATCTTCAGAAGACCCATCTACATCAGTGCGTTTAGCAGGCCCACCAGCTTCAGGACATGCAATTGACATTGGTTTGTGGCCACAAGTGCTGACTGATGACTTCAGAGAGTTCTGGATAGAGAGGGGAACATCAGATTGCCGAAATTATAACAATGACCAGTAACTCTTCAACTACTGAAAGTGGTACAACATGCCAATGTACGAAGACATTATTTGTTAAGAAACATAGCCTGATGAATGAGAGGATTGAGGTGTCATGGCTGTGTTTACTGTTTTATCTGTAAATTAATGTTGAGGGTGGACAGCAAGTTCACAATTGGGTTCAACGACTGGAAGCATGGTAGACAATCAGTCGAAGCACACGGAGAAAGTATGTCTCCAGCCATGTTGATTCAAAACTGGTGAACCAGTTTGAAAAGGAGTGCAACTACTGGTAGGAAGTTTTGCGGTGTTGTGTCGATGTTATCAAGTATATCACATCACGAGGACTAGCAATTTGTGGATACAACTTCAGTTTTGGTTCACCAAACAATGGCAACTATTACAGAGTTTTAGAACTTTTAAGTATGACAGTTTTCTAGCTGTGCATATAAGCGAGCATGCCAACAAAGGTAGTGGACACACCTTGTATATATCTCATTTCATTTGCGAGGAACTCGTACTATTGATGGCCAATAAAGTACTTCAGATGATTATTCAAGAAATCCAGCAGTCAAAATACTACTACTATATCCGTTGACTCTACGCCTGATGTTTCCCACACTGATCAACTGTGCTTCACCATATGATGTGTGGTTGAGTCTGGGTCCATCAAGCAATTTCTACAGTTCATACCTATGAACACACACAGGGAAAGGAATCACTGACGTGGTTCTCAACTTTCTGGAGATGCATGGCATTTGAATTGGAGACTGCAGAGGAGAGTCTTATGATAACACAAGCAATATGGCAGGGAAATACAATGGTGTAAAGAGCCACATCAAGTCAAAATCTCTCTATGCTGAGTTTGTGCTATGCATGTGCCACTCACTAAATCTTGTGGGGTAAATCAGCAGTGGACAGTTGCACAACAGCTGTGTTGAATTGTTTATGCTCATTCAGAATGTCTACACATTTCTTGTCTCCTTGACATACCAATGGTGTTGACATCTAGAGGTTCTGGATAGTAGTTCCCGTAGTGAGAAACTAAAGGTTGACAAAGGTCTGATACCCACTGGTCAGCCAGATCAGATGCTGTCCAATCTTTAACTGAAGGCTACACTGAGAATATCGTGGTACTGGATGAGCTAGCAGCAGATACCAGCCAAATTGGGGAAGCCAGGATTGAAGCCAAGGGATTGTCTAAACAGCTTCAACAACTCGAAACAGCTATTTTATTGGTTTTATGGAACACTATTCTTGAATGATTTCAAAAAACGAATGCATCTCTGCAAAAACAAGGAATGTCATTAGACTCAGCCACCCTCTTGTTGAAATCACTACTGCAATTTGTTGAAGATCTCGGATCAAGATTTGATGAATTTGAGGACCAGGGCATCGGAAAGTGTGGTCATCGAGTATACAAGGAATTGACTCAATGCACAGAGGAGAAAGCACCATCATGATGAAATTGGAACTGCTGAAGATATGAACCTGACACCAAGAGATTCATTTCAGACCACTACATTTCTACTGATAATTGATAAACTATGTACCACTCTGAACACTTGTCTTGCAGAAAAGATTTGGATTTTTGTATTTCCTTCTAGTCCTGGACATTGACAGTCTTTGATGGTCAGCTGAACATCTAGTAGAATGCTATCTGGCTGATCTGGAGAAAGAGCTGGTAACAGAAGTTGTGCAGTTTGCTGCCCCTAATGAAACTTACTGAAAGTGAAACAATCCCAGATGGAATGTGAAGACATGTGCAACAGATTTTATCGGCATATGAACACAAATGAACTGAAAGAAACATTCCCAAACATGGAAATAGCAATGAGAATATACCTGTGTATGTTTGAACATTCACCAGAACAGTTTGACATTCTTGAAACTCAAACTGATCAAAAATTACCTTCGCTCCACAATGGGCCAGGAGTGCCTTTCGTCCCTGGTGCTGTTGAGTATAGAGCATGAGGTGTTGCAGTTGGTGAGTTTTGAGGAGACAATCGTGCAGTTTTCCAAACAAAAAGCTAGGAAGTGTCCTATGTAATATTCATTATAAATCTATGCTCTATCTACAGTACAGTAAGCTGTACAGTTTAGTTTTATTAATTGCATTATAACTGTGTAGCTGTATACACTGTATGTGTACATAGTTAAGTTAGTCTTTAATATCACAGTAATAAGCCGAATGGCTTCTGCATGTGTGTTTTGTGTATTAAAGAAAATCTGTTGTGTATTACAAAATAGTCATTCATTAACACATTAAAATAATACATCCCGAGAAATAGTTTGCCCAAGGCCTGGCACACTGTAAATGCGCCCCTGGTATATATGTATAGCTGTATATTGTAACAAAAGCAGAAATCATACTTGTTGCAGTGCACCATTAATGTTAAATGTAGTATTATTAAATTGAGTTAGTTACAAGTTTGGATTAAATCTACTGAGACTGATTTTCCTTACTGAAACTTTCATCCTTTTTGTAAAATTCATTTTCATAAAATTAATTTTAGAAAATTTGCTTCTGATTGTGATGATTGCTACCCTTTTTCTGGTGATTATCATGGACCATTCTTCTTGGTGTGAGACCCAACCCCAGTGTAGACAAATCTGATTGTGTTAGTATAAGAAATAGACATGGTAAACAGGAGTATGAGCAAAAATACCTCTTATTAGGCAATTTGAAAGAATTTTCTATAAAATATAAAGACTGATGATAGTATAGGTATTTTGATCATTTGCAAATTTGAAACCTAAATGATGTGTGGCTTGCTTGCTAGAAGGAAAGGCACACACTTGATGTGTTTATACCTATCACCAAAATCCTAAACTAATGTTTTCATTTGGTGAAAAAAAGTTTTCATAATTCTACTAAAAAGAGAATTAAACATGCTAGTTACTGCTTCATTAGTGACTATCTTGAGCTCGTACAACTTCAGCAGTTTACACTTTCAGCAGCATTTGATGAAGGATGTAAAAGAACAATTCTCTAATGTGGGAAAAATGTGTTATTTTTGATGACTACAGTGGCCAATACAAAAATGGATTTAATTTTGGCAATCTGTGCTATCATGAACAGGATTTTGGTTTGAAGGCTCAGTGGAATTTCTTTGCTAATCACTCATTGCAAAAATGCAGTTTGAGGAATTGTCAAAAGGAGTGTACCAAAGGCTAGTTTGCAAAGAACTAATGCCATTCACATTTTGACATAAAGAACTTTTTATGGTTTCTGCATCAAGCACTTTGATATAATAAAATTTTTCTTTATTAGCTGGGTCATTCTCTGTCAGATCAACCAGTGCCTAACACCCTCATCTCAGATTTTGCTGAAATTTGGTTTATAGGGAGTTTGTGGGCCCTGAATCCATTTCTGAAATTATAAGGTCAATCCGACCAACGGTTCAAGAGATATGACCTCGGGAAATTTGGTCACTTGCGAGGTCACTAACATTTGGCGACCCATAACTTGGGTAATAATGGTCACAATTATATAAAAGTATATATATTTAGAATCAGAAAACGACAAGGAATCCAAATATGCAAGTTTTAGAACTCTAGGTTGAAAAATAAAAAAGTTACACTGTAACCAAAATTTGAGGTCACGATTTGACCTCTGGGGTATCAAATGAGAATTTTTTTTTTAAATGTAAAAAATGAAGGCATAGGCATTGGCTATTAGAATCAGCAAAAAAAAGTTTTTTAGTATTTTTCATGTAACTAACATATAAGTGAACACCATATTCATAAGTTGTGCGTCAATTCTACCTATTTTTTCACACTTAAGCTCATAATTTGACCTATAGAAATTAAAATTAAATTTTTTTATAGATATAAAAACAAAGGCAAAAAATGTAAAATTGTATTTCACTGCTAATCTATACTGGCAATAATAGTGAAAGGGGAAGACCTACTTAGAGGATTCATGTGCTAGCCTAATACAATTTTTGCATGCTCGATGCTCTCATCAATTTCTTTTTGTGGAAAAATGTATTGAATTCTGCTGCCTCCTCTTAGGGTAGGACAACTCATTACAGTTAATATATGATGTCCTGGCACTGCACATGAATCCTTGTTTGATGGATAATAATATGCACTTGATCCTGATGACCCAGAGGGATGTAGAAAGTTCACAGTGAAATCATCAAACTCTTCACAATATTCCTCCACAATTCCATACCAAACTTGCATGTCATAAATGCAGCCAACATACTCTCCTGGTTTGACACATTTTAGTTACCAAGCATTGCAGGTTCATTAGTAAAATGACTTTTCCTTATTTTCTTTTCTCCAATGCCACTTGAAATGGGATATACCATCAGTTCTTCCTTGTTTAGGGGAACAAATCTATGATATTTCTGAGTTCCAGGAATAGCCCTACTATCCTTGAATCGATGTTCCAACCGTTCTTCTGCATCTTTCAAATCAGCTGTAGTTACAAAGAAAAAATTTATCTTCTTAAGTTTTCTTCACAAAACTGAAACACGTGTTCTGGTATAAGAATTTGCCTCTCTGTAGTTCTCTGCAAACTGGCACGAGCAGTAGCTCTTTTCACTGTTCCTCCAATCCCATTACATACATTTTTGCCATGGGATGTAGCAAAGAAGTGCCATTCACAAGACAGACCAAAATCCTCTTCATGGTAACAGAGATTTGTGAAGTTGTATATGTTCTTATATTGGCCAGCACATCCATCTGAGAAATAGTGCACCTTCTTCAATTGTGGGCATCTGAATTTAACATATGTCATAAGCTTCAATATGAATGAGTAAACCATTATAGTGTTGTGTTTTAGTGATGCAGATAAGAAACAGACACTAAAATGGCTAAGTTCCTGGTCTGCAGATGATCTATAATAGATGACAAAAGGGTGAACTGTACACTGAATTGTCCCAGTGAAACCCTTGGGCAGCATCCTGGACAATGAAAGAATAATTCTCAGAGAAATCACCTACTATAACTACCTCGCTCTGAGGTGGTAGTGTTTCTTTCAACTGCTTGAAGTACTGTGATTGTTGCTGAGCAACAAAGTGATGACGAACCATGCGGGATATTTTCATGCTTAGGGATGATAAGTATTCATGAAGTGGCTCCACCTTATCAACCATTGTACAATGGTCAACAGTCACCCATTGCTTGTAAGATATTTCATTTGGAGCTGATTTCACACTGTCAAGTAACTCAAGAAAATCCAGGACACCCTCTTCTCTTGGGCAATCATTGCAAAGTTGCATCATGCAAGTCTCTTTCTGTACTGCAGACACTGTAATCCATAAGATCCTTGTATGAAAGACCTCTTTCTCCCAATGCAGCCAGCTGCAATTTTGGATTTTGATGGTATGTGCAGACACAGACAGAATGAGTCCCACCACTACCGGCAAGCACACAATATGATGGCCGTAATTTTGCAAATGTGGAAAATCCTATTTTGGGATTCTTTTCATAATTTTTATATAGTTCAAACATCTCTCTTAAATTCCCGAGGACCAATCGTTTTTGCACCTTCATTGCACCTTCAGCACTGATAACTTTCACGCAATCCTTTTGGCCAGGACACATACAACTAACCTCTTCTGACTCATAGAATCTTCTAACTATATCTTTGTGTTCTTCAGATATCACTTTTCCTTTGCTCATTAGTGGAATCTTCGGAAGGATTCCATGTTCTGATTTAAGTGAATGGCTTCTTTTCACCATGTATGTTGTAGTTTGAAAGAAACTAGCTGTTTTTTCAATTGTGTATGGTGAGAGTGTCAATATTTGTAGTTTGTGATGGTGACATTTGCTCTCCAGGAATGACTGTTTCAATTCATTCATTAATTTGTCGATGTTTTTCAGATTTAGTTTCAGGTTTTGAAGTATCACTTACCTCCTCGGTAATTTGAACACCATAACTGAGTTCTAGCCTCTCCTTCAGGTGTTTCTGAGCAGATGATAGCTTACCACGAGCCTTGCGCTTTTTCTGGCTTAATGACAGCCCTTCTGAAAAGAACAGAAAAAAAGGTTTCACACACCTGAATATTAGTAATTAAATATTAATTATAGTACCTTAAATGCTATATAATTGGCTATATAGTAGATCAAACAGACCTTGTAGTAAAGTATAAGTTATTATATTAATTTATTACTTACTTTTTTTAACTGGTGTTTGGTCCAGAAATGCTAGAACTGGTTCAACTGAAGTTGAAGGATTTTCCTTTATCAAGCAATCACTGTCATTGTCCAGATCTTGAATTGAAGAGATGTTACTCAAGCCACTGATGGTAGATGATTCATTTGAATCCTGCTCAGACTCGTTGTTTTCAGTGGTACTAAGTATAGTGGGGTTTTTCATTATCAGTGTCCAGCAGTTCACACACAACAATGAGTCTTTTCTCACTCTTCCAGCACATTTTTCAACAAGTACATCAGTCACTTTTCTAAGATTGATTGTTATGCGTTTCTTGTGTTTTTGAATAGGGTCCTGGCAGTATTTCAAGTGCCGAACCATTATATTTTGATCTGTAAAGATATAGGATTTACAATTAGGTAATATATATTTTTTAGAAAATATATAGCTATACACACTTAATATTTTAGGCCTTGATAGTCTCTGAGGCTCATTAAAACACCATACCCACCAGCCACCCACAGTGCTGGCTGGAACTGTACTAACCTGTAGACAAGGAATTTTGCAACTATCTGTGTTGATTCTGCACTTAGACAAGTAGCAACATGTTTCAACAGGTTTGTTTAGGCTACATGTGAGCTTAGTCTTCCCCTTTCACTATTATAACTATTATTGCCAGTGTAGATTAGCAGTGAAATATAATTTTTATTAAATTCTTGGAGCTTGAGGTCAAATTGATAGCTAAGATATAAAAATTCCTTGAAATGACAAGCAATTTATAAATATGGCGTTCACTTATAAGTTAGTTACATGAAAAGTACCAACATAAACAAACTTTTTATGATTGTTTCTATTAGTCAAGAACTCTGACTTTGTTTTTTATATCTATAAAAAATGTAATTTTAATTTCTATAGGTCAAATTATGAGCTTAAGTGTGAAAAATAGGTAGAATTGACCCACAACTTATGAATATGGTGTTCACTTATATGTTAGTTACATGAAAAATACTAACATAAACAAACTTTTTTTTGCTGATTCTAATAGCCAATGCCTATGCCTTCATTTTTTACATTTAAAAAAAAAATTCTCATTTGATACCCCAGAGGTCAAATCGTGACCTCAAATTTTGGTTACAGTGTAACTTTTTTATTTTTCAACCTAGAGTTCTAAAACTTGCATATTTGGATTCCTTGTCATTTTCTGATTCTAAATATATATACTTTTATATAATTATGACAATTATTACCCAAGTTATGGCTCGCCAAATGTTAGTAACCTCGCGAGTGACCTCAAATTGCCCGAGGTCATATCTCTTGAACCGTTGGTCGGATTGACCTTATAATTTCAGAAATGGATCCAGGGCTCACAAACTCCCTATAAACCAAATTTCAGCAAAATATGAGAGATGAGGGTGTTAATTTCAATTTTTTTTGGTTGATCTGACAGAGAATGACCCAGCTGCAACTTTACTCTTTAGAAACACTGCATTTGTCTAATAGGTTTGATGAAACTTTAACAGTGAGGGGTACAAGAGGATACCACAGAATTGTAGCAAGATCAAAGAATTGGATACTATTCAAGAGAATTCTAGTTTATTCAGAATTAGTAGAACAGGATATGAGCAATCTGCCAGTCAACAATGACAAGTATCATATTGGCCAGAGTTGTTTGGTGATTATCAAATTAGCTTCTTGACCACTTCAACAAATCCAAATTAGTTTTCCTTCCAGTCATTCCATGTCAAATCAGACACGTAAGGGCAAAAAAAATGTCAACCATCTCCGATTTTGTTTATACTTTGTATACTTAAGGACCCTTATGAGAAATGTAGATACCCAAAATTTCACACCTCTGTGACTTCAGGGTGCTGAGATGAGGTCATGAAAGTTCACCTTTTGACGAGATTTTTTTAAAATTTAATATATCTAAATTATTGTATCTCGGCTTCTACTGGACCAATTTACTTCATTTCAGTGTCATTTTAAAGCTTGAAAGGAGTGTAGGATATTTTGTCTATCTTGAAATATATCCCATAAATGATTCACAAGTTGTTATAGAAGTTGGAAATATTTGAACTTGAGAGGGGGGAAAAAAAAAAATATATATATATATATCAATTTATTTTAATTTTTTGTCCCAAGGTACCTCTATCCAAGAACAACATTGTGTAAAAATTTCATTATTCTCTGGCAAATACTTCAGAAAATATAGCACTTTGTGTGACATTTAAAAAAATGACAGAAAATGAAAAATTGTTGCTATTCCTATGGAATGATGTGGAGTAACTTATTTTTGAA
The DNA here is from genome assembly GCA_023014485.1 of Bathynomus jamesi. Lineage (NCBI taxonomy): Eukaryota > Metazoa > Arthropoda > Malacostraca > Isopoda > Cirolanidae > Bathynomus > Bathynomus jamesi. Next base: position 421,428 of record JAJOZX010002223.1, read on the forward strand.
AGTTTAGCACTATGACAAATAAAAACTAAATGAGAGCTGTAAATTTGACATGTCCTATTAGGTATACCTATTTTTGTATCTGTTATTTGTATGCAAACATTAACTCCTAGTACAAATAACTGTTTTAGGTGTACATGTACTTTTCTTTTTTTTCAGATCTTTTAGGAAACTATGTAATATATTCAGAAATTCCTAGCCAGGTACCTATTCTATTTCAATTAGGAAATTTTGAAATGGATTCACTTAATTTATAAAGAAAATGTGCTGATCCTTTCAATGAGCATCAAGGGATATGGTGAACCAAGTGACTAAGAGTAGTTCCACCTCAAATAATTAAGTGGCCTGATCTTCAATTAACTACAAATCATAGACTATATAATCCATGCAGAATTCTTGTTGATAAAATATTAAAAGAAAATACTAAAAATTCAGTGACTCATCACATCCCTCTGGCTCTGTCATATCTGAAAGACCACTTGAACTTCTTCAAAGTTAGGTTCAAGTTCAGCATCTCTAACAGTAAATTTTGAATTAGCGACGCTGAATAGGTCATTAAAAGAAATAGGAGTCTACTTAAACAAAAATTAGATACTCAAAAGGCATATGGACTGAAAAAATTTAAATAAATTAAAGATATATTCAAAAGAAAAATAGAAGCTGCTAGTGGGAAAACTATAGTTGAAGAGGAAGAAAAGGATTATAAAGAAATTTTAGACCAGCCAAAAGAAAAATTTAGAAAATATGCCAAGAATTCAATACTACCAAGCACATTGCATGCATTGCTAAGAAAATGGTAGAAAGTTCTGGAATTTTGTCAGAACCAAATCCAAAATCTAGGGAAGTTCTGGAAATGGGAATAGAAGATTTGGTTAAAAAAAATTTATTTAAATGAAAACATAAGTAGATTAATGGCGGGTAAAAAGGATTTTGCGAGTGTTATTAACGAACAAGGTCAAAGGGAACATAAACAGAAACACCACTTTCTCTGTAACTTAAGAGGCATATAAGGCCTTTAAAATTAAATACCCAAGGATGAAAATTGGATTTAGTAAATTTGCCTTAAGGCTTAAATGTGTAATTGTGGGTGGATCTGGTACGCACTTGGTATGCATTTGTGTTATTCACCAAAACCTAAAACTTATGTTCATTGGGGGGCTAAAATTGATAAAATTACAGAGCCTAAAATTAGTTACATCTGCCAATTGTTACCTTCCCTAATGTGCAGTCCTCCCTCGCAAGTATGTTGTCTAATGGAATGTAATTTCTCTGGTGATACCACCTATTTAACCACACTGCTCCAAATGTTGTTCGATGAAAATTATGTTGACAGCATTCAATTCAAAAAATAGACGAACACAGATAGGTCAAATTTAGAATTGATGCAGTTGTCTATAGATGATTACATAGAAGAATTTTGTGAAAAATCAAAGCAGTATTGGGTAATAATAACAATAATTTAATAATACTTATTGAACATATGTATTATTATTACAAAATCATATAAAAATAATATCTTGATATTGACAAAATAACCTTGTACTAGAATATCATTTGAAAAATCCAATGAAATAAAAGGCTGAATTTTAATTAGTTTTAACAAAAAAATATATCTACAAGCCCTTGTAAATTCTAATTTACATACTTTCAGATCCATGATTTCCTAACAAATATGCAATCAAACTACTATCAGGATAAGAAAATATTGTTGGAAAATGAAATTTTGGCTGTATGCAACTTCTTAGAAAATTATTCAGCTATTCTCCAAGATGAAGTTTATTCATTCCATTGGAATGACCAAATGACTACTATTCATCCATTCATTCTATATTTCAAGGCCGAAGGAAATAAATCTAAAGAACTCAAATTTTGTAATTATTTCGGAATGTAATGACCACAATGTTGTCATGGTTCATCTTTTTCAATGCCACCTATGTAAATTTATAGAAGAAAAAATTCCATTCATAAAATTTTTTTATTTTTCGGATGGATCTGCTGCCCAATACAAAAATTATAAAAATTTCCTTAACCTCTGTTACCATAAAAAGGATTTTAATTTGGAGGTGGATTGGAATTTTTTCACTACGAGTCATGGAAAAGGACCATGCAATGGATTTGTGTGTGTGTGGGGGGGGGTTGCAGTATTAAAAGATTAGCTGCAAAAGCAAGCCTCCAAAGACCATATGATAACCAAATAATAACACGCTGAAATTTGTTTGAATTTGCTAACTGTAATATTAAAATCTTAAATTTTTAACAATTGAAGACCATCAAAGAGAAGAATTTTTAAAAGACCGAAATTCAAAAGCCAAAACCATTTCTGGAACTCTAAAATTGCACCATATGAATGAAACCTGTTTCACTTTTATCAATTACTGTTAAAAGATATTTGGCATCTAATAAGTCAACAATCATAAAAGTAACTGAGGAAGAGGAAATGAGAGAAGAAAATGATATAAATGGTTTTGTTGCTATAGATTATGATGACCACTGGTGGTTATATGTTTTGGAAAAATCAACAGAATCCAGAGAGGTGAAGGTGTCATTCTTACACCCTCATGGTCCCAATCCTTCGTTTTTCTATCCCCAACATCCAGATATTTTGACTAAGATTTTCAAGCATCATTAGAAAAGTTGATGTAATGATGAGAAATGGGAGTGTGTACAATTTAGTAAAAGAAGACGTACCAAAAGTCTCTAAATCTCAAAGAATTACTTCAAAGAAAGATAACCTAAAATACCTATTTAAACTTAGAATTTTCAAATTAACAACCATCTTAACCTATGCTATATACCAATAATTTAATGTAATCACTCGCAATTTGCTTTCATAATTTCTCTATTTAATTTCAGATTTAGTCAATAATTTTTCTTTATAACAAACTTTAATTATTTTTACAGATTAACAACAACTAAAGGGGATCACAAAATTTTACAAGGCAAGATGTTTCTTTTCAACTGGGCTGATGAAAATAATAAATTCAAATGTGTTATTCTTCTAGAATAGATGCTAAAATTACTAGAAAGTATCACACAAAACAAATTTAGTTTTTATATATGTTTGGAAAATTTTAGAAAAAATCTCCCTTACATAGACAAAAATAGGTACACCTATAGGTGCTAAATTTAAAGCTCCAAATTAGGTTTTTTATTTGTCATAATGCTGTATATACTTGCAATGATTTTTCATTGTCATTTTTTTAATTTTTTTTTTTAAATTCATCACACTGAAAGTGCTATATTTTCTAAAGTATTTGCCAGAGAATAATGAAATTTTTACACAATGTTGTGCTTGGATAGAGGTACCTTGGGACAAAAAAAAAAAAAAAAAAAAAAAAAAAAAAAAATATATAATTGGAGATATTTATTTATATTCAAGTTCAAATAATACCAACTTCTATAACTTTTTTATGAATCATTTGAGATATATTTCAAGATAGACAAAAGATTCTACTCGTTTCAAGCTTTAAAATGACACAAAAATGAAGTAAATCAGTCCAGTAGAAGCTGAGATATGACAATTTAGATATATTAAATTTTGAAAAAAATCTGGTCAAAAGGTCAATTTCCATGACCTCGTATCTTGGCACCCTGAGGTCACAGAGGTGTGAAATTTTGGGTATCTACATTTCTCATAAGGGTTCTTAAGTGTACTAAGTATAGTGATGTAAAAAAACCGGGTTGTTTTTTTTTTTTTTTTAATATAGATATTGCCAATTTAATTATAAGGTATACTTTTGCAATGATATATATTATAAAAATAAATAAATAATAAAATAGGCCATATGGTACCAGTATAAATGTCCTTTTCAGCCTATTTACAGAAAAAACTGGCCTCTTTCTTGCACTGAAAGTCTTGTATCTTGAGATCCATTAAACTTGCGAGAACACTGGCTAGGAGCTGACTGCCCATTGTCCAACCTTCCCAGGACTCTCCCATCCATGCCTCGGATTTTGAATCTCCCACTTAACTCCTTTAGACCGCGATGACATTTCCCCCCCCCCACGAGACCATCCATATATATATATACATACACATACACCCATATACATATATACCAATATATACATAAATACTTATATACACATTTATATCTATTGTATACCCCATACACATGCATACATCCAGAATTCCAGATACATACGCATGCATACTCACATATATACCTACACAAACTCATACACCTCTATTTCGCCCTTTCATTACCTCCGAGATCATTTAGCACATACAGTAATATCCATACAGCCAAAAGAAACCAATTAAGCACAGACAGAGCAGCAAAGCTAGTTTTATATCCCAAAATGCAAAATTCCAAGAAAGTGAAGTAAAACATGGTGCTACATTGGCTTCGTCAACATCCAAATCTGCAATAAATACCAGTACCTGTGATATTGAAACTATTTGCTTTAATCAATCTAGTGATAATGATTCTTCAATGGAAATAGAATCAGATAATGAAAGTTAAACAGCATTAGGTTAACATAAAGGTTAAAGAAAGAGATGAATATTTATATTTTTTTATTTTTCTATTTGGAATAAATATATATATATATATTAGGGTGTTTCATAAATTAAAAGTTTGGAAAAATTTTAATCCACATGGATCCCCTTGTTCCATTTGCTGAGGGTATTTCGCCCTCTGCTGCATCACAGTTTTGAGCAACTGCTTCTGCTCTTCGTTCTTCGTCAGAGAACAGTTGAACTCTTTGGTGAGCGCGATGGCTCTTTTGGCCCGATCGTTGACGACAGAGATTTTGTTAACAGTTGCCGCTGCTTGCTTGAAGCCCTCTACTTCAGTCCACTCGGCAACTGGCTTTTTCAAGAATTCTGTGTCCAAGTCGAATGCATGGAAGAAAGCCATCGTCTTCCTGTCACGAACTCCGCCAGGTTTCGAGGCAAGATTCCTGACGTTCTTCCCTTGGGGTCGCTTGAGTTCCTTTTTCGATGCGGGCTTACCCAAACTGACGACCATCTGAGCCTTTTCTTCATCTGCCACATCTGCGTCGAAGAACGCCATGGCAATAAGAGTCTCAGAGATGTACCATAGGTGTCGAGACATGGCTTCTTGCGCAGCGTTAACACACGAATATCCCGACATGGCAAAGGCTTCCGCGTCACGCAGAAATTCCAGATCAACTGCGGCAGCCTTGCTTGAGGTTGCAGCACGAGTCCAACCTCGATGTAGATGAGGGACACGAAGACTACGGCTGTCAGAGCTTCCAACTCGTGATCGACATCTTGAACTGCTTCTTCAGTAGAATTACTTTCAAGGAGTAGATGGCTATCGCCATCCATCGAGCGTGATGGTAAGCGCCAGGGGCTCTGAGAGGGAAATCCACCACTTTTGCTTCTCCCAGGAAGATGAGAACCAACTGTAGCAGTTCCTTGTAGTCATCGCGCTGATGCGACGTGCTCACCATCCCTCTCACCAGCAGGACTGACTTCTCCCTCAGTTCCCTCATAGAGTCATTGACTTGAGCAAAATCGTACGGCCGCACGTCCAACCAGTCGATGAACTTCCATTGTGCCTGAAACCTCTTGAAAACGGGTATATCGGGGCCACTTGAAGGGCCGTATGCACGCTTGAAGACGGAGCTGAGGATAACTTCATAGATGTGATGCCGACAGGGGAAGTACATGAGTTCTCTGCCAAGACCTTTCTCAATCAGAACGCAGGCCCCGATATGAATCCCGGTGTTTGACGCTGTCGTGTCGAAAGACAGTCCCCGCACGCGCTCTTCCATCCTGTGTTCCTTGACCAAATCCAAGCAAACTCGCGCTATCTTCTCGCCAGTTCCGGACGTCACCTTAGGAACGCCGAGCAACTTCTCCTTGCCGTCGCCAGAGACGAGGATGGCGATCCGGTCAACGCTCTCCTTCCATTGCTCATTGTCAGGTAGGAGCTTACCGTCCCAATGCAAGACAAGAGCTGACCAGGACAAACTTCGTCGGATTGATAACTTTCAGCAGCCACCTTCCTGAGAGCCTTGCGTGTGCGGTACATGGTACTGGCAGAATGGACAGTTCATCCAAGTCAAAACCTAGTGATTTAGCCGCTGCAGCGTACGACATAGCTGAATCGCGGTACAAAATATTCAGCCGATCGTAGGTAGTCGTCACATCCTGTGAGATCAGATTCCTGCGTCGCTTCTTGGTATTTCCCTTGGAGGAGGATGGAAAAACTTCCACGGTTGGGTCAACGACATCTGAGTCAGTCTCTGACGAAGTTGAAATCACTAAAGCCCCCGTATCTTCTGCAGCTCCTTGTTCCTTCCTGGCCTTCTCCTGTTGTTCCTTAATCTTGTCCAGCCTCTTCCTTTTCCTAATCTCCTTATAGTGAAGCTTATGTCAACAGGGCCCATGCTGCAGGAATTTGGATCTTCACGCTGCATGTCGAGAAAGTGGATGTCCTCCTGATTCTTCATCATTTCCTTAGCCTGTGAATGAGCAATGTCCATGATCTCCTTCGCTATTGCCTCCTTGAACATCGCCTCCTTCACTCGGAAGGACTCTGCTTTATGTGACTTGTGCTTCACAAGCCGGTCGTATTCCTTGAGAAGGGATTCCATCTTCCTCAAGGCCGAATCTCGACGCATCATGGGGATTCTCGCTCTCTCCCAAAATATGAGACAGGCATCCAGGCACAGGTTCAGGCATTTAGTACTTCCAAATTTTTGCTCCTTTTGGTGGTAAAAGTACTTTTTGAGTACTTGCAACTGAGTTGGAAGGCCACTTGATGTGATGTTCGCATCCGTCTGGCCAATAAGAAACACTTCTGTTTTCGCTCTGGTAGACACCTGGAAAAGAAAACAAACTAAATAATTCCACAGAAATAATTTCACATCGTAATTAATTTCATTAATTAAATAAAGAAAAGCAGTAACTGGGACTCGAACCAGTGTCATAGCCGTTTGGCGGCATCGCTCAAGTCGGTGTACACAGCACGCTATCCACTACACCATCTAGGGAGTGGATAGCGTGCTGTGTACGCCGACTTTCGCGATGCCGCCAAACGGCTATGACACTGGTTCGAGTCCCAGTTACTGCTTTTCTTTATTTATAAAACTGATATGTGTACACTACGTTCTTTGACAATTCATTAATTAAATAAATTTCAATACAGCAGTAAAATTACATTAATTAGTATCATAAATAATTACCAGCTTAGTTGTCCAATATGCAACAGACTAATTAATTTCATGTAATATTAATAATAAATATCACTACCACAGTAAAATGACAGAAATTAAATAATAATAAATTTCAATACCACAGTAAAATGAGATAATTAGTAGCATATATAATTACCTCCATAGTTGTCCAATAGGCTATACAACACGAACCGCTCAAGTGACGAAGAAAACCGTCTTCACTGCAGGCAGGCGAGAAATGAACTGACAAAAAGTCGTCAAAGTTGGGGACCTCTAAATGCAGCGCGATCTGGTTCAAACTTGCACAAACGTGTTTTCTTGTTCTTTAGAATACGGAGAAACGTGTGGATTAAAACTCCAAGCTCATTTTTATTTTACCCTATAGGTATGAACACCCTAATATATATATATATATATATATATATATATATATATACACACACTGGTATTCTTGCCAATCACAATTATATCTATTGTTTTATACCAGTATTGGATATTATACCAGTACCTGTGATATTGAAACTAGCATATATGCTTTACCCAATCTAGTGATGATTCTTCCATGGAAATGTAGTTAACAAAAAGGTTCAAAAAAAGGTGAATATTTTCCTTTTCTATCTGGATATATATACTGGTACTCTTGCCAATCACAATTATGTATATTGTTTGAAACGAGGAGGAATGTTTTATGTTCTAGTTAAAAAATATATATATACATATAAAAAATGAGGGTTTGTTTTTCCTTTCTATTATATACTTTTTGCGTGATTCAATTTTTCTAAAAGATGACTATATAGTATATATACTAGGTATAACCGTATAAGCATGGTAGTATAGTAAATTAATAGGTAATACTAATACTTATTAGATTAAAGGAAAAAAAATATGGAATAAGTTTAAAACAAAAAACAAAAAAAGACTACCTTCGTTTTAAACAAAAAAAACGACAAAAAAACGAGACAATAAAAAATGACTCACATCACTAACTAAGTATAAACAAAATTGGAGATGGTTGACAGTTTTGGTGTCTGATTTGACGTGGAATGACCCTTTCCACATGAAGATAACATGGTATAAATTATGGCCTCCTTTCTTATCCAGTAAATGTTAAGTCCAAATATTCAGCCTGGCATTAAAATTATTTACTCTTCCATCCAAAGGATATCAAAGTAATGGAGTCTGAGGGTGAACTTAGAATAATGCCTGGACTTATCAGTGTGTACATTTTGACTGGATTTTTGTATAAATATGTCAGTTCACTGGTGGAAAAAAACGTGACCATCACTGATTTTTTTGAGCTTTTAACTGCAGATCTACAACTTTTGTTTCTATTCATATTTTAGCTCAGTGGTAAAAAAAAAAAAAAAAAAAAAATTGATCTTATTTTTTACCTTTGATCTTGTGTAGGTCATTTGATGTCACAACTGATTTTTTTATCCTTTCACCCAATTTTGGGTACACATGTCTACCTTAACCTAAAACAAGATTTTTAGTGTTAAGTTAGTACCGTATAGATGCTACAGCCATTTCAGTGGACCATACCCACCTCCATTTTGACCAAGTACCTTTTTCCACCAAACTTTGGAGCACTGTATCTTTAGAACTGTTTGAGCTAAAGTGTTGAGAAAAATACCATTAGATTTTTCTTACTGAGATATATAATGTCTGCTAATTTAAAAAAAAAATTGGTAATTATCTAACCAAACCTGACCCAATTATTTGGTCAAATAGGTATCTGGCCCTATTATGAAATTTTTTTTTTTGTATATATCAGAGAATTATATAATATAGGTAATTTACATAATTAATTTATATGGACATTCAAAAGTGTGAAGAACTTCAAACCTGGTATGTTTAAAGGTAAAGCTATGTACGTATATAAGTACCTTATACTAGGCTATAGGTACTACCCTATAGAATAAGTTCAGTTTTAAGTTAGATGAATTTTAATAGAATTAGTTTGTGTATTTATTCATTGTGTACAACAGTATGTACCCATGTGAAAATAACCTTATTTAAACCTTGGCGCAAGGATTTTTTTTGGCATCTGTATTTATTCCAATCTGTAAATCAAACTGCACATTTTTTCTTGTTGTAGACCTCTGAAACAAGATCAGTAGGTCCCAAATTTTATTTGTGCCATCTAAGCAAAAATAGCTTTTAACAGGGTTGGATACAATGAATAATTATAATTGTATTTTTAATTAATTGATCCTAATTTCCATTAATTGTAATTGATTCAAAATAAAGGTAATTGATTTTTTAGCTATAACTGATGTAATTGATAATTAATGTCATTTGTTAAAAATTATACCCCTAGATTTGGCAGTCATACATCATCTAATGAAAATAAACCTTTGATAGTTTATTTAGTTATACTTAGATATAGATATATATTTTTAGATATATATTTAATATATAGAATAGATAGTTATATTATTGTAATTGATTCAGACAAAATTAATTGTAATTGCAAATGATCTTGAAATTGTGAAGTACAATACTAACTATAATTAATTTGAAGAAAAATAAAAAAAATTGTAATTGTTTCCATTTTGTGTAATTGAACCTAACCCTGGCTTTTAAGCTACATGTTTTTTCTTTTTAGATAAACATGGATTTCAGCAGTTTGAATATGGGCAGGTTCTGTTGTGACCCATTTAAAAAAAAACAAAGGAAAAGTGAAAAAAGGCATTTGTGCATTGACTAAAAATTTGGTTGATCAAAATCCTGAATTGAAACTAACAAATAATCATGAAGCATGTGCAACCTGTCAAAATATACTAGCAAATCGTCCATCCCCAATGCCTGAATGTGAACCACTTGAAAAATCACCATCCACCTCAAGTGCCCCATCTGAGCTAGAAACCATTGGAGATGTAGTTGAAATGCAGTATGAGCTTAGTAAATTCAATGCTTCATTGGCCACACTTGATGAGATCCCAATAAAACCATGTAAACTCTCTGACAGCACTAGTTACACAAAGAGAAAGTTGAGTAAAGTAGTAGTAGTTGTGAAAAGAAAGCTTGAACTTGCAACTAAATAACCAATTTCATGCAGTGACTCAGATGATACAGAACTGGAGATTCTTCAACAATTAAGATAAATTTAACCAAGTGACAAGTTGAAGTGAAAAACTGACAATTCTTACTATATCCTACCAAAAAGATGGATGCCAGTAAAGATCAGAGAAGAATTTAAGTGCTCAGATTACATGGCTAGGCAAGCAAAGAGTTTGGTGAGGGAGAAGGAGTGCTTTAATCTCCTAATCTGTGTTTGGGGAAACACCTGAGTAGTGAAACTGAATAGTTAAAACCATTACTGTATGTTTATTTTATCATTTATCTATTAATTATATTTTGTGTTTAGGTTGGTATTTTAGTATTCCTATTTAAATTTGAGTTATTAGGCAGGACTAAGTCTTTTATTATAGGTTTTTCTTACTGTTTGCTGTTGAATAATGATCTTGGTTTTTGTCTAAGGTCAAATCTTTGGTAGGATAAATAATTACTTTAAAAGGTGTATACAAATACTTTATTATAATAAATGTAACAATAATGGCTTCCATAAAATATATTGTAAATACCTAATAACTGCCTTTTTTAAATATAAAGTTATGTTGCCTCTTTTCATGGTTTCACCCAGCTAGACAAGAATTGGTTCTTATAACTCATTTGGTAAAAATAAAGGAGTAGGTTATTTTAATATACATATTAAAAGGCAAATTGTTTTAAAAATAGTAGACATTATAGATCTTGGTGAGACAAATCTAATGGTACTTTTCTCAACACTAGCTCAAACAGTTAAATGGCGCTCCAAAGTTTGGTGGAAAAAGGTACTTTGTCAAAATGGAGGTGGGTATGGTCTACTGAAATGGCTGTAGTCTCTATACTAACTTAATCAACACTAAAAAATCTTGTTCTATGTTAAGGTAGACATGTGTACCCAAAATTGGGTGAAAGGAGGAGAAAAATTGGTTGTGCCATCAAATGACCTACACAAGGTCGAAGGTCAAAAATAAGATACATTTTTTTTTTTAGCACCGAGGTAAAATATGAATAGAAACAGTTGTAGATCTGCTTAAAAGCTTTAAAATAGTGTTTAAATGGTCTATGTAAGTGCAATAGGAACTGCGACATTTCATGTTGAAATATGGTATGACCTTGGAAATCAAATTTTGTAAAAAAAAAAAAAAAAAAGGTTAAAGGGCCATATCTCTGGAACCATATGACCTAGTGTTGAAACGAGCGTCATTCTGTTTTTCTTAGAGATCTATAAGTGTGCCAATTTTCAAAAAAATTGGTGATGGTCATGTGTTTTTGACCCAAAATTCCATTGAACTGACATGGAATGACCCAAATACAAAACAGCTCTTGAGTCAATGTTCATGTTAAATGATGTCTTGTAAGTTTTGTTGGACTTGCGAATAAAAACTATTCATTGGATATGAAAAGATTTTTTCATTTCCCTACTACTTAGTGTGTATTTACATATCACCACTACATTCAGTAAATTCATATTAAGGATAGCAAGATGCACTTTGAATCATTCTTCTATCTGAAATAGGGATTGAGATATGACCATTTGAAATTTACTATGTGGGAACCCCCCATATCACTACTATACTACTACTACTACTACTACTACTACATACACATGATTTGTCCTGGAATACCCCCATTATTACTTTTTTTATTAACCAGAATGATTAGGATATGTATGATGGCTTCCACTATGCAAGTAAATTAAGTTTGATGTATATATGCATCAGGCATGGGGTAATTTGTAATTGTATGATAATTACATTTTTTCATGTAATTGGAAAGTAATTGTAAGGGTCATTCCATGTCAAGTCAGCCACCTAAAACACACACCCCTTTCAATTTTGCTCATACTTGGCACAATAGCAGATATATATGCCAAACTTAAATTCCCAAATTATTAGAGCTGACTGACCTTTGGTTACTGAGATACAAGGTCACAAAGTTGTGACATTTTGACCTTTTTTGCGTTAAATGACTATTTTCAAAATGGTGTAACTAAAAAACTATTAAAGCTAGAGCATTGATTTTGGTCTCATTTTAAAGCTCTTTAGTAGCCCCCTTGTTTATTGTCTCTTGTTAAATATCTCTACTGTGAAAAATAAAAAAAATCCCTTCAAAAGTTGACCTTTGACCTTGAATAAAAAAAAAAAATACCTTGTCGTGTACAACAAAATCCCAAGAAGCTGTAAGTGGCTGATAACTAGTTCAATGTATAAAAAATAATGAATTCAAGCAACATTTTGAAAAAAGTCATTTTATACAAAAATTGTCAAAAAGTCATGACTGTGACCTTGTATGTCAGTAACCATTTTTGTCTAAGGTCAGCTCAATCTCACAAATACAACCCATATCTACATACTATCTGCAGCCTTCTACAAACAAGCAAATGCTTATTTTTAAATATTTGTTCTTTACCCACCTCACCTGTATGTTGTGCATGTATGTGATGGTTTTCAGTAGTTGACAAGATTCTTGTGGGCCACCCAATTTATTGTGATTTCTAGAAGAGAAAACAATTTTTAATGTATACCTAGATAGCTACCTAATTAACAAATACAAGTAACATATTAAAATGTACATACAATATGTATAGGTATAGTGCTCATTGATTTCCATTTATCACAACTTAAAATGTATGCAGTGTATATATAGTTACATGACCATTTTAATTTTGAATTCTTACCTTTCTGTGCTGTAGATCTGCCAAAGCTTTGGATGCCTTCAAAGTAACTTCTTTGCAAATCCTGTATGTTCGTCCATTAGTAGTAGATGCCTCAACTTGTGTTAGAATATCTGAATATGGTAAGATTAATTCATCTGGTTGACCAGGATACACAAATGATGGTGTTGGTTTACGTCGTCGTCGTTGGGCCTAGGCAAGCTACGGCTTGGGACCGTAGCGCATCTATCCGGTATAGGTTAACCTGGATGATGTAGCCATAAGCACTGCCGCTGGTTAAGTGCCAACCAGTGATTATTCACTAGCCGTATTGAGTCCATTAGGCGAAACTGCGACAGTACCAAAGGTGGAAAATATAACCCTTGGATTTCTATTATTTATTTGCAAAATGGATATGGTATTAGATTAAAATAATTATTTGAATATAAATAATTAACTGACAATTGTGATATATAATTAATTATGTTTACATACAATAAAATAATATAGTATACATAAAATTAGTATTAATGTGGTTCACAATTGAATTATGATGGGTAACTAATTTAAAATGAATTTATAGCTATTCCGAAATTCAAGATGGTAAAATTAACATTTTTGAGGGAATACACTGACTGACGCTCCGGTATCGATCAAGAAATTGACACCAGAGTTCCTGTCCTTTATGAATAACAGGTTGGCAGTGCGAGTACTAGACGCCATTAGGACTCGCTGCTGGGGTTTTCCGACGAAAAATTGCAAGGGGAGATGCACTTCCTAGCCTTCTTTCCAAATTTGGAGTGGTAGAAGCAGATCTTCCCGGAACTCGAACGATGCCTTCGTAAATCTTGACCGAGAATGGCTTCTTTGCCGTTGATTTTGTAGCAGAGAACAAACGTGGTTGAGTTGTTGACTTAACTCTTCCACTTTCAACTCCAGTTCCGATTGTGTGTTCACGTTGTTGACCGGAGCTGCGTCAATCTCCACTACTTTGTCGGCAGTTTCTGCTAGTTTATCAACTGGAGTAGCAGGATCCATAGTGGCCAAGACACGCTGAGCTGATGGAGGAAGTTTCTGCAAGAACAGCTGTCTAAAGATGTCCTTATCGAAGGTTTGTGCGCGTTCGCCTAGAGCGCACTGCATAGCCCTCAGCATTTGAGTGGGCTTACGGTCTCCAAGTTCTTTTGAGATTAACTGATGTAGTTTCTCACGCTCGGAGACAGTGGTGCGACACAGGATGGCAGACTTCAGATCGTTGTATGGGTCCTCACTCGTGGAAGTAGACACGATGATGTCACGGACTTCAGAGATGATGCTCGCTGGTAGAGAGGACAAAACATGATCGTATTTTGTCCTGCTAGCGGTGATCCTTCCCAAGTTGAATTGTGATTCCACTTGGTGGAACCAAATAAATGGATCACCCGGCCAGAAGACGGGGAGCTTTACGCTCAAGTGGGAGATGGCACCAGCGTCGTCAGGCATCTTCTCCTATGCTTGCTGACGTACAAGCAAGACAAGTTACCAACGAAGGAGTGGAGGTTGAGACGAGCGCAGGCACAGAGCGCACGGGCAGGGGTGAGGGGCAGAGGGCACGAGCGACATTACAGTCTGATCCTAGTCGCTCGGGTGAAGGGGGTGATGGGCATGAACGACGTTACAGTCTAATCCTAGTCATTCGGGTAAAAGGGGGGAATCCAACTCCGGAGTCACCAATTGTTGGTTTACGTCGTCGTCGTCGGCCTAGGCAAGCTACGGCTTGGGACCGTAGTGCATCTATCCGGTATAGGTTAACCTGGATGATGTAGCCATAAGCACTGCCGCTGGTTAAGTGCCAACCAGTGATTATTCACTAGCCGTATTGAGTCCGTTAGGCGAAACTGCGACAGTACCAAAGGTGGAAAATATAACCCTTGGATTTCTATTATTTATTTGCAAAATGGATATGGTATTAGATTAAAATAATTATTTGAATATAAATAATTAACTGACAATTGTGATATATAATTAATTATGTTTACATACAATAAAATAATATAGTATACATAAAATTAGTATTAATGTGGTTCACAATTAAATTATGATGGGTAACTAATTTAAAATGAATTTATAGCTATTCCGAAATTCAAGACGGTAAAATTAACATTTATCTTGAAACTAAAATAAGAGTATTCACTACAATGGGTTTGGGCCATAAGGATGAAGGAATGTGACTTTTACTTCTCTATTCTCTGGTATCTTTTCCAGCACATATGCCACCCACCAATGGCCATCATATGCAGCAGTAACAAAACCATGTATTTTCTCCTCAGTCACAACTTCTTCCTTTTCAGTAACTTTCTCAATATTTGAATAATGTTTAACCTTAAGAGAAGTCAATGAAACTGGCTGTAAATGGTGTAATTTCTGTGTACCAGCAATAGTCCTTGCAGTTGAGTGTCTTTCTTGGAGAAGTTGGCTTTCCTCTTCATGCTCTTTATTGGTTGAAAAATGACATTTTATATTTACAATATTTTCACTTGCAAATGTATATAACTTCTGCAGTAAGGATCTGTTCATCATAAGGTCGTTGTAGACTAGCTTTTGCAGCTAATCTCTTAACTGTGCCTCCAACACCATCACAGGGTCCCTTTCCATGACTTGTTGCAAAAAAAAATTCCATTCTGCCTCAATTCCAAAATCATCTCTGTGATGGTAAAGATTCAAAAAGTTTTTGCAGTTCTTATACTGTCCTGCACACCCATCTGAAAAGTAAATTATTTTGTGAATGGAACCAATGGATGAGATATTATCTTTTAGGAATTTTATCAGATGCTTTTGAAACAAATGTACAGCAACTGTGTTATGGATGTTACACTCTGAAATAATAACAAAGCTAAGGTGAGCAATCTCATCTTCCTTTTTATAGTAAATAACAAATGGATGTAGAGTAGCCATCTCATTGTTCCAGTGAAAGCTCTGAACCTCATCTTGAAGAATAAAGGAATAATTTTCAGCAAAATCACACACAGCAAGGATCTCACCATCTTTCAAAGACATTTTTGTTTCACGGTAATAAGTTGCTTGCATCTTTGTCTTGAAGTCATGTATCTGGTATTCTTTCAGTTGGTTACAGAATTGGTCAATATATTCATCTGTATTCAGTTCTACTGATTCAAGATTTGACTGATCTGTATTGGTCCACTTTTTAAAATTTATGATATCAATGAAGTTGTTTGTAAATATGTCCAGTAGTCTGTTTTTTAAATCTGATGGATCTCCACATTGTTCACATTGTCTGAGGCAGGATTGCATTCCATAAAGGCAACACAATGACATACATTCTTAATAGGTGTCATCATTTGCAGTTAGTTTTTCTAATTCAGCTCCTACAAACGTAAGTTTGGCATTCTGATGAATTGTACAGACACATACTGAGTGAGTTCCTGTTGCTCCAGCAATAACACACTGCTTTGGACGCAATTCTGCAAATTTACTGAATCCCACCTTAACCAAAGGATTTCTTTCTTTGAAAATATGATAGGCTTCTTTTAAATTGCAAAGTAAAAGATGCTTTTGCAAATGTATCCTTCCTCTTTCATTGTCAATGATACTACAATAGTCTCTTCCTGGCATTGTTCTACTGATGTCTTCTGAAAGATAAAATGCTTTAATAGCGTCAACAGTATTCTGTTTAATTCTTTTCCCACCCTTTGGATTTGGGTCTGAAAGGACACCTTTTTCTTCAACTATTTTTTTAGCAATAGATGCTGTATGCCTTGTGTTAAATTCTGAAGCAATTTTCCTAATGCTCCAACTTTTGGGCAATACAGTGAGGATTTTTATTTTATTACTTCTTTTAGTATTTTCATTTTTGAATTTTTCCTTGAGTTGATTTATTATTTCTAAACAGTCTACATCTCCAGATGGCTCCTTAAATTGTGAGTCAGAAATCTCTCTTCCTGCAACTGTTTCCATTCTCCTCTTAACTGTATCTGTCACCTTGCTTAGTTTTTTAGCTCCATATGACTTGCTCTACAAGCTCTTTTTTATGGGTGATTCACCAATTGAAACAAAAGAAGCATTCAAAGTACACATCTCATGGTTTTGCTCTGAAGTTGATGCATCACTATTGTCAACATTTTCAATTTTCTCAAGATCTTCAGGTGGTTCACTACTACAAGAAGAATCATCATTTATTTCTGAATTCAAAGTGCCTATTCCTTTCTCAGGCAAGGACTCAAGATGTTCTCTACACTGCTTACAAAGTCTGTGATGTAGTGTTAAGTGCAGATCGGGAAACTTATTTACAAGTTCCTGTGGTACAATTCTCACTCTTCTTTCGACACTGACCTTTGTGATGCAGCAAAGGATCAGCACACTTCTGTTTCAGTTTTAAATGTTCCATGTTTGTACTCTGAAATCACAAAAGCACAAAGAAAATCTTGAAAAGAAAACAATGAACAATTAATGAATTAAATAAATTTTTATACATGTATTTAGTAAAAATAAATTAACTTTAACTTGAAGTCAGGAGTCAACTCTGTAAAGTTGACAGTACTTATATACTAGTTGGGCCTTTGGATCAGCGCTACTCCAGTAGATTTGGGGCTGTCGAGGGGTTTAACCCTGGTTGTCTTTTAAAAGACTTCTTTTGGCACAGGTCACAAAGTTTTTGAACTAATAATGTTAAGTTGAACTAAGTCTTCACTGACACTATGTCAGAACAGAACTTTTAAATAAATGAACTGACAAAAAAAATCTAAAATTGAAGAATGATGCCAACTTCATTTATTTTTTATACATTGAACTAGTTATCAGCCACTTACAGCTTCTTGGGATTTTGTTGTACATGACTCAAGGTATTAATGTAAAAAAATTGAATTTTTTAGGAGAAGGTATTTTTTTTGTATTCAAGGTCAAAGGTCAACTTTTGAAGGGATTTTTTTATTTTTCACAGTAGATATATCTAACAAGAGACAATAAACAAGGGCTACTAAAGAGCTTTAAAATGAGACCAAAATCAATGCTCTAGCTTTAATAGTTTTTGTTACACCATTTTGAAAATAGTCATTTAACGCAAAAAAGGTCAAAATGTCACAACTTTGTGACCTTGTATCTCAGTAACCAAAGGTCAGTCAGCTCTAATAATTTGGGAATTTAAGTTTGGCATGTATATCTGCTATTGTGCCAAGTATGAGCAAAATTGAAAGGGGTGAGTGCAAAAAGTGCCATTTTGTGGCTGAGTTGACATGGAATGACCCTAATGCATAGGGAAACCAAGGTAATTAATATAATTAATTACTTATTTTCAATTATATTGTCTATCTATAGTATAGGTAAACTTCATTTTACGCCGCTTTAAATTATATCGCTTCACTTTTACAGTGCTTAAAGTAAAAGCTTAAATGTAAAATTAAAAATGGTAAAAAGCCATTACTGCGACAATGTAACCCTTTCCTCAATGCTAGATAGGCATGGTGGACCAGTAGTATAGCCACCTTGATCATTTGACTTGGTCTATTTAGATTTTTATTTATAGGGGTATGGTACAACACTTGTGTTCTGACAAACATAATAGTCTAGTAGAATTCTATCAAAGTCACTGGATTCATTCCATAAGGGCATTTATCTAATGTTCTAAAACAGTTTCAGCATAAAATACACATTATAGCATCACATGATCATCCTGTGAAAGTAATCTAAACTTGGACAACATGGATTTTGGTCAGGCAGATCATACCTATCACAACTAATGGCACAGAATAACATTATTATTGATGCACATCAAGGTAGTAAAAACTATGATGTAATATATAGAGACTGTCAATGCATTCACAATAAGTGTGACCATGGAATCATAGCACTTAAACTGAAATATATGGGAATAACAGGAAAAGTAGGAAAATGCATCTACAATTTCCTAAGTGAGTGGCAGCAAGTCATTATAGTTCAAGGAATATTTTAATCAGAATCAGAAGTCCTTAGCTTAGTACCATAAGGAACAGTATTATCTCCATTACTCATAATCATGCTAACTGATATAGATGATATTACCAGTGACAGCATGGTAACATTATTTGCTGATGACACAAAGATTAGCAGAAAAATAAGAAGCCCAGAGGAAAAAAGGATCCCTACAAACAGACATGAACAGAATCTACAATTGGTCTGAAGGCAACAATATGAAATTTAACCCTCAGACATTTCAACTGTTGAAATACAGGAGGGAGGACCTAAAATCTATGGAATACTATACCCCAAATGAACAGGAAATTCTAAAGCAAAAGATTTAAGTGTTGTTAATGACTGATGTGAAGTTTGAAGCCCAAAATAAGATGGCAATAAACAGGAAGAATAACAACTGGACAGATAGTGAGAACCTTCAAATGAAGTGATAAGAATATAATGATTCCTTTATTGAAAAAAAAACTGATCATACCCAACTTGGAATACTGCTCAGCCCTAACATCCTGATATAAAAGACCTTAATTAGCTAGAAGGGATTTGGAGAAGCTTCACAGCAAAGATCACGATGCAAAGAACTAAATTAATGGGAAAGGTTACTTCAATTAAATTTGTATTCACTGGAAACAAAAGAGGTACACCATTATTTACACTTGAAAAAATCTTACTTTGAACCCTGTAGCCCCTCAAATGTTTGCTATTGCGCTTGACATATCAAACGTTTGATAATCTGGCACAAATCTTTAATTTTGAAACTGCCCTCCTTTGGTTTCTGTCCTATCTATCCCTTCATTTCCAATTTCCTTCCTGGCTGATATGTAGCTGGCCACTGTTCTTCTAAAGCTATTAACAGTGATGTTCCTCAGGATTCTGTCTGTTACCCACTATTTTCCTTTTATTATCTTTTAATTCATACTTCCTGTCTGATTCACTCCTATGCCAATTATTCCACTCTTCACTTCTCCACCCACTTTCCAAAGTGTCCTTCACAGCAGTCGCACCATGATTTGTGTGAGGCAGGTATGGGGCACCTGACCTCTGATCTTTCTGCCATCTCTGATTGGGGCAGAGAAAACCTTGTGGCTTTCAATGCCTCAGAAACTTGGTTCCTCCATCTGTCTACTCATCACAATCTTCCACACCATTATCCTCTTACTTTCAACAACACGCTACTCAATCCTTCCTCTCTTAACATTCTTGGCATTTCCTTTTGTGATCTTTCCTGGAAAGATCACATATACTCATTCCAACTTCACCCCAACTTGGTTGCTGTCACTGTCAGACATGGGTAATAATAATATATGGTATTGCAGGATTTTTCAAGTAATGGTAAGTAGATCATAACTTTTGGCTGTAATAGTAATAGAAGGCAAACTAATAGATAGGTAATAGTCTATTACTTTTCTATTACAGTGGCAATGGACAAATTGTTTGAACAAAACTGAAAAAATGAACTAAATCTACTCTAAACTAAAATAAACACGTATATGAACTAATATTGTATCAAATTTTTCCTTCAATAAAGTAAAATTTATCAAGACCTACAGTCTCTGAAATTGTAATGATTTGGTTGAAACAAATATTTGTTAACACTGCTTCTATTTGCATTTAAATAGACAAAGATCCTTTTCAAATGAGTGAAGTACCCCACATACAAAAGTAATAGTAATGGAAACCCAGTAATAGACCCCATGTCTGGTCTCTGTACAGGGGTCTTGTTCACCCCTGTATGTTCATTATAAGCATATCTCCATGCCATTTATTAAATTTATTACAAATCATTATACTATACTTTCTCATGCTTTTTCTGAAGAATCTGTATTTTCAATCTTTCATATAGGTACTCAATGGGTCAACTCTGGAACAATCTTCCTCAACCCATCTTTCCTCCTGTCTATGGGCTACTATCTTTCAAATGCAGTGTATCTAGCCATCTCAAATACCCTAGACCTTAATTTTGGCTCTTCTTTTATTGGGGTGAGGGTAGCTCATGTGGGCATTTGCCTTTGTCCCCTCCTTTTTGCATAAAAAAAGGTGGAAAGGAAGAATGTGTTGTGTTCCCAAATTAAAGGCTAGACAGGGAGCATCCTCAGCCCTGAAGGAAAATAGTTTTGTTGTGAGAGGACCAAGACTGTTTAACCAGCTGCCCAAGGAACTAAGGAACACTAGTGGTGTTGCAGTGGCTATCTTCAAAAGAAGCTTAGACAGCTGTCTCGGAACAATCCCAGATGAGCTGGGTGTACCTGGCCATGTGAGGTGGAGAGCAAAAGAAAACAACTCCACCAGGCTAACTTGAGGAGTGGTGACAAGCTTGACCTTAGCAAAATGAGGAATCATCACTCAGAACATTTTATATATAATATATATATATATAATATATATATATATATATATAGGCTGGGTCAAAATTTTATATTGAAAAGGTACATATTGTGAAGGGTTTGAATGGAACACAGGAACCCCCCTCATAAATGATTTTTGCTGTTTAAAGCCTCCTCCTCCCCTTGCACAATTTTTTACTTTTTGACCTATATTGAAGAATACTCCATTTATACGAAACTTGCTCTACATTTAGGTTTTTTGATGACAAATTTTTATTAATGTATAATATTTTATTTAATAATGTTACAGTATTAGGAAAAATAATTAAGTACAGTGAGGCCTTGCACAACGAATTTAATTCATTCCAGAAGGTCATTCGTTAACTGAAAAATTCATTATGTAATGCATTAGTTCAATGGGATTTTCAGTAATTTGTTCCAGAGCCCAAATTTTGACCCTTTTTGCGCTTGTTTACCCATTTTTTAAACGTTTTTTAGTGTAATGTGTTCTTATTGTTATATTAATGTTATTCTATGTATATATTTTAAATAAGTATGCTAAATAAATATATATATTTTAAATAAATATGCTAAATAAATAAATTAAACAGTTAAAAATAAAAATATTTTTATTTACCTTGGTCTTGGAGGTGAGCTGGAGATGAGGCTTGGAGGAGGATGGGAATTAATGGTTTCTGGAAGGAGAATCTCCTTCCATTAGGACATCTGGGAGGTCAAATGATTCTCCTGGGTGTCCTATTGCCAGTTGGACCTGGTTGAGGGTCATCAGGATCAACCACATCCACAGAAGATGTTGAAGCAGTGGGGGCTGTTGTCATCTTGAAGTAGCTGTCAATTTTTCTGTTTCTTTTTGCTTTCTGCAAATTCCCTGAAATATGGCAGGACTTTGTCTTTGAAATGACAGATAGCAAGCTCAGTAACTTAACATTAGGGTGCTTGCTTGCAATGGCCTTCATCTTGCCCCAATGTAACATTAATTCTTTGACTTCAGCAGAAGTTATGTTCTCTTCTGTTTCATCATCATCCTCACCAGTATCTGACTCTGATTCCTTGGCCAACTCCAGAAGATCTTGTGCAGTCAACTCCTTTCCATGGTCTGCAAGAAGTTCTTCAACATCCTCTTGATTGACTTCAAGGCCCATGTCTTGACCCTACTGGACAATTTCAGCCTCTACATTTGGTTCATCTGTTTGAAAACCTACTTGAAAGTCTACTTGTAGCATCACTTACTTTTTCATAATTTCTTCCTTCTTAAACATTGTTGAAACTGTACTGGCAGACAATCCATATTCAGTAGCAAGATCTTTGGTACTTGTTCCAGATTCACTTTTTTTAATAATGTCATGCTTCATTTGGAGACTGATAGTTTTCCTGGATTTCTTTGGAGCATTAGCAGATGATGGAGGTCTTTTAGGGGCCATGACTGCACATTTTATACACTTATAAAGCTAATAAATTAAAATTTAATAGTGAGCAATTGTGTTGTTATTGTAACATGTGTTATCGTAAGCCCACTTGGTTCACTGTAATTCACTTTTTATCTGTATTATGTGCACTGTAATTAACTTTATTTAGCACTAATAATGCTTAAAAGCATTAATTATTATTTATTCACTATATTAATTAATATTATAATGATAAATCACTGTAAAGCAAAATTTAAAAAAAAATTGATAGCAATTGTACACAACTGCTCACGACAGCTACCAACCTCCAACTGAGTTTTTCGTTACCAAATTTGTTCTGCAAGGTAAAAGTTATTTAAATCAATGGAGCCTTATGGAGGTAATTCGTTAAGCAAAAATTCACTATTTACGGCATTTGTTATGCAAGGCCTCACTGTACAATAATACCTATATTCAGAAGAAAAAATTAAGTCCTAACAAATATGCTAAAATTCAATTCACTTTTTCATTGTTTCTAATCACATCAAAAG
Source organism: Bathynomus jamesi (assembly GCA_023014485.1). Taxonomy (NCBI): domain Eukaryota; kingdom Metazoa; phylum Arthropoda; class Malacostraca; order Isopoda; family Cirolanidae; genus Bathynomus; species Bathynomus jamesi. Next base: position 444,502 of record JAJOZX010002223.1, read on the forward strand.
GGAAGAAATTTTCAATATCATTAGGAAATTTTATTTCATATGTTTCTTACTCATTCTATTGGGCCTTCCTTTCAAACTTGGGAAGTTTTTGCCTTGATTCTAATGAATTTAAGAAACTTTTGACAGTTGTCATATCTTATTCTTTCCTGACATACCTTTGTTACTAGGTTCACTGCCCCTTCCACACTTTGCTTCTTTTCCATGCCACAGTCAATCTCCAGTGGCTTACATCAATCCTGTAGTAGCTCATCATTGCTAAAATTGTCTAACAGCTGTGGAGGAATAATGATCTCTCTGCTAATCAATCATCTCGGTGTAGTCAGTAGATTGGAAATTGAGGGTTTGAGGCAACTCAAAGTTTCCGGTACCTGAAAATCCTATTCTTGAAAGGATGTTTCTCTGAATAGCTTGCTTCCTAATTTCTAGTCTCTTGTCAGTTACAATTGAGATGAGTATATTTTCTGGGTGGTCAAAGTAGGCATTGTTCTATGATTGATCTGTTCATCTAAATTTTGAAGCAAGCACATTAAATGCCAAAAGTTATATGCACCATCAGTTGCATTAGGATGAGATTTTATCCAAAACCACCCTGGAGCATAGAACTGCATAATAATAATGACTATCTTGAATGTTTTCATTGGGATTTGTCATTGAGATACAGTGCCCGCGAAAAGTATCCGATCACTCAAGAAAATACAATATTTTCCCTTGATATTCAGACACACACAATTCACTTTCTATTTGTTCTAGCGACATCTGGTAACTTTGAGGTTGCTCGCTGATATGAGAGCTATCAAACGCATTCTCAAATTAGTGTTCTGGTAGCCTTCGTTGCGGGGTGGCTGTGTCTCAAAGTTGTCAGATTTCACTGTTTATGTAAATTTCTTGATATTTTGTTATTTTTTACAGAAAGTAGTGTAAATAAAATTTATATATAATGTGTGCTAAAAAACAACTTAAGAGTGATTGTCGAGGTGCTATTGTTGCTTTGCATACATGTGGGAAATCACAGACACAGATAGCTAAGGAATTAAACATATCCCAAAGTACTGTTAATTTATGGGTTTCACGGGCTAAGAAAAATGCTGGCCTAACCACGCCAGTCCCTAAAAAATGATCTGGCAGACTGAGAAAAACAAATTCGCGAACAGACAAACTTATGAAACGTTTAGTATTGAATAACCCAACAATAACTGCGAAAGAAATAAAATTTAATATGAATAATTTGTTATCTGGTGTTTCTGAATGAACTATCCAGGAGTGGCTCCAAAAAGAACTCGGATTACCATCTCGCCATGCTGCTAAGAAACCGTTCATTAATGAAAAAATGCGTAAAAAATGTCGCATTTTGTAAAAAATACATTCATTGGACTGTTGATGACTGGAAGAAGGTTTTATTTAGCGATGAGTCGACATTTTTGACATTCAGAAGTTGTCCAAAAAAGGTTCGCCGGCCCATTGGCTCAAATAGGATGGACCCTAAATACACCCTAAAGACAATGAAACACCCTCCAAGTGTGATGGTTTGGGGTTGTTTCGGTTACTATGGGCGTGGAAACCTATATTTTCTTCCTAAGAACACAACTATGAATGGTGCATGGTATTTAGCAATGCTACAGGATAAACTTCCAATGGCAATGGCAATCCAAAGGACAAAAACATACATGCATGGTGCACCATGTCACAGGGCCAAAATGGTGACAAAATGGATTACTGACAATAAATTTGATATTTTGGATTGGCCTGGTAATAGTCCAGATCTCAATCCGATAGAAAATATGTGGCTAATAATAAAAAATAAGGTTGAATGCCACGACACTGGCTCAGTCAAAAAATTACAAGAAGCCATCAAAAAGGTATGGTGCAAGGAAATATCTGTAGAAGTTTGTCAAAACTTGATTAAATCCATGCCAAAACGTTTAGAACGAGTCATCCAAACCAAAGGACAGATGACAAAATACTAATATAAGGTTAGTATACATTTAAACATCGTTTTTTATGTAAAAAATACAAATTTCCAGGGTGATCGGATACTTTTCGCGGGCACTGTATATAATTGAAGGACCCTGTTGGCTAGAGTTAGCTAGTGAGCATGGTGAAAGGTATGGTACCTGGGGATTGAGTGGACAGATCTTGAAGTGTCTCCAGTTTGTGCTGCTAGACACACCTCCTCTTTGATCACTACTTACTGTAGCTCCTTCACAACATTTGCTGGAATTTCTTTAATGTTTCCCTTTATGTGAGAATATTTGACTACCTCCAATTTTATTAAATCTGTTTTCAGTTTATTCCCAATTGAACCCGCAAAAGTATTTGGACATGTTGTTTTACCATCAATGGCTTTGTAGACATGTATAAAAGGTGGCTCATTCAAATGCAAGAGGCACACCAACCACCACTGGTCTGTTAAGATGAATTTCAACCAGTTTTATGGCTCCAATTTTTCCTGTATTTACAGGAATACCATCATAGAGTAAAGCTTTGATAGTATCTGTGTTGTTTGAGTCTGTAATAATGGTTGTCAATTCTTCTGCTATGCAGCGAGCAGTTCCATTATCTGGTGTGACATGGTCTACACAGACATGACTCCAGATTCCTGGGATCTTGGGAGCATTGCATTGCTCCAGTAAATTTGACCATGAGAAAAAGTAAATTTGGGTTTGGGTTTTGTTCATCCGCTAGACGTTATGCAATTTGTTTGCGTATACATTCTTGTACAAACCAATTTTTTTAAATTACAAATTTAGTTATTTTAAGTTTAGTTGGTAATTCCATATTTAACAATTATTTTTATTTTTTGTTAAGCTTCAATGTTTTGATAATTAAAATTTTATTAAAACGTATATTTTTTTAATATAAAATTATCAGGATTGGACTATGTTCCATTGATCTCGGCCAGGTTTGATAAATTGGCCAGATAATTACTTGTGCGGTTTTAAGTAATCGACCATGACTCTAGAATTGAAAAGTTTAGTTAAGTTTAAACTTACTTTTACTTACTTTAACTTACCTACTTTTACTTACTCTTCCTTACTTTTACTAAGGTTAAAGCACTTACTTTTACTTACTTTCATTGTACTATATTTACTTACTTTTACTCACTTTTACTTATTTTGTATTTTTTCAGGTAGTCCATAATCAATAATGGATCCTAATATTGATGAAGTTGGAGAGAAAAGTGAGGGTGTTAAAAGGGGTTACTTTTGTGGTCAATGCAAGAACAAATATTCAAAGCAGCAAAACTGGGAGGAACATTTTAATTCCAAAAAAAAAATTTGTTACAATACACTTAAGGTGTATAAACTGTACATTATTGTATTATGTTTAGCTAAAACAATTTGTAATTGGTATGTCGTCAATTCAAGAGTTAACTATCATTAACCTATCTAGTGGTGTAAGGGGAAAAAAAGTAAATTCAGAGCTGTGCTCCAGTAAATTTTTTCAAATCTGGAGTCATGTACACAGATGCTTCCAGGTTCTTTCACAATAACAGTTCTTCTTTTATCTTTCCACTTTTAGTTAGTGTTATGTTTCCTCCCATCAATTCCAAGGCACTCCATTTTCAGGTTTAGACCTAAAAGTATTTGTTTACCCATGTGATTTCTTTCTGCCAAGCATGGTAGTGTGGTTAAGGATCCCCATAGCTTTTAAAGCTGCATTGACTAGTGCAGCTGCAGCTCTACAACTTGCATGATAACGATCTGCTGTTAATGCTAGGTTTTTATAGGAGTGCCTGTTCTGAATATTCTGTCAATTCTAAATCAGCCTCATAATCTACATCCGTGTCTTCTTCGGTATTTTCTATAAATTCTGATGGTAAAACATTGGTGGCTTTTCTTCTTGTGCTTTGGGCTCTTGGGAAAGGGTCATTCCATGTCAAATCAGACACCAAAACTGTCAACTGTCTCCTATTTTGTTTATACTTAGTACACTTAAGGACCCTTATGAGAAATGTAGATACCCAAAATTTCATACCTCTGTGACCTTGGTGCCAAGATATGAGGTCACGAAAGTTGACATTTTGACCAGATTTTTTTCAAAATTTAATAACTAAATTGTCATATCTCAGCTTCTACTGGACCAATTTACTTTGTCATTTTAAAGTTTGAAATGAGTAGAATCTTTTGTCTATCTTGAAATATATATCATAAATGATTCAAAGTTTATAGAAGTAACTTTAATAAAAAAAAAAATTGTCCAATTTTTAAATTTTTTTTGCCCCAAGGTACCTCTATCCAAGTACAACATTATGTAAAAATTTCATTATTCTCTGGCAAATACTTGAAAATATAGCACTTTCAGTGATGAATTTTTAAAAAAAAAAATAGAGAAAATGAAAAATTGTTGCTATTCCTATGAAAAATGATGTGGAGTAAATTTTTTTTTTTTTTGAAAGTATATACAGCATTATAACAAATAAAATAATTAATTTGGAGCTTTAAATTTGGCACCTATAGGTGTGCCTATTTTTGTCTATGTAGGGGAGATTTTTTCTAAAATTTTCCAAACATATATAAAAACTAATTAATTTATTTTGAGTGTCGTACTTTCTAGTAATTTTAGCATCTATTCTAGAAGAATAACATGTTTGAATTTATTTGAATTGAATTTATTATTTTCATCAGCCCAGTTGAAGAGAGAGATCTTGCCTTGTAAAATTTTGTGATCCCCTTTAGTTGTTAATCTGTAAAAATAATTAAAGTTTGTTACAAAGAAAAATTATTGACTAAATCTGAAATTAAAGAGAAATTATGAAAGCAAATTGCGAGTGATTACATTAAATTATTGGTATATAGCATGGGTTAAGATGGTTGTTAATTTGAAAATTCTAAATTTAAATAGGTATTTTAGGTTATCTTTCTTTGAAGTAATTCTTTGAGATTTAGAGACTTTCGGTACGTCGTCTTTTACTAAATTGTACACACTCCCATTTCTCATCATTACATCAACTTTTCTGATGATGCTTGAAAATCTTAGTGTCAAAATATCTGGATGTTGGGGATAGAAAAATGAAGGATTGGGACCATGAGGGTGTAAGAATGACACCTTCACCTCTTTGGCTTCTATTGATTTTTCCAGAACATATGATAACCACCAGTGGTCATCATAATCTATTGCAACAAAACCATTTATATCATTTTCTATCATTTCCTCTTCCTCGGTTACTTTATGATTGTTGACTTATTAGATGCCAAATATCTTTTAACAGTAATTGATGAAAGTGAAACAGGTTTCATATGGTGCAATTTTAGAGTTCCGGAAATGGTTTTGGCTTTTGAATTTTGGTCTTTTAAAAATTCTTCCTCTTTGATGGTCTTCAATTGTTAAAAATTTAAAATGTGTTTAATATTAGTTAACAAATTCAAACAAATTTCGGCATGTTATTATTTGGTTATCATACGGTCTTTGGAGGCTTGCTTTTGCAGTTAATCTTTTAATAGTGCCCCCCAATCCATCGCATGGTCCTTTTCCATGACTTGTAGTGAAAAAAATCCAATCTGCCTCCAAATTAAAATCCTTTTTATGGTAACAGAGGTTAAGGAAATTTTTTACAATTTTTGTATTGGGCAGCACATCCATCCGAAAAATCTAAAAAAAAATTTGAATAGAATTTTTTCTTCTATAAATTTATATAGGTGGCGTTGAAAAAGATGAACTATGACAACATTGTGGTCATTACATTCTGAAATAATTACAAAATTTAAGTTTTAGATTTCCTTGGGCCTTGAAATATAGAATGAATGGATGAATAGTAGTCATTTGGTTGTTCCAATGGAATGACTGAACTTCATCTTAGAGAATAGCTGAATAATTTTGAGAAGTTGCATACAGCCAAAACTTCATTATTTTCCAATGATGTTTTCTTATCCTGATAGTAGTTTGATTGCATATTTGTTAGGAAATCATGAATTTGAAAGTATGTACATAAATTAGAATTTAGAAGGGCTTGTAGATATATATTTTTTTTTAAACTAATTAAATTTCAGCTTTTTTATTTCATTGGATTTTTCAAATGATATTCTAGTACAAGGTTATTTTGTCAACAAAGATATATTACTTTTATATGATTGTAATAATTATAGATAGTTCAATAAGTGTTATGAAATTATTATTACGTGATACTGCTTCAATTTTTCACAAAATTCTTCTATGTAATCATCTGTAGGCAACTGCATCAATTCTAAATTTGACCTATCAGTGTTGGTCCATTTTTTGAATTGAATGTTGTCAACATAATTTTCATCGAATAACATTTGGAGCTGAGTGGTTAAATAGGTGGTATCACCACAGAGATTACATTCCATTAGGCAACATACTTGTGAGGGAGGATTGCACATTAGGGAAGGTAACAATTGGTGGATGTGACTGATTTTAGGCTCTGAAATTTTATCAATTTTTGCCCCCAATGAAAATAAGTCTTAGGTTTTGGTGAATAACACAAATGTATACCGAGTGCATACTAGATCCACTCACAATTACACATTGTTTAGGCCTTAATGAGGCAAATTTACTAAATCCAATTTTCATCCTTGGGTATTTATTTTTAAAGGCCTCATATGCCTCTTAAGTTACAGAGGAGGTGCTTCTATTTGTTTCCTTTGACCTTGTTCATTAAATAACATGCACAAAATCTTTTTTACCTGGCATTAATCTACTTATATTTTCATTTAAATAAATTTTTTAACTGAATCTTCTATTCCCATTTCCAGAACTTTCCCAGATTTCTAGATTGGTTCTGACAAAATTCCAGAACTTTTTACCATTTTCTTAGCAATGCATGCAGTGTGCTTGGTAGTATTATTCTTGGCATATTTTTCTTATACTTCGGCTTTTGGGCAGAACTGTTAAAATTTTAATTTTTTCACTTCTTTTAGTGCTTGAATCGTTAAATTTTTCTTTTGGCTGGTCTAAAATTTCTTTATCCTTTTTTTCCTGTGATGTTTCTTCCTCTTCAACTATAGTTTTCCCACTAGCAGCTTGTTTTTCTTTTGAATGTATCTTTAATTTGTTTAAATTTTTTCAGCCCATACTCCTTTTGTGTATCTAATTTTTGTTTAACTGGACTCTTTTAATGAACTATTCAGCGTCGCTAATTCAAAATTTACTGTTAGAGATGCTGAACTTGAGCCTGACCCTGATGACACAAGTTCAAGGGGTCTTTTGGATATGACAGAGCCAGAGGGATGAGATGAGTCAGTCTGAATTTTCAGTATTTTCTTTTAATATTTTATCAACAAGAATTCTGCACGGATTACATAGTCTATGATTTGCAGTTAATTGAAGATCAGGCCATTTAATGATTATTTCAGGTGGAACTACTCTTAGTCACTTAGTAGTTCACCATTTCCCTTAATGCTCATTGGAAGGATCAGCACATTTTCTTTTTAAATTAAGTGAATCCATTTCAAAATTTCCTAATTGAAATAGAATAGGTACCTGGCTAGGAATTCTGAATATATTACATATAGATGATTTGTTTTATAGTTTCCTAAAAGATCTGAAAGAAAAAAGTACATGTACACACAAAACAGTTATTTGTACTAGGAGTTAATGTTTGCATAAAAATAACAGATACAAAAATAGGTATATACCTAATAGGATGTCAAATTTACAGCTCAGTTAGTTTTTATTTGTCAGTGCTATACTTTCAAAAATAAAAGTTACTCCACATTATTCCATAGGAATAGCGACAATTTTTCATTGTCATTTTTTGGTATTTGTTTTTAAATGTCACATCTAAAGTGCTATATTTTCTAAAGTATTTGCCAGAGAATAATTAAATTTTTACACAATATTGTGCTTGGATAGAGGTATCTTGGGACAAAATTGGAGACACTTTAACTCGTTCAAATATTTCTAACTTCTACAACTTTTTTGTGAATCATTTATGGGATATATTTCAAGATAGACAAAAGATTCTACTCCTTTAAAGCTTTAAAATGACCCCAAAATGAAGTAAATCAGTCCAGTAAAAGCCAAGATATGACCATCCTTTACTCCAGATTCCACTCCCCATGACTTTTCTAACATTTCAAAGAAAAAATGCTCTTCTCTCAAGGTGTTTTCTACACATAATTGCAACCTGCGCCAGGCATGGGGTCAAATACATTTAAAAGTATTTAAATACAAATACTTTAAATTTTGTGAAATACAAATACTTTTACAAATATAGATATCAGTTGCTGTTCAAGTAAGAACTGACTAAATTTCACAAAGCAACCTAAATGTAAATTGTTCCAGGGTAACCAACAGTCCAACACACACTTACGTTCTGATTATATATTGGTAAGGGTCTTGTAGATAACCTACAAAGCTGTAATAGGGTACCTATCTATTTTTATTTTTAAATGTTTAACAATGAAAGCTAGGACAAAATGTTGTTGGAATTTGTATAACTATTTGCAAAAGTATTTTAAAGTATTTCAAAAGTATTTGGAAATTGTAAATACTTTTCAAAATATTTCAAATACAAATGTGTTTGACCCCATCCCCTGACCTGCACTCCATAATCCTTTTGTATATCTTTGCTATATGTGGAAGCAAAGATATTCCTCTGTAATTCCTACACTGTCTTATCACCCTTCTTAAATACAAGGCAAATGATTGCCTTTGATCAATCTTTAGGGATTTTTCCTGTAGTCCATGCCCAGTTAAATAAATGGCTTATTTTATGAATAAAACTGTTACTGGCTGCTTTAAATAGTTCTACTGGCAAACCATCTTCCCCTTGTTTTACCCAGTTTGTTTCCCTAATACAGTAAACTTCTGAAATAATGGTACTCAAAATAATGGAATACTCGAGATAATTGCACTTTTAAAAATTGTTGTACAGTAAAAAAAATGGCAGCGTGCATGACTTTGTTTACATCCGGTGAACTCTGTACCGACATGTGGAAGGCTCAGTGCTACATTTATAACGTTAAATGAAGAAATCAATTGAAGAAAATGCACCCTCTACAGATGAGGCACTCGTGATGGAGAATTTAGAATAGGTTTTTTCAATTTTAAAAAGTTATTTTTGCTTTATTTACGTACTTTGCATTTACCAGTTAATAAAGTAGTATTCATTCATTCTCTTATTTATCCCCCTTTATTTACGCATTAAATATACTTTAAAAAAAACTTGACACAACGGAAAATTCGCAATAATGGCACCCTCAAATCCCCGAGGGTGCCATTATTTGGGAAGTTTACTGTATATATGAATAGATATAGATTTTGTTCCCTGTAATGTCTGCCTCACATCCAAACCTCTCCCTGCCAATTCTGATGTGAATCCCCAGCATCATCTACATTTAGAAGATTTGAGAAATAATCTTTCCATCTCAATTAAATCTGGTTCAGTCAATAATTCCACCCTGTCATTTTTAATATTTACTTGCCTGACTGTCCTTTTTTCAATATGACTTTGCCAGACTGTATAGAAGCTTTTTACTTCCCACAAAGTTACTCTAGGTTATGTCCTAACCTTTCTCATAAATTCTTTTCCCTCTTAATCCTCTTGGCTTTTCTCACATCTTCCTAGTTTCCCTTGATTTGGCTGTCCTATGTTTCATCCATAGCCTAAACAACCTCATTTTGTTCAAGATTGCATTCTTTACTTTCATTGTCCACCAAAGTGTTTGCTTCTTTTTGGTTCCTCATATATACTTTTCTTCAACAATATGCAGGTCAGCTTCATAAAGTGATTCTTTAAGTTGAAGCCAAGCTTCATCTAAATCCTAATCTTGAAATTCAATTCTTTAAAATGTTTTCAGATATCTGCTGTTGGAATCTTTCTTTAACTTTATTTTCCTTCAGTTATTCAACTTTATTTCCTCTTAATAATATAAGTGATGGGTCTTTTAAACAAGACTTTAGCAACAACCAGTCTATGGTTAGAAGCCATAGATATGGAAGGATAACTCTTAACATCAATGTTGTTCCTCTCTTATCCAGAGCCAAAACCATATCTATCATCAATTTGTCAGTGTGTATTGGCTTAGATCTTGATTCCACTGGTACCACATCCACTTATGTTGGTCTTGATGCCTGAAAAATATACTCATAATAGCTAGCCCATTTCTTTCACTGAAATCAATAATTCTGCCCTGTTGTGGTGCATACACCTGGATTACACACAGCTTTACCTCCTTGGGCTTAAGCGCAATGGATATAATCCTCTCACCACAATAAACTGTCCTCAACCCTATTTGCCAGCTCAGGACAGAATAAAACTGACCCTGTGATGGGTGTCATCTTGGCTTCCCTTATAAATAAGTTGGAAGTCTTCGTGTATAATTCTGCTGCCCTCCCCCTTTCTTGTTTCAGTAATACCTAAAATGCCTATATTCATCTCCATCATACACCACACACCACCACAGTATTATCCTCAAGGGTAGCCACATTTAAAGTTCCCAATTTTAGTTTTTCTCGAGGTTGATCGAGTTCAGTTCCAGTTTGTCATCAAAATCTGTTCATTCCGAGACTGAGCTTTAGTTTCTTGAGCAATGCAATCCCATTTCAGGCTTTATAAAGCCTAAAATGGAAAATTTGGTCACTGGCTTGTTAGGCCAGTTGTGACTATACCTTCCTTTTTTTTATCTGGACTCAGGACTGGCATACATTGCTAGATGGTATTTTCCTATGGTGTTATACAAACCTAATGGCAATAAAAAATAAAACAAGAGTGATAAAATGGAACTAAATTTGTTGGGAGGTTAATGCAAAACTTGGTAACAATAGCCACTTCAATAATTTTATTGATTTCATTGAAACAAGACTTGGGATGTACTGAATATCCAGCATATATCCAGTATCTGGCCTATCTGGCTAGCTTTTGCTATCCAGCTGGATATCTGGTATCTGGCAAATTTGCTATCTGGTGCATCCTTAGTTTGTGCAACTCAGTTTTTCCCAACACTGCCTTTTCCAGGAATGTGTAACCCCTGCATTGCGGAAGGGACTACTGTATATACACCGAGTGGCAGAAAAATTGGCCTACTTTTTGCTTTGTGATATTCCAAGTGGGCAAGTTTGTTTATAAAAATTTTAAAATTCAAAAATTTAGTCTAGGGCATTAAAAAATCTTCAAACACCTGCTTAATACAATTTATCATCAAAAAATACTATATAAAAAATTAAAGATTTTGACAAACAAAAATTAAAACAAAAAACCTTGATCCAGGGTTAGTAAGAGGTGTTGCCTCTGCTAGCTTGAATGATTGCAGCCATTTGTTGATTCATCCCTTGAATGAGATCAGCAATCACATCCTGTGGGATTCTTTCCCACTTTCAGTTAAAGCTTGTTGTAGCTCCTGTAGTGTGTTAGGGGGCTAATAGACAAGCACTAAGATGCCATCCCATTGTGTCCGAAATGTTTTATGGGGTTCAGGTTTGGCCCTTGGGAAGGCTACTTGATTCAATGAATTCCAGCTTTGTCAAGGAAATTGTTAATGGCTTTTTCCGCATGGGGTCTAGCATTATTGTGCTGTAGTAGGAAGTCTTTGCCAACAAAAAGAGTAAAAGGGACCACATGCTCCAGCAAGATCTCTTCCATGTATCTTGTGGATGTCAATGACCCACCAGCATGACTCCAGATTCCTGGGATCTTGGGAGCATTGCTCCAGTAAATTTGACCATGAGAAAAAGTAAATTTGGGTTTGGGTTTTGTTCATCTGCTAGACCAGTGGTTCTTAACCTTTTTACTACCATGCCCCCTCTAGGAATTGGTCCTTCCCTCCATGCCCCCCTTGCATCAAAATAACATTCTCTCCCAGATTTTATGCTCATTAAGAGAATAACAAATACAATTAGAGAAATTCCTGTTTTCCCCCAAGGGATCACGCCCCCCCCTGGTTAAGAACCACTGCGCTAGACGTTATGCAATTTTTTTGTGTATACGTTCTTGTACAAACCAATTTTTTTTAAATTACAAATTTAGTTATTTTAAGTTTAGTTGGTAATTCCATATTTAACAATTATTTTTATTTTTTGTTAAGCTTCAATGTTTTGATAATTAAAATTTTATTAAAACGTATATTTTTTTAATATAAAATTATCAGGATTGGACTATGTTCCATTGATCTCGGCCAGGTTTGATAAATTGGCCAGATAATTACTTGTGCAGTTTTAAGTAATCCACCATGACTCTAGAATTGAAAAGTTTAGTTAAGTTTAAACTTACTTTTACTTACTTTAACTTAAGCACTTACTTTTACTTACTTTCATTGTACTATATTTACTTACTTTTACTCACTTTTACCATACTATATTTACTAACTTTTACTTATTTTATATTTTTTCAGGTAGTCAATAATCAATAATGGATCCTAATATTGATGAAGTTGGAGAGAAAAGTGAGGGTGTTAAAAGGGGTTACTTTTGTGGTCAATGCAAGAACAAATATTCAAAGAAGCAAAACTGGGAGGAACATTTTAACAAAGCTGGGCACAAACCGTTAATCCGTTAATCGTTAATTAACGAAGTTAACTTTTTCGTTAACGATTTAACTTTTAAGTTAACTTTGAAAATCATTATCGGACTAATTAACTTCCGTTAACTCAAGTCCTTTAACCCAAAAAATTCATAAATAAACGTTTAAAAGTTTTATTATTTTCAGTGCTGAGCAGGTGCGCAATTAATCAGCCACTGTTAATAGTGATGAACGAATTTCCATTTCCGCAGTGAAAAATCAGGCGATATATTTGTTTCCGTCGCCACAATTTGTGTCTTACCAAATATGGTAGTTATTTATGGCATTGGTTTGAGCAAAACATGGTCAACTGTAAAATCAGGCGGAAAGATTTGCCATTTGAGTTGAATGTTTCAACTTCTCTCAAGAAATATCACGAGCATTTTAAGGCACTTTCAATAATATATATGTAACAATTACAATAAATAACTACATTCATTTCATTTGCAGTCTGTCTCTTGCGCAACATGTTTGTGCTAGTGAATATTTAAAAATAATCGTTGTCAAGTAAGTCATGTATATTTATATGATGTCTGTGAGTACCTTATTAGTAGTCTCCTTGATACATTTCAAGAACCATAAAACTGATCAGGTAAGATTTTGATTCTCATGTCACTTTGTTCTCTATGGGCAAGGACATCCTGAGGGCCAAGAGATCATCCCTCTCTGATGAAAACTTTGATATGCTAATTTTCATGAAGGGCAACATGCATCTCATGGACAAAATGGAGAACGAGAAGAAGAGGGAAAATTAAATTATATATATATATTGTGTTTTTCATTTTTTTTATAATAAAAGTTAACATTAATGGTTTATCGGTAACTTCCGTTACATGATTAACGGTTAACGGATTAGCGGTTAACGAAGTTAACTTTTTGGTTAACGGTGCCCACCACTGCATTTTAATTCCAAAAAAAATATTTGTTACAATACAAGAGGTCCCAGAGTTTGGGCCCACAGCTTAGATATTGCAGTAAAGAAATACCAGGATGAAGTGCAGCAAAGAGAGATGGCAAAGCAGTCATTTAGTTTGTTCACAAAATGTGCTAGTGCTAGACCTCAGAAAAATGAACCAACTTCATCAACTGCTAATCTAGAAAATGAAACTTTTTCACTAGATGTTTCACAGACTGAAGAAAGTGCTTCTCCTCCACCTAAGAAACAAAAGGTAAGTGAGGAATCTGCGCATCAGACTAACAAAACTGCTTTAGAGGAATTTGAAAATTCCCAAATCCAGAAGACATTGAATGCAATTTTGCACCTAACAAAAGAAACTCACCAAGCTGTTGTGGTTAATAAAGAGAAGAGTCAAAATATGCCTTCAAGTTCGTGTTGCATCCAAATCTAATAAAGCAAAACGCAACAAATTTGACATTTCCATAGCCCATTTAAGCAAGTGTAAATCAATACAAGAAATCCTGAACAATGATTTGATCAAATCTACATTCAAATTGGTGGAAAAGAAGGATCTAGGGCATGCTGATGATTCATTTTCAGTACCAAGTGATATAATGGAAAACTGCAAATAGTGACACTAATATGCCTGATGTAGATATAGCTGTTGAAGATGAAGATGATGATAATCAAGAAGATATTGATGATGCTTTTGATGATAAAATGTTTACATTATATTGCATAGCTTGCACAGACCCCAAAGCATGTGCTTCAGACAAACATTCTAACATAAAAGGTTACTTCAATGTTAAAGATTTAACCTATGTATGCAAACAAGGAGAAAATCAAGAGATGGTTTAGAAATCTGAAAACCCACCTGAAGAGACATTTAATTAAACTTCAGCATCATCAAAGAGCTGCTGTTTATGAAGTGATGAAAACATCTTCTCGGAACACTACTAAACACACAGAAGACTTATGTGGCAACATCTTATACTACATAATGAAAACAAACACTGCATGGGCTCTATATCCAGTACTTCTAGCTGTATTACATATGTCAGGTTGTGAGGTTGGAAATTTGAATCATAGCACACATGCGTGCGAGACAATTTGTGAGCTATTAGATAATCAACTTAAAGAACAAACTGTAAAGTGGTTCTTAGAACAAACTTCAGTAACAATAACAGCTGACATTGGAACAATTTTGGGATTGAGCATGCTAATTGTATTAGTTATGAGCGAAGAAGATAAGACTGTAAAACTTGCTGGGATAAATTTAGTACGCAGCAAATCAGGAGTTTATTTGGCCAATGAAATTTTTGATGTGTTGAAGTCTCCTAATCACTTGAAACTATCTGAAGAGCAATTAAATCCAAGGTATCTGGAATGGTTGGAGATGGGGCTTTTTGTAAGGACAACGAGCCATTTAAAAACGAAATGAAAGTTTGGAGAAAATTTCAAATTTCGATGGGACTTAATGCATCTTGTGAACAGAGCCCACGTTGATGCATTGAAGAAAATTTGTAAACTAAGTGAGCTTTTAGACTTTATTCAGAATCACACTTCAAATCTGAGATCAGGCCTTGACTATACCAATATGGTTCTTGACAATATCATTGGTTTTAAGAGACCAAAACTCAAATCTGATACTCGCATGGTTAATTACAAATTTGAGCAATTTGACAGATGTCGAAATTTTTTTTTTTTATCATCCACAAGAGAAAGAAATTAGTGCCAAGTTCTATGTATTGATTTCCTATGTAACAAAGATTATGTTGCAAGTAGCTCAAAAAACCACAGTTAGTGCAGAATTTTGTAGAAAATATATTTTATAAAGGAGGAGGGAAAACTGTTATGTTAAGAGTGATGGAAACAATTTCCAAATTAGCTAATGGAGGAAATGCAAATGATGTAGTTTCTGAATTTAAGCACGATACCACAGGGCAGCAAAAGGAACTAACAGCTGAGGATTATATCCTAAATGAAGTTTACAAATACATCAAGAAACGTTCTGATTACTACCAGGTTGCTGAAGTTGCTAGACCATCCAGAACCAGATCTGAAAGTAGTTTTACAAAAGACTCAGTGATAAATTGGCTGACAGAATATATAGAACAGCTGTGGAAAGGAATCAGAGAGATTAAAGCATTTTGATAAAGATGGATCAACTGCCTGGAGTGAAGCACCAGCTGAAGGGACATTCTCCATTCTTGGTTACATTGTTGAACACAAAGGATCCATTAAGCCATCTCATTTGACTAAGCTGTGCAGAATTGTGAAGGAGGGTCCAGCTCCAGGCACTAGATCTGCTGTAATGATCACACAGAAAGCCATTGATCAGTGGCCAAGCATACATGGCCGTAAATTCACAACAAATGCCTACATGCAAGGTCTAACATCGTCCATTGTTGCTGCTGCAATGAATAAATAAACTTAAGGTGAGTTATAAACTGTACATTATTGTATTATTATGTTTAGCTAAAACAATTTGTAATTGGTATGTCGTCAATTCAAGAGTTTACTATCATTAACCTATCTAGTGGTGTAAGGGAAAAAAAAGTAAATTCAGAGCTATGCTCCAGTAAATTTTTTCAAATCTGGAGTCATGCCCACCAGTGCCACCACCAACAATGATGAGCTCTGTACATGAGTTTGAAGTGATACCATCCCAGACCATGACTGAACCTCCTCCAAAAGCATCCCTCTCTAAAATTGTGCAGGGTGAATCTCTCCTGTTCTTCACTCTTTTCCATCCATTGGATGTTTGAATATTAAATCTTCATTCATCCATGAACAATACTCATCCCCATTGGACCATAGTCCAATTGACATGCTCACGAGCAAAAGTAAGATGAGCATTGTGGTGGTGTGGGAGCAATTCCGAGCCCATTGCTGGAATCTAGCATGTAAGCCACTTTCCACAAGTCTCCTAACAGTTTGCTCCGATACACTGATGTCTTGAGACCTTTCCAGCTTATTACGGACATTTGTAGCAGTCAAGCATCAATCTCACAAAACACACATGATGAAATGATTCGCTAGCAGATGTGCAGCATGATCTTAGAGTGTACTCTCCTGCCTCCACATAACATTAAAAGAAGTAAAAAATTTGTTACAGCTAGTGTGTGCATATCTGACAACTATGTTAAAATTTTTATAAATGGAAGCTTGCCCACTTTTTTGCTTTTTGCAATATTCAAAGTGGGCTAATTTTTCTGCCACTCAGTGTATAATCTGCATTAAAGAATTTTTAATGCCTTCAAGGAAAAAAATAAATAAAAATTTGGTTGTACTGGATTGCTCTTGCCCAGTCACCCCTGTTCATATTTATATCCAATGCCATATCTTTTGAACCACTAAATATAAACTGATAAAACTTAATGCACACGTTTATCATCATGAGACACTGTCAGAGCAACACTGGTCCTTGCGTCAGAAGTAGAGGTCAAAGGTCAAATAGAGATGTTTTCTTGTTCAAAATCATGTCAAGGACAACTCATCATAAATTGAAGTTAATACATGTGGCAAGAATGAGGTTGTTGCATCAAAGGTCAAGACCAAAAATTTAAGGGGGGGGCCACTGATGTCATTCCCACATAATTCTTGTTGCCAACATTTTGGGATTATCCCCATTTTCATGGCTGAAATAAATTTCAAAGCCTTTGTTAAAATCCTAATTAGTGAAAACTATTCTATAATAAGTAAATTAGCAAGCAAAACTTCAGTTAAGGTAGGTAGGTAGTACTAGTTACCCAAATATCATTAATTTTCTGCGAAGTATTTTTTTATATTCATACCACTAGATGGGAGTGAGTCAAGTTGGCCATAGTTATTCAGGGTAGAAGGTTACACACCATTATCAATGTCTATATTATTATTCATTGCAAAATGGAATTCAGACTTTTTTACTTTATTTAGAATTACATTTGTTAGTAGCAGGTTAACAACCCTTTTATCTTTCAAATGTATTGTATACAAATTAATATTTCTAGCTTGTATTCCTTTAAATTAATAATGTCAATAAAAAGTTTTACATTAAGCCAGCATTTTCTGGGTTAGATTCTTTAATGCCAACCCTAGTTAGAGGTGGTTTGTATTTCCAAATCTACCTCCCTGACAATCATCATTTTCCCATAGTTAAGTTTTTTCAAATTTTGCAATAATGGAAGTAAAAAGAAAACTTAGGTAGCAATAAGCCACTTTAATAGGATGCAGTAGGCTAATTGTTAGTGTAACTTAGATTAAACTTAGTTGTAACTTAGTTGCTGCAGAATATGTAATTGTGCCCTTAACACCAAAACTGAGCCAAATTCCCATGAATTTCTCTCCCCCTCCACCCAAGAAAAGAGGGAGCCAGGCCTATACATTTCGATTTTTAAAATTTATTTTGACTAAAATTGTCTTATTTAGGCCCTAATGTTTGTCTTTTTATACATTTTGTGTAGCAAACAGCTTGGTGAAAATAGAAATTTGAAAATCTCAAAATTCCCTCAAACCAAGATTAAAATGTGAGCTTTGTTTCAGTACTGTACTAAACAAAATGGGGGGGGGGGGGGGAATTGAAGATCTCTTTTGGCTCATTAGAATCCAAATATACAAAGTTTTTACAACTACTCAAGTAGGAAAATATCAATCTTCATTTTTGGTTCAATAAAATTTGTCAAATGGATCCCAAAAAGTCATTCTTTGACCTTTGACCTAGGTCAGTGATTTTATTATTTGTAGACCTACTCGCATAAAACTTGCATATTTTTGAATCCCAAGACTCTCCAGATGTATACCTATAAAATTGCACATGTATTTTTTACAAGTATTATTACCTGAGCTATGGGCCATAAATATGAGCCAGAGTAACAGTCTAACCCTGAAGAGATCTTAACCTGTAACTTTTGAACCATTGGTTGGATTGAGTTGAAACTTTGAAAATCATAGTTTTGGCTAAAAACTACCCTGGGTACCAAATTTCATCAAAATTGGAGAGGGTAGGGTTTTAAAGTGGCTCTTTGGCCATAATTACAGTAAACCTAAAGAAAATTTTAACAGGATACTGTTTAAATTCTTTTAAAGACTATAAAGAGAGGCCTCAATATAGTACAGAAGTATAAAAAGCCTTTCAGGGAACCTAACATGGCATTATTGACTAGTAAATTTTATCAAATGATTCAATACACTTGTAGAGGTTTGAATTTTCAAAATAAGTTACTCTAAAACAACTTTATTTCCTCATCAAAAAGGCAACCTGTAAGTTTGATGTACCTATGTGCTTGACATTAAAAAAGACAAAAGCTGAGAAAGTTCACACCTTGTCTTGAAAGTTTTTTTTTTCACTTTTTAAAATAGTAGGTGTGAATTTACCATTCTGTTGATATATTAAATTGTTGATTTATAAACATGTTTGGTATCCATATTAAGTTTGAGTTTATTTTCAAGCCTTTTCTCTTCTGCACATTGCTGCTTTTAAATTTATTTCACCCCTGAAAACTGTAATACCAAAATGTTGGCCAATTAAAGAGTTATAAACTGCCACCCTCACTTTTATAATTCATCCTTCAAATAATGTTCTTTAGAACCATATATCATATATAGGGGTAATTCCAGGACAGATCAACCATTGGACACCACCACCTTCAATTTTGCTGAAACTTGGTACAGGGGTAGATTTTGGCCAAAAAATGATTCCCAAGTTTTTAGCTTGGTCTGACCAATGGTTCAAAAGTTATGAGTGATGTCATTTTGAGGTCAAGCATTGACCTCACATTTTTCAAACTGCCATAACCTTCCTCCTGTTAGTCATAGCCCTATAAAAGTATACATATTTGGAATCAGAATGATCTGTAGATTCCAAAAATGACATCATTTTTGATGTAGGATGAAAAATAAAAATTTTACTTAAATGAATATTTGAGGTCATCATTTGACCTCTCGGATACTGAATTTCAAAAAAATTCATTGATGAGAAAAATGTTCCCCTATCATTATCAGCTTTAAAAAGTTTATGTATAGGCCCATTATACATGTCAAAACACAATTTAAGTAATATTAACTTCCTGTATTTTTTTACTATAAACATCTAATTTTGCCTCATTTCACGATTAGATATCCTGAGAGCTAGATAGCTATAGGTGCTTGAATATAGAGAAGTATATAAAAGAGTGCTACACATGATATATACTGTAAAAAAAATATATATATATTAGGGTGGCCCAAAAAAATTTTTTTTCTTTTCTCCAGATTAGAACCTAGCATTTTGATATGCCTATGGATGTAATTTTTACATAAAAATTTCAACTAAATCAAACAATATTTAGAGGTTGCACAAAGCATGCAAAGATCATTCGTTTCATCATTTACTTAACTGCAGTGTGCAACCTGTGCAATGTGCATGTTTAATGTCAAATTACAAAATACTGTAACTTATTTATTTAAGCACAATATACAGCTTCAAATTGTGTCTGCTCATTTAACATTTTTGAACTTACAGTAAATAATATCAGTCACCCCCACCACCAGTAAATGCGCTATATCAACTATAATAATGTTCAAAACCATCAATTCATGTCTGTGAGTCAATGGAGCCATGCAGTAAGCTAGAAATACTTACTATCAGTGAAAACTTTTATGTTGCATAAGAACAGCTGTCAAATTGTCAATACTGCATAAAATCTAGAATGACATGCTAACTTTGTTGGAAATATTTAGTTAACAGGAGAACTGTCTTTCTGAATTCCAGCTATGAGACAGAGTCCACCCACAACAGTGCTTTTTTTCGAGTCAGGATACAGTTTTCGATGTTCTTGTACAACTTGGAGTAGAAATTGCTTCTGGTCTTCATTTTTCATCAGAAATGCATTGAAGTCCTGGATCAGTTTCACTCCTCTTTCTGCTGTGTCGTTCACAACTTTGTGACCGAATTACCCTCTCTGCTTTCTTGAAATCTTCATTATCATTCCACGTTTCATGCGGCATCGACAGAAAAGATTGTGGCAGACCAAGGATGTTGAAAAATGTCTTCGTATTCATTGTAACAAAAGAGCTGAGCTGCATGTCTGCATATTCACCAGTGCCATCCAGTTGGTGTGGTGGTTCTTCTGATCCTTCTTTCTCTCGCATGTTTACCAGCATCTGCATTTTCTGCTGGGGATCAACT